>OFHU01004181.1:0-26495 GCA_900245905.1 Lacerta viridis | reverse complement strand
CTTTTTGACCCCACTCCCAGCCATGTTCCACCAGCAGCAGCAGCAGCAGCTCCAGCAGCAACTGTTGCAGCTCCAGCACCTCCTTCAGCACCAGCCTCAGCAGCAGCCTCAGCAGCAAGCTAGCCGGTAAGACCCTCTAACCGAGGCCGGGGATCGTGGGCCTGGCTCCAAGGGGAAGGCGCCTGCTACACACCCCTTCTTCCCTTGCAAACCTCCTCCGCCCCCCGCACAGTTTTTGCTGGCGTGACTGCATCTGCTTTGCACCTTTCTCCTGAAGCGTTCCTGCCTCGAAATTCAGTTGCATTTCAGATCTGGCCCTTTTGACATGTGTATTAAATGTAAATACAGTACATAATGTATTTAAAATGTATCCTCAAGCGAGCCTTGCCGCACTTCAGGGACTAAGGCTACAGTGGACCTACTCAGAAGTAAGCCCCATTGCATTCCATGGGACTTGCTCCCGGCTATGTGAGGGGGCCTAACAATTTGTGTATGGACTCAAGCTCCAGCACATGCACGAAGATTTGTGTGTGTGTGTGTGTTTTCGCATGCGCGCTTTGTATAATAACATATTTTTAGCTTTGGTGCCAGATCCCACAACTCCTGCTGGCATATATTGCTGAGGTCCAAGAATCTGCACATGCAAAATTACCTGTGGCCTAGCAGTGTTCATGGTGCAAAAATATATATATTTAGCTATTTCCTACCCTCCAACCCCACCCACCACTAGGGAAAAAATATTCCTACTCAAGTTTCTTCTGCATAAGCCCCTCCTGGTCAGTTCCCCCCCCCCCCGCAAACAAATTAGCTTGTTTTTTACTCCACATAAAAGCAAACTCTCCCACTACCCAATTGAAAAGGGTTGGCTGGCATTCTGTTAACAATTCTAGGACACAAGCCATTGGGAAGCTCTCCTGTGCAAGAGCCATGCTATGTTGTTGTTTGTCAAGTGTTTTGTTGGTGTGCAGGTCTCACTAATTTCACGGAGTCTCCTTGGCCGCATCTTGGTATTGAATGGCAGCTTTTGGAAAATTAGGATGGAAAAATGTCCCTTGTAGGACATGGTAAGAACAGGTTCTGAAAGGAATTAGGACCATCCAAGTGCTTGTATTGGAAGTCTTTCTAGGTAGATGGACTGTGTGTGGACCTGCCTTCTTAAGCATCTCCATGTCAACACTATCGCATAATAATGTTGCGCACACATGCGCCTGTTTAAGTATACCCCTTTAAAATATAAAAACGCTGCCCCCTCTTCCTAAACAAAAAGGTTTTGGTATGAGTTGTGTCCTATAAAATTGATAAGTTTGTCCCTGAGGTTGCAGACAGGCATGTTTCTTACTTACACACACTCACACTTGACAACATGGTTTCACCATGTACATAATAATGATATAATTAGGGTGCTGCATTGAAGAAAGCTTGGGGGTAGCTAAGCATGGACATGAGTGAAAGGGCTGTTTGAGAGTCAGTTCAGTTCTGCAATGGAAAACAAATTCCTAGACTGATAATGTGCTCAGAGGCACCTTATTCTTTAATTCTAACCGCATTCCTTTTTCACCCGGTTCTGGAGCTTTAGGACTCTTAATAGAAAACAAAATAGATCCAGCTAGCCAGAAGTCCGCCTGCCTGTGCCATATGGCATCTAAAGGTGTTGTTCAACTAGTGCCAAGTACCTGGGCTGTTTTTGGATGTGTTTCTCCTAAAGTAGAGTCTCTTGCCCCCCTACCCCCCCCCAAATCTACCCACATGCTCATTGGTAACATCTGAAATTGCCTTTTAAATGGGGTATATGATGTTGTGTGGGGTGCCCTCCTTTTTCAAGGAGGGGAAAAATAGTAAAATAATATTAACCAAAACTCATGGAGGATGCAGAAGCCTTTGAGCATCTGTAAGGCACCCTCTGAATCCAGCTTCCTTATACTTGGTTGAATGAAATTATTCTCAACCTGCTTAATCCTGACATTGAAAGGCCGTTTAAAACAGTGTCAATGGTGCTTCCAAAAGGATGCAAAGTTTGTGAGAGAGCTCCTGGATACCCCTTTATTACTTAGGGCAGTTGTCAGTCCTCCTTAGAGTAGGCCCAAGACTATAATGGGCATAACTAGCTTAGTTCTATCCATTTCAGTATGTCTGCCTTGAGTACAACTTAATTGGACGCAACACATAGTACCAAAAATGTGCTCCTTAACTCTGTTTGTACAGTCAATATTCCATAAATGGGCTGGGTCTCACTTCAAGGCAACTGTTTTTGGGCAGAAACATCTTCAGTAGTTGCCTAATGTTGCCTTAGGTTTCTTGCAAGCCGCTCGCTGTCCTGGGATTTCTGCTGATCTGATTCCCCCCCCCCCTTCCTTCCCAGGTGTGTGATACCATCTCAGCAGCAGCAGCAGATGCTGAACCTGCGGGCTACTAGTCAAGCCTCCCTCCTCAGCGCCAACCCCATGCTCCAGCGGGCCCTGCTCATCCAGCAGATGCAAGGTATAGCACTTGTCCTCTGCTTTGGGATGGGAACCTTGCAGGATTGATGCGGAAGAGGCTGAGCAATGCATGTTGGGATACTTGGGAAACTGTCACACTAGAGGGTTTTTATGTACTTGGGTATCTCTGTTATTTGGTGGAAGAGGGAAGTGACTCCCAAGGCAGTTTAAGACATTAAAATTATCCAGGTAGGACCTGCAACAAAATGGTCATTATTTCAGCCACTCTATTCCACGTCTCGCCACCCCCATCACTCCTTTCAACAGCTAGTCTGCATTCTGCTGCTGCAGAGCATGCTCAGTTTTCATCAGCCACCCAAATGTTCTTTGCTCTTTCACAAATATTGGGGTCCCCCTCCCCAAAGTTGCCTGTGCCTTCCTGTTGTGGGTGGCGGGTGCTGTTCTGGATACATAAGTAATGGCACTCGCCACCCGAACATTGGAAATACAAAATATCAGATATCTTCTTTGGGTATCTGAAGAAGTGTGCATGCACCTGAAAGCTCATACCAATAACCAACTTAGTTGGTCTCTAAGGTGCTACTGGAAGGGTTTTTTTTAAAAAAAATTGTTTCAACTACGGCAGACCAACACAGCTACCTTACCTGTATTTGAAATACAGTGGACCCTCGAGTTACGTACCGCTTTGGATACGTAACTTTCGGGTTGCGAACACGGCAGAGGGAATGAACTGAATGTGTTCAGTAATGGGCAGGAGAGTGGTGGTTGTTTTGAGGAGGTGCTTCCTTGATCTCCCAGCAGGTGAGTAACTTCTGTTTATTGGGGACAGGGAAGAGTGAGGCAGTGGTGGGGAGGGCACCAAGATGCAAATACACCGGCAGGAGGGCTGGATTGTTTGCATTGCTGTGTTTGCACTGTGCTGACCTGCCCACCACCACTTTCCCCACCCCCTCTTTATTATTATTATTATTATTATTATTATTATTATTATTATTATTATTATTTGTACCCTGCCCATCTGGCTGGATTTCCCCAGCCACTCTGGGCGGCTTCCAACAAAAATCAAATACATTAAAATATCACACATTAAAAGCTTCCCTAAACAGGGCTGCCTTCAGATGTCCTCTAAATGTCTGGTAGTTGTCTATCTCTTTGACATCTGAAGGGAGGGAGTTCCACAGGCGGGCGCCACTACCGAGAAGGCCCTCTGCCTGGTTCCCTGTAGCTTTGCTTCTCGCAGTGAGGGAACCGCCAGAAGGCCCTCGGCGCTGGACCTCAGTGTCCAGGTAGAACGATGGGAGTGGAGACGCTCCCTCAGGTATACAGGATAAGCAGCAGCAACTCACCTGCTGGGAGGTTAGGTAAATTCCTGTGTCCTGCTCCTACTGGTTACCCTTATTTACATGTTGTTGTTTTTTTCTATCATGGAACAAAAGGCATCCTGTATCAAATTCGTAGGTAGCCTTCTTTCCCTGGTACTGATCAGATTCTGAGCTCTTGCAAAGTAGCTGTGCTCTGTATCTTCAGATCATGTTTATATTCCTTTTTTATCCCATTCTTTAAGGCAGTGGTTCTCAAACTTTTTTTCCTCTGGGCCACACTTTCAGAATAAAAATATGCTCACGCCACACTGATTTTTTTTATGGGTAAGAAATACATTGGGAAACAAAAAGAAACAACTCCTAGCAGTGCTTGATTTATAACATAGAACACAGCCACAGAGAGCCAGTGTGGTGTAGCGGTTAAGAGTGGTAGACTCATAATCTGGTGAACTGGGTTCGCATCTCCGCTCCTCCACCTGCAGCTGCTGGGTGACCTTGGGCTAGTCACACTTCTCTGAAGTCTCTCAGCCTCACTCACCTCACAGAGTGTTTGTTGTGGGGGGAAGGGAAAGGAGAATGTTAGCCTTTGAGACTCCTTCGGGTAGTGAAAAGCGGGATATCAAATCCAAACTCTTCAAACTCTTCATCATGGAACATACAGGAAGTATGAAATCAATGCAGCTACATAAGAACACAAATCATTCCCAAAATATACTTATGAGCCTCGTATATGTACATTAAGCATGTCTACAAACTCCGTGAGAGGTGTGAGCTTGCTTTTGCCAGGTAATCCCATTTAGACTAGGTCTAATTTGAGGAAAAACTCACCTCCTCATTAACACAAAGAAGCCTTTCTCTTTCCTCATCTTTCACATTCGTTCACAACAATATATCAAGGAGATCTGTAGAAGAGTAGCCAATGTTCTTGAAGAGAAGTGTGGAGTTTATGGTTGTATATCCACAAAAAAATAATTTTTATACTATACAGTGGTGCCTCTGGATGCAAACGGGATCTGTTCCAGAGCCCCGTTCACATCATGAGCAGTCCGCAACCTGCAGCGCCGCTTCTGCGCACGCATGGGCCGCAATTCGGTGCTTCTGCGCATGCACGTGACGTCATTTGATGCGCATGCGCAAACCGCCAAACCTGGAAGTAACCCGTTCCGCTACTTCCGGGTTCGGCGCGTTCGTAACCCGCGCCATTCGCAACCCGCAGCGAACGCAACGTGAGATACGACTGTACTATGCTGATACTGATACTGATATTCACTGAAGTGTTTAAATGTTTCTTTGGTTATCCTTGAATCTTCCTGCCATCCTTGCCACTCTCTCCTGCTACACCAATGTGGCACACCCTTTGAGAGCTGCTGCTTTAAGGTGCTCAGGGGTGCAAGTGTGGTTTCCTCCCCTTCCCCATTTTATTCTTGAGGTAGGTTCAGAGCAGGGAGAGGGAACTTACCTCCCTCCAAAAGTTGCTGGACTCAGCAGCCAGCATGGCCGGTGGTTGGGGATGGTGGCAGTCGCAGTCCAGGAACAGCTGGGAGTGCCACATGTTCCTCATCTCTGGTTTAGCAGTTGACAGCGCAATTCTATGCATGTCGTCCCAAAAGTAAGTCCTATTGAGTTCATTGGGATTTGTTCCTATACTGGGGGAGGTGGTGGGTTTCCTATAGGCACCTGGTTGGCCACTGTGAGAGCAGGATATTGGACTAGGAGGGCCATTGGCCTGATCCAGCAGGTTCTTATGAGGTTCAAGGTTAACTCATGAAGCCTTGTGGCTGAGCAGGGGGTTTGAATCTCGGTCTCCCTGGCAGTGACAAACGGAGCCCGGCATGTACCGGCCCAGCCCTTGCCACTGTCGAGACACCAGTCCTGAGACACTTTGCGAGGCTGGATTGATCCCAGCCTTGCAAAGCAGCACAGAGCTGGCTCGGGGAGGGCAGCAGGCTCCCCAGAAAGAATGCTACACCTGATGCTACACCCCTGGTTCCAGTTTCACACTCTTAACACAGCGATGAGGAACCTCTGGCCCATGGGCGGAATTGGCCCTCCCAGGCAGTTTGGAGCCAACTGTGTCCACCTTCCCTGCAACCACAATCATTTGAGCTCAAGTCAGGAAGATTTTCATCTTTAAGCTGTTTAACATGGTTGCATTGAGAGAGATCTTCGTTGCATGGCATGTGCTCTAATTTAAACAATTACATAAATTAGAAACAACCATAAACAGTCAGATAAATGTTTATGAATATATTTAGAAAGTTGTGTTAAAGTGTACATAGCAAAATGGGATGAATTTCCTTTGTAGCTGCAGCTTGAATTCTTCCTAAAGTTCTGCTGCATGGCGACAGAAGAGGGTGCCAAATTTGGTTGTTTGTTTGGTTGTTACGTTTGTATACCACCTTTCTTCCAAGGAGCTGAAGGTGGTGTATGTAGTTCTCATTTCATCTCACAACGATCCTGCAAGATATAGGTTAGGTTGAGAGTAAGTGGCTGGCCCAAGGTCACCCAGTGAGCCTCATGGCTGACGGGAATGGAACCAAGGTCACCCAGATCCTAGTCTCACACTCTAACCACTACGTCACGCTGCCTCCCTTAACAAAGCTTTGAATTAGCATGCACTCCCAATTATTCTATTGCGTCTCTGGCTTGGAGGTTCAGTCCCCTTGAGACATTTTCCAGGCTTCACCCACCCACCAGAATGTTGTGTGGAAGGTTGGCCTGTTCTCCATCCAGCTCTCCATACAGAAGTTGTTCTAACACTTCTGCCCAACCATGCACCACATTGGCTCACATAGTTTTACGTCTCCCCCCCCCAAGCTGCACATCTGTACATCTAAAACCATTTTTAAAAAATCATTTGTAACAGCTGCAATCTCTCCTTACCCCCACATGTGCCCACTCAGCTGTTTCAATCGGCAGAATTGGCACTACTGCAGGTGCCCCGTGGTGCTTTATTACGCACCTGTAAGAACTCTGATCGTTCAGTGTGGCATCACCTACACTTTGCGGCTGCCTGCCTATTGATAATAACCGGGTTCCTTCACTGTAGTCTTTTCCGCACCTGCTAAAAACGTTATTGTTTAGACAAGCCTACCTAGATGCTTAGAAAGCGTGGTGTGAAATATAATTTGTTTGAGCATTTTAACTTTCTGTATGTTTTAATGTATCGTAGTTCCCCTCCCCTCCGTTTTTACGGTTTTATCTTTTTGTAAACAGCTTTAAGGTTTTTCTTTTTAAAATAAAAATAAAAATCAAGCTGCGTATAAATTTTATTAAATAATAAAATAAAATAAAATGGCATCGGCTGTTGAAGCGTGTTCCAAGTGCTCCATGCAGGCATTCCCTCCAGATGTTGCTGGACTCCCAACTCCCATCACCGTTGGCCATGCTGGTTGCGTCTGAACAGATTTGGAGCCCAATAAAGTCGGGAGGGCACAGTCCTAGCTATTCTGTAGTACAGTCGTGCCTTGGATCCCGAACGCCTTGCAACTTGAACATTTTGGCTCCCGAATGCTGCAAACCCGGAAGTGAGTGTTCCGGTTTGCAAACGTTCTTCGGAAGCCGGACGGCTTCCACGGCTTCCGATTGAGTGCAGGAAACTCCAGCAGCCAATCAGAAGCTGCGCCTTGGTTGTTGAAGTCGACGGACTTCCGGAACGGATTCCGTTCGACTTCCAAGGTACCCGACTGTACAAGCCAAGTTCCTATTTATCGTTTTAGAAGAGATAAGAGGTAATGCCGTTTGAGATTCTCTGGGGTGGCGGCTGTGTTAGCCAGGGGTCAGTGCAGGAAAAGTTCTGCAGCAGAGCTTCAGTGGCTGATGGGAAAGTCCATGAAAGGCTCGGAGAGTGTTCCTTTTTCAGATCCTCAGAGCCGCTGACCTTCCAATCAGTTAAAAATCAATTGGGGGTGTTTGAGGAATGCTGAATACTTAGCAGCTGCCTGTGGGTAAGCTGCTGGCAACACTAATAGAATGAAAGGGAAGTTGCATTTTCTGATTCATATGTATAAAAGTATGTTTTATCCTACAGAGCCGCAGTTCCTTCGGTGCAGGAGTGGTGGTCAGAATATCTCTTGACTAATATCCTATTTATTTTAAAATTTCACTTATTTTTGTTTTACCTCCCTCTTTCTATGCACGTGTGCGCATAAATATGCATGTTCTTTTAAAAAAAAAAACCCAAGAGCTCTCCTCTTTATGGAGTTGATTATTCAGGTGTTATGCAATTGATAATCACATTACCTTCTGTAATAAAGAGTTGTCTGAGCACTGAGAGCCCTCTGAAATTTCCTGGTCAACTGCAAGGTTTGGGTTACGTTTGAGAATACTTGATGCCCAGATACTTGGTATCTGAGAAAGATGTGAGTGAATAATTCAGCGGGTGTTTTAACCTGTGGTTTCAGCAGTGGAAACTAGTAAACTGAGTGTGTGCCGGTAATTCTCCCCACCGCCTTTCTGTAGCAAAATTGGAGGTGTGGTTTCTAGAGAGCTAGCCAAGCCTCTGAGCCAGGGGTCAGCAAACTTTTCAGCAGGGGGCCGGTCCACTGTCCCTCAGACCTTGTGGGGGGCCGGACTATATTTTTTTGGGGGGGGGAGAACAAATTCCTATGCCCCACAAATAACCCAGAGATGCATTTTAAATAAAAGCACACATTCTACTCATGTAAAAACACACTGATTCCTGGACTGTCGGTGGGCCGGATTGAGAAGGCTAATTAATAATAATAATAATTTATTCTTTTCCCCAGCCACTCTGGGCAGCTTCCAACAAAAATCAAATACAAAAATATCACACATTAAAAACTTCCCTAAAAAGGGCTGCCTTCAGGTATTTTCTGAATGTCAGGTAGTTGTTTATCTCCTTGACCTGTGATGGGAGGGCGTTCCACAGGGCGGGCGCCACTACCGAGAAGGCCCTCTGCCTGGTTCCCTGTAGCTTTGCTTCTCGCAGTGAGGGAACCGCCAGAAGGCCCTCGGCGCTGGATCTCAGTGTCCGGGCTGAAAGATGGGGGTGGAGACGCTCCTTCAGGTATACAGGGCCGTATCCAGCCCCCGGGCCTTAGTTTGCCTACCCATGCTCTGAGCCAACAGTATGTACCGTATTTTCCGGCGTATAAGACGACCCCCAACTTTTCCAATTAAAATACAGAGTTTGAGATATACTCGACCGCAGATTCTACACCCGGCATATAAGACAACCCCTGACTTTTGAGAAGATTTTCCTGGATTAGAAAGTAGTTTTATACGCCAGAATATACAGTACTTCAGGCTAGTTGTAAGATGGTTGCCTTTGCACCCTTGCTCCTTGGATAGTATTGTATTATTTAACTTGACTGTTTCCCACCCTTTCCTTCAGAGTGGCTAGGTTCACATGTAACACGGAGTCAACCCATGGCTATTCTTGACTGCGCAAGTGTGCAAATACTCACAGGAAAAATGGGGGGGGGGGTCACTTTGCTTCTCTCTTGTTCCTCCTGTTGCCACACTGCTAAGCTCCTGCTAAGCCACGGATTGGGTTAGCATTGTGTCCTAACCTGGGTTCATGGTTTGTTTCACACCAAGTAATTTCTAAGCCAAACTATGGCTCAGTGCTGTCAAGTATCCCGTTTTCCCTGGGAATCTCCCTTATTTCAAGCAATTTCCCGCTGCTATCCCTTATTTTTTTATATCCCTTTAATTTCCCGTTTTTTCAAAGGAAGCAGCTCCTCTCCCTCCCCCTGCTGGCCAGGGACTGGGAAGACCTCGCCTCCTTGCAGCCTCAAAGCAAGCGGGAGCCATTTCCCGCGCTTACAGGCGTCGTAGCCCACGGGCAGCGTTTCCAAAATACAGTAAGCCTACTGCGCGCGTTCACACCAGTGCCGCCCACTTTTGCTTCTGGCTCCGCCCACCACTGCCATGTGACTGTCCCCGGGATAGGTGAGGCTGCTGATCCCTTATTTTCAAATCCGAAACTTGACTGCTATGCTATGGCTTAGCTCCAGCTAGTATAACAGCAGGATGGCTGGAGGGTGACTGAAGTGGCCACTGTTCTTCCTGCAAACTCGTCTGTTCAGACTTAGGTAGGCATGGGTTAGTGTTACATGTGAACTGCCTTGTCCCAGGCATGGGGAACATTTGCCTATCTAGCCACAGGGAGAGTTCACATTTGTTGGTGTGCATTTTACATTTATTTTTATTTGATGTACATTTTTTTAAAATAAAAAATAATTTTTATTGACTTTCTTTTCTCATAACAAATATCCAATATCATTACAAAACATTCATTGTCCAACACCCCCCGTTGACTTCCCCTCTGCTTCCATTTCTGATTTATTACATCAAATGCTACATTCTGCTGTTTGTATATAATACTATATCGTATTGTTTTACTTCTTGTTCTCTATAAATAAAATTGTAAATGTTTATTTAAATCCTGCCAACGGGTCCATGTTTTTTTTGTTGTTTCTGTAATTATATTGTAAAGGGTTCCCATTCTTTCTCAAAACCACTATTGTCCTCTTCACGCAGTTTGTCCGTTAACTTTGCTAACTCTGCATAGTTCAACCACTTTTCTTGCCATTGTTCTTTTGATGGTACTTCTCCGGTCTTCCAGTTTTAAAATTATTGCTGTTGTTGTAGCATACATAAATAATGTCTGTTTTTCTTTCAGCAATTCTTGTCCTAAAATACCTAGCAGAAAAGCTTCTGGTTTTTTAACAAATGTTATTTTAAACATTTTTTTTTCAATTCATTGTATATCATTTCCCCTTTTTTTAAAAAAATAATAATCTTGCAATCCCGCCACATATGGTAAAATGTACCTTCCCCTTACTTACACCTCCAACAGTTCTTTTGTTCTGTTTTATACATTTTTGCCAGTTTTACTGTTGTGATGTACCACCTATACGTCATTTTCATGTAATTCTCTTTCAACAATATGCAATCCGTAAATTTCAAATTCACTTTCCAAGCCTTATCCAATCCTCAAAATTGTATTTGTTGTTGTTGTTTAGTCGTGTCGACTCTTTGTGACCCCATGGACCAGAGCACGCCAGGCACTCCTGTCTTCCACTGCCTCCCGCAGTTTGGTCAGACTCATGTTGGTAGCTTCGAGAACACTGTCCAACCATCTCATCCTCTGTTGTCCCCTTCTCCTTGTGCCCTCCATCTTTCCCATCAGGGTCTTTTCCAGGGAGTCTTCTCTTCTCATGAGGTGGCCAAAGTATTGGAGCCTCAGCTTCAGGATCTGTCCTTCCAGTGAGCACTCAGGGCTGATTTCCTGTGCCCATTTAACCATTGCATCTTAAACACCTTCAGCTGAAGTGCTGCGTACTTGTATCTGCATATGTCTGCATTATATAAATAATGAGTTGTTGGCTTTTGGGGGTAGCTGTTTAGAGAACATGGGCTGTATTCTGTGTTAATCCTACTCAGAGTAGACCCACTGAAATGGATAGCAATGACAAACTGGATCTTTTAATTTCGGTGGCTGTACTCTGCCTAGAACTTGGTTGTCTACAACCCAATATATGCAAGGGTATAGCAGCCCTGAACTGACCTTAGAGCAGGCCTAGGCAAACTCCAGCCCTCCAGATGTTTGGACTACAATTCCCATCATCCCTACCCAACAGGACCAGTGGTCAGGGATGATGGGAATTGTAGTCCCAAACATCTGGAGGGCCGGAGTTTGCCTAGGCCTGCCTTAGAGGATCTGAGCCATGAACTGATTTGGAGTACTTCCACAGTGTTTATGTGAGTTATATTATTGGTTTATGACTGCTTCTGTTATGTTTGCAGTTGTGTAAATCTTTTCATGTTGTAAGCCGCCTTGAGCAGAGTCTTCGCTACGGAAAGGCGCCATACAAATGAAAGCAGCAGGAGGAGGTCCTGAGCATGTGCGCAGTGCCCAAACCACAAATGGCTTGTTCTCTTTTTGTGTCTTCCAAGTTGCATGGTGCTTAACATGGTATCTCTGTTTCACTCACTCACCCACCGCTGTTTCCTGTCCTTGGTAGGTAACCTGAGAGGCTTCAACATGGCCGCAGCCCCTGTGCTCCAGCAGTTCTTCCCTCAGGCAACAAGACACTCCCTTTTGGGTCCGCCTCCTGTTGGGGTCTCCTTGAAGCCCACTCGCCTGGCTTTCCCTGGGGGCCTCCCTTTTCAGCGGCAGAATCAGACCTTTCGCAAGGTGAGCTCATTTTGGGTTATTAGTTCCTCCCAAAGGAGCCCCAGGCAGCCGGCACCAAAATCCTGATTAAAAACTCCCAAAAACATGAAGAACCTAAACAAAGAAACAAACACCCATACGGTATAATCACAGCTGATCATTTCAGCATTTCCAGGAATTGTATCTTTCAGCCTGGTTGAACAATGTTTTTAAATTCCTCCTGAAAACTGAAAATGAAGAAGGCAGACCTACATCACCAGGGAGGGTGTTCTGTTGTGGTCAATTTTCAGTTGTGTTGAGTCTCCCCACGTTCAGTTGTGGTGAATTTTGGCCTGTTTTTGTAGTCTCTCCTTCTGTGCTTCTGGCTTTTGTTTCTGCTGCTACTCTGCTGCTTACTGATTCATGAGTGAAACTCAGTTGGTGCTTATGGAAGGACTGTTGATCCAGCAAAGGCCTCAATTAGCACATCCTTCTCCAGACTACCAGCTCCCATCAGCTGATGATGAAACTCGTAGCCCTGCAAAATCTGGAGAGCCCTACTTTGGAGAAGGCTGCAACAGAAATTTTAAAAACAAATTTCTCTTTGCTCACGTTGCACCCTCCCACCTGAATCAGTCCCAGAGTGCTGGGGTGTCAGGGTTGGGCTGCAGCAGAAAAAGGGAATTGTAATAATAATAATACTTAGTAGTAGTAATAATAATAATAATAAATCTCCCTTTAGCGGATGCCTCCATGGGATGGGATCAAAAGCCTTTTTTGTGTGAAAAGACTGAGCTCAGTTCAGTTCCAGTCCCGAGCACAAATTCCTGTGCACAAAATAATGTTCAGAGGTATGGTTTTTGTACCTCATTCTGGATGGTCATTCTCAGGGTTCTAATAAGCAAACAAACAAACAAACAAATAAATAAGACGTAGTTCCAGCAAGCCTGGCTCTGCGGATTGTTTGCATCTCTCTTTTCTTGAACCATTATACTCTCAACTGCAGGACTTCTCAAGGACCTCTGAGAGGAAACGGGAGGCGGATTCTGCAACTTCCTCCTCTCAGGGCCAAGGAGCGGATGAGCGCCTGCCTGTGCTGGATATGTCTATCATCAAAGAGGGGTCTGAGCAGCCGAATTCTCCACCACCAGGTAGGAGAATACTTGAGTTTGCTTTTTCCTCTCCAGCAATACAGAATAGGGAGGTGGTGTTGGTGTTTCTTTTTTTAAAAAAAATGAGCAGGTGAAGGTAAGTTGGGCTGAATCATACCAAATGTTTGTTTAATCTAGCATCTTGTTTATCGCAGCAGGCAGCCAGAGACACTGGGAAGCCCCTGGGAGGGCTTGGGAGCAAGAACCCTCTCTCAGTATTGTTGCTCAGTGACTGGTATTGAGAGGCATGATTCTGGGGGCAGCATCAGGGGTGGCGGCCATGGACAGCCTTGTCCTGCTCTATAAACCTGTTTAATCCCACTTTGAAGCTGTCCAGGTTGGTGGCCATCACGGCATCTTCTGGTAGCGATTCCATTATTTAGCTCACGTGTTGTGTGAATAAGGGCTTCCACTTACCTGTCCTCCACCTTTGTCATTGGATACAACTCCTATCATCCCTAGTAGCAGGAAAGTGGGGATGATGGGAGTTGTAGTCCACAACAGCTGGGGACTTGAGGTTGAGAAACACCGCTCTAGAGGGTAATCGGCTGCTCTGAAGCAATAACTTCCTTTTTCTGGGCCCACAGAGACTCTGGCAGAATCCTCTTCAGCCGGCCAGCCAGCAGCCAAGCGGCTCAGAAGGTAAGGATGGCAATTGCCAGGAACTGTACCCCAAGCTGAATTGTAAGAACAGCTTTGCCAGATTGAATCCAAAAGACCCACCTGGTGCATTGCGCCTCTCTTTGGTGGTGGGCTGGCCTCACCAACAGGCGCAGCACCGCTGGTGGCTCCCCTGGGCCCGGCACTGCTGGTGGGAGTGGCTGGATCACCCAGAGGCCCTGCTCCCGAGCCCCCTCCCCCGTCTGAGGGCTTGCACCGTAGCCTGCTGGACAGACACGCCCTCATAAGGCTCCCCTGCTCACCTCCCAATGTCCCTGTAGGTGTCATTCCACTTGTGGCAGAAGCCCTGCATTTGCAGTGGCAGCTACCGGTATGGTCCATTGGTGCTTCAGCAGGGACACAGCATGATCTCTGTGTTGGCCACAGCCATCTGGTGGAGAAGGGACTTCTCCTCTGCATGCCAGTTCAGCTTCCTGTCATTAGTGGGAGTGGCACGGCCAGAGAGGCCTCCCTCAGGGTCAGCCACGGCTGCCAGGCGAGGTCTGGGTTGACGGCTCAGCCAGAGATTCATTCATACATTCCTATTTCTATTTGTGTGCTGGTTTATCATACACACAGAGAGAGAGGGGGGGGGAAGACCTGCTCAAAGCAAGTTACAACAAAGAAAACAGGAATGCATTTCAAAACCCCAAACAGTGCAAAACCAATATTGTTGTAACATAATAAGACAACCACAATATACAAAAAAGTACTTTGAAGATAACAATAGCAAAAGTAACAAGGGAGCGTTACAGTTTCACTTAAGAAAAACCCCTCCTGTGATGTTGCTCACAGTCCCTCTCCTGCAGCAGTTTCTCCTAAGGCTTCTAGTGGCTGCATCCCAACCCACTCATACTGGCAGATCATGCTACTTAGTGTGAGATCCTCCTTGGATTCTGGGCTGGACATACAAGGTCATGGCCATCGCAGCACAGTTTCTTGGCCTCCCACATTTAATTTACTAACAGCTTCTTTTTTTAAAAAAACAAAAAACAACAACAAAACATTTATCCCACTAGGGAAGCTGAGGACACAATCCCAGAAGAAGCAATATGTCTTCAGCAAGTGGAGGAGTCCAACACAGAATCCCACCTGGAAGGTGAGAGCTTCACAGTTGCCTGGGATCATGCAAACTAGTCCCAGGGGTCTAGAATCAAAAAGCAGTGGGAAAATAGTCAGTTGCCTTGCAATAGGTTGAAAGCAATACAAATATAATCACCCCAGCCTGTATCTGTATTTAGTTTAGAATCGTCTTTATGGGGAAAACGGATTTTAAGTATTTTTACATACGTATTTTGTTGTCCACGCTTTTACTGTGGAACCGCTTCGATGTATTTTATGGGAAGCGATTCACAAAATAATAAAATAATAACTGTGAAGCACTGCTTCCAAGGGCCAGGCAACTTGTGCTTGGAACCTCTAGTCCTAGAGCAGGGATAATTAGGCCTTGCCTGACTCTTCAAGGTCATTGGCTGCACAGAAATCTGCAGAGTGTATGCCTGTGTGCGTTTCCTGCTCCTCTGACTAGATTTGAGTCTGGGAAGGGCTGGACCGTAACGCCCACCACCAGCAAACTGCCCCTGCCAAAGACATGCACCACGCATACCTCCTTTCAGGTCTCCAGGAAATTGCCCTCGGTCTTAAAAGGCATACTTTTCCGAAGGGGTTTAGCAAACAGCTGCAAGGCCAGAAGCCCTCCACTGCCCTCCAGCTGCTTCCCTCTCTTTTTTGTCCTTTCCCATGGGTGCCCCATGGAGTCCAGAGGCATTCTGTGGAATGGAGAGAAAGAGAGCAGAGCTGTGCTTCTTTTTATAGCCAAAGGGAGGGAACTCTCCAGAATAAAAATCCGGTGGGTGCTGCTGGAGGTCTTCGGGAGTGCCATGCTGCTCGTGAGCATCATGTTGGGGACCTCAAGGATTGGCGGTGCTCCTGAGGGCCCCCACCTCCCGCTCCTGTGGAAATTGAATTCTCTTTCTGTCTGCCTGTCTTTCGTAGAGGCAGGCAATGGGAAAGAGAACCTGGCTGCAGATACTTCCAAGGAAAAGAACATTGCTGGAGAGCTGAAGATTTCGGAGGTGAGCAGAAAGTTTCTTTAGCCCCTGGAGAGGGAGGTGACTAGCAACAGGTTCTTCTGCTGCTTTGTTAAAAACTGTTGGGGAAATGTGGGTGGCCTCCTTCACCAGCCTACCATAATTCCCCCCAGCTGGCCCCATTAGCTGGCGTTGGTGGGAGATGCAGTCCAAAACATTTGGAGGCGCCGTGTTGGGGAAGGCTGGTGTACACAGATAGCAACATGGGAAAATACACTCTGGCTCAATAAGCAAAGATCCGAAGGAGCCTTTTACCCAGCATGCTCTCCTCTTTGCTCCTCCCTTCAAGAGGGCCATCAAGCAAACCAAATTAACCATAGTTTCTCATTCTGTTCTAACCGGGAAACCATGGGTAAAAGCTACTTTCTCACAAGAAATGAGGGAAACAGTGCTTGTATGTCTCAGGTTCTTGGAATGCTAGAAACTGACTCATTTAAAAGGAAAGCTGGGATTGGGTTAGTGGGGAGCAGATGGTGTTGATAGAGAGGGAACTGCCTGCCTTGCACCACCACTGCGCAGATGTCTGTGCCTCATATGTGCCTGTAGTTTATATATGTTTGGATGAAACTCCAGTTAATGGAAGCCTTCCTGTTCTTGCTGGGGCTTTGTGTGTGGGCAAAAGTCTTTTCCCCACATTGGCTTTTTAAGCTGAAATATGACCGTCCAAATTCTTTCTGTGTGCAAATGCAGAAATCTCTTATCCAGTTGCAGCCTCTGTGTTCTTCCTGTGAACACTGCCTTCTCTCCTCAAAGCCGCTGTCTGGATGTGGCCAGAATTACAGGCTTCTTCCACTCTCGGGAGCTGAGGGATTTAATAGTTGGCTGATGGGCAACCTGAATTGAATCCTTTAATCTTCTCCAGGTGGTCAGCTCTGCAGGCTCCCTGAAAGTCACAATTCAGCAGAGCAGCGAGAACCGAGCCATCAGCACCACGGCCCTAAAGCCAGCCTTCTGGACCTCTGAGATGGGGACAGCCGAAGGCAGCCCTGAGGCTACCCTGAAATTCTACTGTTACATATGCAAGACTAACTGTTATAACCAACAGGTAACAAGAAACGCTTCATCTGAGGAGTTGCAAAGTCAGGATTTTTGCAACCCTGCCGCCCTCCCGTTCCTTACCTGCATCAGTATTCATGTGTTTATTCCTTTCCTAGAAAGCTTACTGTCTGTAGAAGTGACATACAGTAGGTAAAAATATAGGGGTGTGTGTGTGTGTACGCACGCACGCACACAAAAAATGTACAAGAAAATCAAGTATCATATACTTCACATTTTTAAAAATGCATAAGCGCTATCCATATTCACAATAACAGTATCAGTATAAATAAAATCCAAAGTGTAGAATCCCAGCCAGCATAAAACACTCCATTCATACAACTGCTCACCCATCCTCACTGTTGCCATCCGTTCCCGCGGCCACTGCAGTCCTTCACTTACCTTAGTGGTAAAATGTGGTTGTGTCTAAAGCAGGCTGGGATTTGTGCATGGCCAAAGAAAAATGGGCATTTGCTTCAGGGCCAGGACTTGGCAAATAATAGCTTGGTTTGGCTTAAGCTTGGAGAAGAAAGCATGCTACCTGAAGTGGCGTTATGGTACAGTCATACCTTGGGTTGCGCTTGCTTCAGGTTGCGCATTTTCAGGATGTGAACGCGCCGAACCTGGAAGTACTGGAACGGGTTACTTCTGGGTTTCGATGCTCACGCATGCGCAGAAGTGTTAAATTGCGCATGCGCAGAAGCGCTGAATTGCATCACGCGCAGACGCAGCAATGCGTGATATGATCGCTGCTGGTTGCAGACGTGCCACCGTCACAGATTACGTCCGCAACCCGAGCGTCCACAGTACACCACTTGTTTTGTGTGCTCGGGAAGGAGGGCTTCCTTCTCAAGCACCAGTTTGCTTCTGAAACAGGATTTCAAAGTCAGTTTATTTCTTTATTTATTTATTTATTAAATTTGTATACTGCCCTATACCCATAGATTTCAGGGTGGTTCACCACATAAAGTGACAAAAAAGAAGAAGAAATTGCGTAATAAAAGCAGAAACAAAGATAACCCCCACCCTCCACAATACATTTTAAAAGGGCATCGGATGTCAATCAGCCAAAGGCCTGGTTAAAGAGGGAACGTTATTACCTGGCACCTAAAGGTGTATAATGAAGATGCCAGGCGAACTTCCCTGGTTAGAGCATTCCACAAATGGGGAGCCACTGCAGAGAAGGTCCGTTCTCATGTTGACACCCTCCGGACCTCTCGGGGAGGGAGCACATGAAGAAGGGCCTCAGAGGATGATCTCAGGGTCCGGTTTGGTTTATATGGAGAGAGAGGTTCCTTGAGATACAGTAGTACCTCCGGTTACGTAACGCTCTGGTTATGTAAACTTCAGGAATGCGAAAGCGTCAAAGCCGGAAGTATTTGGCCGGGTTTCGCCAAGTGCGCAGAAGCAGTCCTCGGGTTGCGGAAACCTCAGGATCCAACTGGACCTCCAGAATGGATCCCGTCCACAACCGGTGGTACCACTGTATTGCAGTCCTGAGCCATTTAAGGCATGGATAGGCAAACTAAGGCCTGGGGGCTGGATCTGGCCCAATCGCCTTCTCAATCCCAGTCCGGGAATCAGTGTGTTTTACATGAGTAGAATGTGTCCTTTTATTTAAAATGCATCTCTGGGTTATTTGTGGGGCATAGGAATTCGTTCATTCCCCCCCCCAAAAAATATAGTCGGCCCCCCACAAGGTCTGAGGGACAGTGGACTGCCCCCCCCAGCTGAAAAAGTTTGCTGACCCCTGGTTTAAGGCTTTATAGGTCAAAACCAGCACTTTGAACTGGGCCTGGAAACTAACTGGCAGCCAGTCCAGTTGGGCCAAGATTGATGTAATACGCTCAAACCGTCTTGTTCCGGTGAGCTGCCTGGCCATTGAGTTCTGCACTAGCTGAAGTTTCTGAACCGTCTTCAGAGGCAACTCTGCATATATAGCGCCTTGCAGCGGGGCTTGACACTCCCATCCCACTGGGTGTGCCTCCAGGAGCCTTCTCCCAATCTGAGGCCTTTTATATGTTGCCAAACAGCAACTCCCAGCGTCCCTGACCACAGGCCAATGCTGTCAGGCTGGTGGAAGCCCAGCGGCATCTGGAAGCCATCAAGTTGGGGGAAGGCAGCCTTACGGAGCCATTTCTGATCCTGGCCAGTGTTTCTGAGTGTGTCTGTCACCCGTTTCATCACTTCTGAAGTAGCCCATCTGAAGTGGATAGTTGCCAGGTTTCAAATGATGGCTACTCCATGTTCTCTCCCTCTCTCTCTCTCTTTCTCAGAATTTCCAGGCCCACATGGCAGGAGCTCAGCACCAGCAGCGACTTCGGGAGATCCAGCACATGAGCAACATATGCCTTGTCTCGTTGATGCCTGTGGTGAAGGAGCAGAAACCACTGGCTGAGAAAGATGGGTATGTTGGGTGTTGGATGAGATAGTCCTTTGGGGGGGGGTGTCCTTCCAGCTTTGCTTCTGTGTGCAGGCTGTAAAATTCTGTGGCTGGAGAATGTGGAGCTCTCAAACCGATTGTTTACCCACCTAAACCCTTCACGGGAAGAATAAATCAGGGCTGGAGAGTCTTTTCCGGCTGAGTTACTCAATATAGCAGGTTCTGATGTTCTCTGCAAGCAATGGGGAACTTATTTTTCTGGCCAAGGGCAGTACCCTGGTGTGGGCTGCTTCTCTCACTTACTGTACCAGGCACAGCTCACATGCAGACTGCTCATCCCTGTAGTTTCCAGAGCACAAAATTGTATGTTGGGATTTGTGCGTGTTCATTTTTGTTCTAAGCTGATAAGAAAACACCTATTTCAGCTTTACTCCTTAGTGGCTCCTGTTGCAAGACTATGCACCGCTAGGGGCAGTGCGAAGGTGAAATGATTTGTTTTCATGACCTCCAGGATTCATTTGATTAGCCTAGGGACTTGGCAGAAATACCTTCATGCCTTATTGGATAGCTGAAACCCACAAAGAATTTTGCAAGTTTGGTGCAGCTCAGATGTTATGGACCACAGCTCCCATCAGACCCAGCCAGCGTGGCCAGAAGTCAGGTGCCAGAAGTTAAGAGAGTGCAGCAACATGTAGAGAACCATAGGTTCCCCCATTCCTTTATAGGTGCTTCAAGTGTAAAAGTCGCATGTTCAGAAAATGGTCACACAAGACAACTAGTAGTGGCAGAATTGAGGAAACAGGGGTCTGGGAATGTAAAATCCTAGCAGCTGTTGTGGCATACATAAAAAAAATGTTCTGTCCTTGTTGGGGATTTCATAGTTGGTCATGCCCAACAGGAAGGCCACTGGTTTCTTACTAAATGTGTTTTTCAACACCTTTTTAAGTTCATTATATATCTTCTCCCAGAAGTCCTTTACCTTTGGGCACGTCCACCACATATGAAAGAAGGTACCTTCCACTTGTTTACATTTCCAGCATTTATTACATAAACCATGGTACATTTTAGCTAACTTAACTGGGGTTAGATACCACCTATAAATCATTTTCATGATATTTTCCCTTAACATATTACATGCAGTGAACTTAGTACCTTCCCTCCACAATTTCTCCCAATCTTCCAACATTATATTATGTCCAACATCTTTTGCCCAATCAATCATTACCGATTTAACCATTTCATCTTTCGTATGCCACTCTAGCAACAAATTGTACATTCTGGAAAGATTTTTAATTTGGTTCTATCAACTCTGTTTCCAACTTGGATTTCTCTGACTGAAAGCCTTGTTTCTTATCCAACTTATAAACTTCATTTATCTGTAGTACTGCAACCAGTCAGATACTTTCCCTTTCAATTGCTCATAACTCTTCAATTTAAAATTCTGACCTTCTTGTTCTAATATATCAGCATATTTCGGCCAATTAGCAGGCATGTTAGGTCTTTTATATGCCGGAGAGCTGAGATTCTCAATGATGCCAGACTGTCACCAGGCAGTGTATGAGATCCCAGATGATTGACTAACAGAATGCTTTTTTTTTTTAACTATAGAAAGGCAACAGAGCAAGTGGAAGATAGTGCTGTGTTGCCATTTTAGGGGAATGTTCTTGTTCTTGCAGAGAGAGCCAGCAGCGGTGGTGTAACACCTGCCAGATATATTTTACAGGTGACCTGATCAAGCATCGCCGGACTCAGGAACACAAGGTAACTCTTTGCCTAGATTTCTCTTTCCTGTAAGTAATGGGTAGGCAAACTAAGGCACGGGGGCCGGACCCAGCCCAATTGCCTTCTAAATCCGGCCCGCGTACAGTCTGGGAATCAGCGTGTTTTTATATGAGTAGAATGTGTGCTTTTATTTAAAATGCATCTCTGGGTTATTTGTGGGCATATTTCTGTTCTTATCCTGAAGCAAAGTTCTTAACCTGAAGCATTATTTCTGGGTTAGCAGAGTATGTAACCTGAAGCGTATGTAACCTGAGGTACCACTGTAAGTTCATGTATTCAGCAATGCAAATGCTGCCCGAAATAAATCTCTAGATTGGGGTAAAAAATACTGGTTGAAAGAATACACTTCTATTTCAGAGTCTCTGAAGAAGTGTGCATGCACACGAAAGCTCATACCAAGAACAAACTTAGTTGGTCTCTAAGTGCTACTGGAAGGAATTTTTATTTTTTATTTTGTTTTGACTATGGAAGACCAACACGGCTACGTACCTGTAAAAGAATTTTGAGTTTGTCTCCTTGCTTTCTTCCTGCTTCTCATCCATCAGCCACCAAGGCATCTTTATCAGTGATAAAAAAAAAAACCTTCAATAACTCACCTTCAATAACTTTGTCAGTTGGCTAACTCCTGAATTGCTAGTTCAGTTCTGTTGATTTGGATCTGAATAGAGACTGTGCTATCCTGTCCCACCGCAATTGTTAATTTACTCAGCACTGCTAAGGTGTTTGTGCTATCACAAATTACTGCTGTTATGAAGGGTCATTTTGCATACATTTAAGCTGCAATAATTACAAGTTTCACAGACTGTGCTGTTGGAATTCTATTGCCGTGTAACTCCAGCCTGTCTGTTTCCCCCCTTCACATCCATGTGCATGTAAAGGTGTCCTCTGTGCATCTAATGAGGTGGGCTCTAGCTGATGCTGTTTTTTTTAAAAAAATCTTCCTTTATTTATATCCTGCACTTCTTCCTGAAGGAGCCTAGTATTTAAGGTGGCATCAAATCAAGTGTGCTTGAAGGCTTCCTGTGAGCAAATGCCACATTATTTCCCACCTGTCCCCCTTTCTTTTCTTATCCTAGCTTGCCAAGCGCTCCCTCCGACCCTTTTGCATGGCGTGCAGCCGGCACTTCAAGACCCCGCGCAAGTTTGTGGAGCATATGAAGTCTCCAGAGCATAAGCAGAAGGCCAAAGAGGTAATGGCGGCTGTACTTCAGGGGACGTGGTGGCTGTTGGGATGAGCTAGTTAGGACTTTGGCAGGTGGGCTATGTGTCTGCTACAGAGCTGTGCCTCAGAAACATCAGAAGCCGGGGCAGGCTTTGGGGGAGGATATTGAAACAGTGGATAAAACACCAGCTTTGCATGCAGAAGGTTCCAGGTTCAATCCCTGGCATCTCCAGGTAGGGCTGTGAAAGCCTGAAACCGAGAGCACTGCTGTCAGTCAGTGTTGACTACTGAACTAGATTGAACAGTTATATTGTCTGACTCAATATAAAGCAACTTCCTATGTTCCCAGACTTATTGTCCATCTGCTTTAATATTATCTACTGTGATAGGGAGCAGCTCTCTAGGACAGTGGTTCTCAAAGGGCGTGTCATGTGCCACCACATTGGTGTGTCAGGAGAAGGATGGCAAACGTGGCAGGAAAATTCAAGGACAATCGAAGAAGCATTTAAGCCAGGGGTCCCCAAACTAAGGCCCGGGGGCCAGATGCGGTCCAATCACCTTCTAAATGCGGCCCGCGGATGGTCCGGGAATCAGCGTGTTTTTAGAATGTGTCCTTTTATTTAAAATGCATCTCTGGGTTATTTGGGGGGCATAGGAATTTGTTCATTTTTTTCCAAATATAGTCCGCCCCCCCCCAAGGTCTGAGGGACAGTGGACCGGCCCCCTGCTGAAAAAGTTTGCTGACCCCTGCATTAAGCATTTCAGTGTCGTATAGTATAGTATGAGATTTTTTATTTGTAGGATATGGGTAGATTTATTTTCAAAATGAGAGCAAGAGCATTAAGTGTGTAGGAATGATTCGTGTTCTTTTGTAGCTGCATTCCTCCATATTTTCTGGATGTCCCGTGATCCATATTATAAAGTAGTTGTGTTCTATGTTGTAAGTCAAGCACTGCTAGGAGTGTCGTCCCCCCAATGTATTTCTTACCAATAAAAAAATTGGAGTGGCGCAAACAAATTTTTATTCTTAAGGTGTGACCCAGAGAAAACAGTTTGAGAACCACTGCTCAAGGTCTCTGGCAGGGGAAGGACTTTCCTGTCGCTTTCTACATGACCCTTTTTGTAACTGGAGATGCTGTGGGTTGAACCTGGGACCTTTTGGAGGAAAAGCAAGTGTCCTGCCACTGAGCTATAGACCCTCCCAGGAGAATATACCATCTGTGGGCTTTATGGCCTGTAGGTGCACAAGACTTCAAGGACTTGTGTGTTCTGTTGCTGGGACCCTGGCCTGTTTATTTGCTTTGATTGGATTTTCCCCCTCCCTCTTTGTGGTAAGGATCCCAGGATGGGTTAACAGCAATATAATCTTCATCTTTGGCAATCACTTGTGGCCAAGTAAGATTGTCTTTCATGAACAATGTCTTAGTAGTGTGTCTGTAAGTGACTGTGTTGGCCAATTCTGGATCCACACATCCTTCCACAGTGGGGACATTGGTTTCTGGGTGGGAGATGATCACAGTGAAGGTTTGCCAAGCGCCCCTTCCTCTTAGCTTGTTTCTCTGTTTCATCCTGAGTTTGAGCATCTTCAAAGTCCATGACACCTTTCGTAAAAGGCTGTTCTCCAATTCGAGTGTTCGCAGGCCAGTGTTTCCCACTTGTTGGTGTTTATACTACATTTAAGCTATCACTACCTGTCATGGGCCAGGAGTCAGCTTCACCCACTGAACAGTGTCCTGAAAAGGGAGAAGGCAGAGTGACTCAGAACCAGCTGGCTTCAGCCTTCTTAAACAGGGCTCTCAGCAGCAGTCAGACACTGGAAACAATGCCTGTGGTTCCCGGCCCTACCTTGCTGCGTCCTGCTCTCCATCTGGACTCTTGGCTTTGTATTCTGACTCTGCCATGTATTCTGACTACGTGGATTGCTGCTTGCCCAACCCTCAGAACGGACTTGACTTTGTATTCTGACTCTGCCATGTTTGAGACTCTTCTGTTTGTTTGGCCTCACACTCTGCATGCAGTTGCTGGGCAATGCGACTGTGACATTGCGCCAGCTTCTTAGGGTGGTGGAACTACTGAGAGAGTACCCCCCTGCCCTGGGAAATCTTAACACACACGCACACCCCAGAAAAAAAAATATCTACCATTAGTCATCCTTGGGCTATTCTAGGAATGGGAAACCTGTGATGTTCCATGGGATGCTGGGCTCCATGTCCCATCAGCCGCTTCCACCATGGTCAGTACTCAGGAATAATGGGAACTGTAGTTCAAGAACCGGTGGAAGGCTAACAGGCTCCCTATCCCTGGGCTAGACCAAGATTCTGTCGGTCAAACGGAGCAAGTGGCTTCTGCATGTGTTTCACACTTTATAAACATTGTTTAAGGCCAGTGTGGTGTAGTGGTTAAGAGCGGTAGACTCGTAATCTGGGGAACCAGGTTCGCGTCTCCACTCCTCCACATGCAGCTGCTGGGTGACCTTGGGCTAGTCACACTTCTTTGAAGTCTCTCAGCCCCACTCACCTCACAGAGTGTTTGTTGTGGGGGAGGAAGGAAAGGAGAATGTTAGCCGCTTTGAGACTCCTTCGGGTAGTGATAAAGCGGGATATCAAATCCAAACTCCTCTTCTTCTTTTGTTTACTTCCCCGGTGGGATCCTTGTGCTTATGTGTTTCCCTGCAAGTGTGGAGTGCCATTACACTAGGTTGTGCAAGAAGTGGGTGGTGGGAGTTGTGCCTGTGCATCCCTTTGATCTTAGCCTCCTAAGAGACTTGTCCTTCCTGTCTCTCATCTTCCCTTTGTTGTGTCTGACCAGGTGAAGTTGGGGGAGAAGGAGCAGGCTGGGCCGGAGGATTCTGAGGAGCTCATAACAGTTGATGCTGTTGGCTGCTTTGAAGATGATGAGGAAGAAGAGGAAGAAGAAGACGAAGAGGAGGAGGAGGAGCGGCAGCAGCAGCAGCAGCAGGGAAATGCTGGAGAAGAGGCAGCCTCTGAAGTAGGACAGCTGGATAAGGAAGAGTCTCTCATCATGCAGGTATGTTTTCCAAGGAGGAGCGCAGCAGCGGCTGCAATGGATGTGCCCAGCTGGGAACCGAAAAAGGCTCATTTGGTTGCTACAGTGACACTGGTTGCATGTCACTCAAAACCATGGTTTTCTGTTCCCTTAGCAGGAGCCACAAACCATAATTCATAGCTTGGTGTTACATTCAAACTGGGCCATTGCAGATTGAAATCTTGGTGTAGGAATCATGGTTTCTTTTTATTGTAATTTTCAGTATGCTTTAAAACATATTTTATATGGGGGAAGGATCAGGACTTTCAGTGTGGTGTAGTGGTTAAGAGCGGTGGACTCATAATCTGGTGAACCGGGTTCGCGTCCCTGCTCCTCCACATGCAGCTGCTGGGTGACCTTGGGCTAGTCACACTTCTCTGAAGTCTCTCAGCCCCACCCACCTCACAGAGGGTTTGTTGTTAGCTGCTTTGAGACTCCTTCGGGTAGTGATAAAAGCAGGATATCATATCCAAACGCTTCTTCTTCTTCTTCTTCTTATACCCGTCTCTACATTCCTGAACCAATGGGAACATCCAGACTTGAGGAATGTGCTCCTTAAGGCATGAGCCCAGGCAATGTGTAATTTAACCCATTGTTCACATTACACCAACAAGGGAGAGTGGGGCAGGCAAGTAGAAAGAAATGGAGGCTGGAATGGATCCCCACAGTCCCAGATGAGATCCTGGTAGCCACTTCTTCAGGAGCTGCAGCTGCCTGCCTGTTACAGCATTCATGTAAATGCACGTGTATTGGAACTTTCCTTCTGCTACGTTGCAGGGTGTTGGGCTAGAAGACCCTTGCAGAGGGCGATCTCTTCCAACTCTAGTTCTGTGATTTTGTGAAATGCTCTCGTGACCTCAGCTTTAGTTTGGACAGGAACTTCCCTTTACCATGGTATGGGTGACCCTTGCTTGGGGTCCCTTCCAACCCCACAATTCTCTTATTCCCATTTCTTGTTTTCATGCATGTTGGGCTGAAGGGAGCAGCACTGGAAGATTCTGGAGGGAGTGAGGAGTACTGTCCAGATACCATCTATGGTAAGGAAACAAATCATTATTGCTGCTGGCTTGCGGCTTTTTCGGCTTGTTACTTCCTGCTATTACAACCCCTGTGACCCCTCGACACCATATTTATGCTTTCTGAACTAGTATTTTGCCATTGCTGGAAATCTTGTAACTACCCTAGATTTAGAAATTCATTATAAAACAGGGACACTAAAGGCAATAACAGTGGTGCTTCGCAAGACGAAATCAATTCGTTCCGCGAGTGTTGTCATATAACGGAAATTTCGTCTTGCGAAGC
>OFHU01004702.1:0-61603 GCA_900245905.1 Lacerta viridis | reverse complement strand
CTTGGTGCTGTTCCTCCCACTGCAATTATCCAACTTGAAAACTTCGTTTATCTGGTAGTATTGAAACCAGTCAGATACTTTCTCTTTCAATTGTTCATAAGTTTTCAATTTGAAATTCTGACCTTCTTGTTCTAATATATCTGCATATTTCGGGCAATTTGCAGGCATATTAGGTCTCTTGTAGGCCTTAGCCTCAACTGGTGATATCCATCTGGGAGTTTTTCTCTCTAACAAGTCTTTATTCCGATCCAAACCTGATACAATGCATTCCTGATAATGTGAGATTTAAAAGCTTTGTGGGCCTTAACTTTATCATACCAAAGATAAGCATGCCAACCAAATACATTGTCATGTCCTTCCAAGTCCAAGACATCATCATTTTCTAACTTAAACCAATCCTTTAGCCAGCAAAAGGCTGCCGATTCAAAATAAATTCTAGATCTGGCAGTGAGAATCCCCCTCTTTCCTTAGAGTCTGTCAAAATCTTGTATTTTATCCTGAGTTTCTTCCCCTGCCAGATAAATTTAGATAAATCCTTTTGCCACTTTCTAAAACAGTCCAACTTGTCAATAATCGGAAGCACTTGAAATAAAAACAGCATCTTTGGTAGTACATTCATCTTACTAACTGCTATTCTGCCCATCAAAGACAGTTTCAACTATATGTCCAAATCTCTTTTTATCTCACTCCAGTTTCTCATAATTGTCCTTGAACAGGTTCAGATTCTTAGGAGTCAAATTCACTCCCAGATACTTAACCTTGTTGACAAAACTAAGTCCAGTTTGAGCTTGTAATTTCTGTACCTGCATAATTGATAAATTTTTAGTTAAAACTTTGGTCTTTGCTTTATTCAACTTAAATCCTGCTACCTGTCCAAATGATTCTATTGTCTCTAATGCTTTAACCACACTGGTTTCTGGGTCTTGTAGGGAGAGCACTAGATCGTCCGCAAAGGCTCTCAATTTATATTCTTTCTCTCCCACCCTAATCCCTTTTATCGACTGTTCTAATCATATTCAGTAGGACCTCCAGGACCGTTATAAAGAGTAGGGGGGAGATAGGGCAACCTTGTCTCGTTCCTTTTTCTATTCTAATTTCTTCAGATATCACATTGTTTATTATAATTTTTGCTTTTTGTTCTTTATAAATGGCATTTATGCCATTCAGAAATCTTTGACCGACCTCCATCTTTTCCAAATTCTTCTTCATAAAACTCCAAGAAATGTTGTCAAAGGCCTTCTCCGCATCTATAAACATCAAAGCAGCTTCTGTATTTATCTTCTTTTCCAATCTTTCCAATATATCCACAATATTCCTTGTATTACTATTCATATGTCTACCAGGTAAAAAACCTGCTTGATCTTTGTGGATATATTCCTTCAAAACTCTCTTTAACCTTGTGGCCATGACATTCGCAAAGATTTTATAGTCCAACCAACAGTGGGAGATTGGCAGATGAAGTTGATTGAATACATGGAACTCGCAGAACTGACCGCAAAACTCCGAGACCAGAGGGAAGAAACGGTGCAGGAGGATTGGAAGAAATTCAAAGACTATTTGAAACGACGTGAAAAGATAGACATTTGAAATTAAAATCAGAGGATATATAAGGCTACAGTAATGCCAGAAGTTAGATTAAGATAGGATATAAGAAGTAGTTAGAAATATGTTATGTTTATTTTTATTAGGATTAAGATTAGAGTTGATGATTATTGTTTATAAAGATTAAGATTAGATGAGAAGGAAGATTTTACAATGTTATAAAGTTACTAAAGAAGATTAGAAATGAACGCAGAAGAGAGGATGTGAGGAGGTCCCAAAACAATGTTAGGAATAAGATAAGGATAGTTAAATAAGTGTTTGTTTGTTAAGATTTTTGTATTTTTTGTAGTTTTGTAGTTTTTTGTTGTTTGTATTTTGTATTTTGTGTGTGTTTTATTGTTTTATTGTTAAAATTTAATAAATTCTTATAAAAAAATTAACAATCTAGAACAAGACATCACCACTCTTTCAGCACACTACAAACAAACAGGATCTAAAAAACTCCTTCAACTTATAGAACAAAAAAGAAGAGAAATAGACTCCCTAGAAATCAACAAAACAATGATCAACATTTTATACTCAAAACAGCGCTTCTATGAATATGGAGGGGAAAACTCCAGACTATTAGCAAATAGATGTAGGAAAAAAACACTCAAAGCAAGAATACACTGCATCACCAAAAAAGATGGCAACACGACATTTCCCCCCAAAGAAATAACTGCAGAATTTGCAAAATTCTACTCCAACCTATACACCTCCCGTAACCCACCTGAGAAGGAAATCAGAGAATTCCTAACAGAGATGAACATACCTACTCTAACTAATGAGGAACAAGAATATATGGACAGTCCCATCACCCCAGAGGAAATAGACACAATCCTCAAAAACTTAAAACCACACAAAGCTCCAGGCCCAGATGGCTTCACAGCAGAATTCTATAAGAAATTCAAAGAACCCCTGATGCCCTACATGACACGCCCTACATGACACGCCTGTTTAATGACATAATGAAAGGACTTCCGGTTTTGCCGCCACCGTGAACGAACGCGCTCCGCGAAAGCTGCAAGCTGGAGCGTTCGCCACGGAGTTTTTTGGGGTATTGTGAGGGCTGCACGACCCCGAAAAGGCTTGAGGGGGTGACCCTCAGCCGAAGGATCCAGCGGCGCCAGAAGAGAACCCCGAATTCTTTTGCTTAGCGGCAAGAGAGCGGAGGGACTCGGCGCGAGGATTAAAAACGACTCCTGGCGAAAAAGCCTCGGATTTCGGAACGGCGAAAAGAGCGGTAAAGCTTCCAACTTTTTATCACCCCTAGACCACCACCTGATCGGCGCAATTTATAGACTGAAATAATAAACCTTGCCGATTAGAGATTGGAATTTGAAATCGAGGGGGAAAAGGGAGAAAACGGAAATTATCCTTAATGTAATTGAATTCACTACAGACAATTAAAGGTTCAATTGACAAAACGGACTATTACATAAAAGAAATACTGCGGTAAACCTCTCCTTTTCCGATAAATATAAGACGAAAAGAAAAAGAAAGAAGGGGAAGGAAGAGGAGGGTGAAAGGGAAAGGAGAGAAAGACGCTATTTTCGTGAGACCTAGTAATCTAACGCTGACAAAAGACGAGGAGCTTTCTGGTCTGTAAAAAGATCTAAAGAAATTTAAAAGAGACTCTCTGATAAAAAACAAAGTACTATACTTACGAAAGGCAAAGATGGAGCAGCGTGGAGTGGTGAAGGGAGGGGAAATATGATGAGAGGAGGCAGAAGGAAGTGAGCAGTAAAGAGGCAGAGAAAGACCTTAAAGCAGAAGCCCAGCAAAGAAAGGGAAACCTCCGAGAACAGCGACATCAGTGGCCACCAGTGGGACTGCAAGGAGAAAGAAATAGAAATAGAAAAGAAGGAAAGAAAAAAACAGCGACACAAGTGGCAAGAGGAGTAATTGCAAGTGGGCAAAAACTGGTGAAAAGAAATAAATAAAAAGAAATTAAAGGATTAAAGAAATCAGAGGACAAAGGACTGTACAATGACAACAACCAAGAAATACAATACAAGAAGAAACTCAGGTACAGAACAAGATATGGAAATTAAAGAGCTGATCATGAGTCTGAGAGGAGACATAAGAGGGGATATAGGAGAAATGAAGAAAGAATTTAACGACTTAAAAGTGGAAGTAAATAACAACATGAAAGGAATTGAAGAAAAGTTAGGATCAAATGAACGGAAGAATAGAGAGTAACACCAAAGCAATTACAGAATTGAAGACGCAAGTATTGGAGTTGACAGAGGAGAACAAAGGACTGGTAAAGACAATACAGGACAATAAAAATAAAATACAGACCTTGGAGGAGACGGTAAAGAAAGCGCTTAAGGAGATTAAAGAGTGTAAAAAGGAGGGAGACAGGGCAAAGAAGGAAAGGGAGGAGTTTAAAATAACGCAGGAGGCAACTTGGGATGCTATGTCGATGTTACAAATGCAAGTTAAGGGGAATGTTCTCAGATTCAGGGGTGTCCCAGAAATACCAGAAGGGAACCTTGCAAAAAATAATCATAAAAGAGGTAGCAACATGGCTAGAAATGCGAGAGGAAGTAGTGACTGAGGGTATAGAAACGGTGTTCAGGGTCAACTCCAAGAAAGCGAAAGAAAATAAATGGCCAGGAGACTGTCTGATCTCTTTTGAATCAAATAAGCTGAGAAATCAAATTTTACAAACTAGAAGGAGAAAGATTCTTAAGATAGAGGGAGGAAACATAATAGTGTTGAAGGAAGTCCCTCCTCGCTTATTGAGAAAAAGAGAGAGGTATCAATTCCTTACAAGAGCACTGAAGGCAAAGTCCATTGCCTTCAAGTGGGAATACCCTGAAGGAATATCCTTTAATTTCAAAGGGAAAAGGAGGAGGTTTGATACACCAGAGGATGCTGACCTCTTCTTTGAAAGGTACAGGAAAGAATTAGGAGGAGAGAGACTACAAATAGGAAAAGAACCCAACCCAGAGACAACGCAAGAAGAAAGTAGCTCCGAAAGCGAATAGAGAGTTTTAACATAACGGTGTGCAGTTTAATACAATAAAATGAATCTTAAAATACTATCATGGAATGTGAATGGTTTAAATAATAAGGTAAAAAGGAATAGAATAAGACACGTACTACTGAAACAAAAATTAGACATCATTTGCTTACAAGAAACCCATATAAAAAGAGACCACAAAAGAATATTAATTGACCCAAAGCTAGGAGTGGAATTTATTGCAGCGGATGAGAAAAAGAAGAGAGGGGTAGTGATTTATGTAAGATCCAGCCTAGAGCCACAACTAATTTATGTGGATGAAGAGGGAAGAACGGTTATTCTCAAAATTAACTATAGAGGCGAGCCAATATATATTATAGGAATATATGCACCAAACGGGAAGAAAGTAGAATATTTTAAGAAGATTGATTCTAAATTGATGGAAGTTGCCGAAGGGAAAATGGTGATGATGGGGGACCTAAATGGGGTAGCCAGCCCGCAATTAGATAGAATGGGGAAAGGAGAGGGGAAAAACCAAGGAAAACTACCACATACATTTTTTAGAATGGTGGAGAAACTAGATATGAAAGACAGCTGGAGGTTTCAAAACGAAATAGAAAGAGAGTACACATATTTTTCGAGCGCAAAAAAAACGGCAAGCAGAATAGATGCGATCTGGTTGTCAATAGAATTATTGAATAGAATTAAGGAAATTAAAATAGAACCAAGGACATTTTCGGACCACAACCCAATGCTACTTCAATTGAGACCAGAATGGTCAACAGGAATAAGACGATGGAAATTAAATAATGATTTGTTATATGATGAAAAAGTCTTGGAAGGCGCAAAAAAAGAATTAGTGGAATTTTTCAAACTAAATAATGATAAGCAAATTAACCAAGGAATAATATGGGATACAGGGAAAGCATTTATTAGAGGCTACTTCATAAAACAGAATATTAGGAAAAAAAGAGAAAAGGAAAAAGAAAAAAAAAGAATAATCGAGGATTTGAATAAAAAAGAAAAGGAATTATATAAGAACCCAAAAAATGAAAAATTAAGAAAAGAGATAAATATGTTGAAAACAGAATATAAAACCAAAGTAGAACAGGAGATGGATTGGAATTTAAAAATTTGGAACCGGAATAAATTTGAATTTGCAAACAAACCAAGCAAATTCCTTGCTTGGCAATTGAAAAAAAGAAAAAATGAAAAAATGATAAATAGAATAAAGATTGGGGATAAATATATAAACAAACCTCAGATGATAGTAGATAACTTTCTGAAGTATTATGAAGAATTATATAAGAAAAAGGAAGAAGATAGTAAAGAAATAAATAATTATTTAGAGAAACACAAATTAGAGATTATTATAGAGGAAAAAGCAAAAGAAATGGATACCCCAATTACAGTACAGGAGATTAGAAACGTAATGAAGAAATGTAAACCCGGGAAATCACCAGGACCCGACGGACTTACCCATAGAATATTATAAAAAAATGGAAGAAATAATGATAAACCCATTAAAAGACTTAATGAACCAAATATTACTTAAAGGAAGTATACCAGACTCCTGGAAAGAAGCATATATTACACTCCTTCCTAAACAAGATGCGGACCTCGATTTAATGAAAAATTACAGACCGATCTCTCTCTTAAACAGTGACTATAAATTGTTTGCAGGGGTGATCGCAAACAGACTGAGAAATGTAATTAAAGATATTGTGCACCCCAACCAGGCAGGATTTATACCAGGTAGACAAATTTCAAATAATATAAGGAATATAATAGACCTTTTGGAATATTTAGAGTTTAAAATAGACAAAAAAGCAGCATTGCTGCTACTGGATGCCGAAAAGGCATTTGACAACGTCTCCTGGGAGTTTATGAAAAGACACATGGAAAAAATTGGACTTAAAGAAAACATGAGGAGGGCTATAGAGGCAATTTATAACCAGCAGAGAGCGAGGTTAATTATAAATGGGAGCGTAACGGATAGCTTCCAAATATCCAAAGGAACCAGGCAAGGGTGTCCTCTTTCACCCTTGTTGTTTGTACTGGTATTAGAGGTCCTGCTAAACAACATCAGAAGAGAAAGAAAATTAAAAGGAATTGTAGTTGGAAAGAATACCTATAAGGTGAGGGCATTCGCCGATGATTTAATAATCACAACGCAAGATCCAAAAGAGAATATTCCAATAGCATTAGATATGATTAAAGAATATGGAAAGGTGGCAGGGCTTAAAATAAACTATCAAAAAACTACTCTGATGACTAAAAATTTGGATAAAATTGAAAAGGAAGAACTGCACCAACTAACGGGACTGGAAATCAAAAATAAGGCCAAGTATTTAGGAATAAACATAACACCTAAAAGTATCAATCTTTTTGATGACAACTATAAAAAAGCGTGGAGAGAAGTTAAAGCAAATATGGAGACATGGAACAAACTAAACCTTTCATTGTGGGGAAGAATATCAGTAGCTAAGATGAGCATCCTTCCAAAAATGCTATTTCTATTTCAAGTAATACCAATATTGGGGGGTATGAAAGTATTTAAAGAGTGGAAAAAGGATCTATCAAAATTTATATGGAACGGGAAAAGACCTAGAATTAAGTTTGAGCTGCTGACGGATAGGAAAGAAAGGGGAGGGTTTGCCATGCCAAACTTGGAGTTATATCATGCAGCCGCAGCATTAAACTGGATAAGAGATTGGATAACTTTAAAAGACTATGAATTATTAGATCTAGAGGGTGTGGAAAACAGATATGGCTGGCACTCCTACCTACTATACGATAAGGTAAAAGTCCACAAGGGTTTTTTGAACCATTTAATTAGGAAATCACTGTACCTAGTATGGACAAAATATAGAGGAATTTTAGAACCCAAAATCCCCTTGTGGACATCACCCATAGAGGTGATAACAATTAAAAAAACAAATATGGAGGGAGGAAGGGCCACCTATCGAATGTTATTGGAAGAAAAAGAGAATGAATTGCATCTGAAAAAATATGAGGAAATTAAAGAACACCTAAATGATTGGCTGCAATATTTCCAAATTTATCAAAGATTTATAATAGATAAAAAGAGCGGTTTGGCAAAAGAAAAATCGAGATTCGAGAAAGAAGTACTCCAGAGCAAGGGGAAGTATATCTCCAATATTTACAACATATTGTTAGAATGGGATCTAAAAGAGGAGGAGGTAAAATCTGTTATGGTGAGGTGGGCTCAGGATTTCGGATATAATATACTAATGGAGCAGTGGGAAAGATTGTGGCGGGTGGACATAAAGTTTACCGCCTGCTACAATCTAAGGGAACACATACTGAAAATGATGTATAGGTGGCACCTCACCCCGGAAAAAATAGTAAAGATGTACAGGAATGGATCCCCATTGTGTTGGAGGTGTGGAAATGAAATTGGGTCTTATAAGCATATGTGGTGGACGTGTTCAGAAGTAAATAATTATTGGAACCAGATTTATGAAGAACTGAAAAAACTGACAAAAATCAATTTTAAAAAAAGGCCAGAAATATTCCTACTAAGTATTCTACCAGAGGAAATAAAAAAGAGAAAAGAGTACTATGTATGTATGGTACCACAGCAGCGAGAGTGCTAGTGGCTAGAAAATGGAAAAGCAAGGCTATACCATCTGTAGCCGATTGGCAAAATTTAATGATAGAATACTTACAGCTAGCCAAAACAACGGGCAAAATAAGAGGACAGACGACCCAGGAGGTTTGGAGGGAATGGAGAGTATTTAAAGAATATCTAATAGAGAGTGGTTTAACTGAAATCCTAAAAGCAGACTAAGATTGAACCTTAAAGACTAAATGGAAAGGACGAGAAAACAATAAGAGTAAGAAATAAGAATTACAGCTGTATGTTATGTTAAAGAAGTTAATTAAGAAATACAAAAAGGATAATTGGAAGTTTTGAGGTTGAGTGTTATGAAATGTTGTAAGATAGGCAAGAATAAATGTGTATACATGTAAGATGTCTGAAAGTATGAATGCAATGTATGTATGTAATGTATGTGTGTCAATAGTTGAAGTTCTTTTTTCCTGTTTTTCTTTTAATTGTTGTGATTTTAAACAATAAAGAGATTGATAGAAAAAAAAAAAAAAAAAATAATGACATAATGAAAGGAGGGCCCATTCCTAAAACCTGGACCCTCTCCAAAATAGTCTCCATCCCAAAACCATTGAAGGACAGCCTCAAAGTAGAATAATACCGCCCAATCTCATTAATAAACCAAGACTATAAAAGTAGAATCATACTGCCCAATCTCAATAATACAACCAAGACTATAAAAGGAGGTCCACAAATATAAAGAAAAGCAAAAATGTTAAAAAAAATTAAGGCAGTGCAATATAAAAAAATGGAATTCAAAAAGCTTTTTAACCTTCTCAAAAATTCCTCAACCACTGGGTACAGAGGGAACTCTGTGAAGCTTCCAGTTAGGAAGACACCCAATCAAGATCCTCCCTCAAACCCTCTCTTTGACTCTGTAATGGAACGCCTGAAACTCCCAGCATCTACTCCAACTCCAAATCCCAAGCAAGAAGAAGAAGAAGAAGAAGAGTTTGGATTTGAATATCCCGCTTTTCACTACCTGAAGGAGTCTCAAAGCGGCTAACATTCTCCTTTCCCTTCCTCCCCCACAACAAACACTCTGTGAGGTGAGTGGGGCTGAGAGACTTCAGAGAAGTGTGACTAGCCCAAGGTCACCCAGCAGCTGCATGTGGAGGAGCGGAGACACGAACCCGGTTCACCAGATTACGAGTCTACTGCTCTTAACCACTACACCACACTGGCTGCTTGATTCAAGACCAATGGTCTTACGTTTTATCTACAGACAAACCTAAATCCACAATGGAGAGGTCCCCAACAATTAACAGCTGGAATTTGGTGTTGTCCCGAAATAAACTTGTCTTGTCAAGTTACCCAAGCCCCCAGGACTTCTGTCACAAGAGGAGCATAAAGTCCATTTATTGAACCTCCTAAAGATCTATATGCCAGGCATACTCAAGTACCCTCTTGACCTGGTGCGAGTGGAATATCTATATTTTGATGGTACTCTTGCTTAGAGTCGTGGCTTCATTCCGCGACCGGAAATTTGCAAATTTAGTGTACCAAAGCAGAGAATTCCTGAAGACAAGTGGCATAAGAATCTCAAGGCTCCTCAAAAATGAAGCGCCCCCAACCTCACTTCTTTTCCCTATCTCAATCCCTACAGAACCTCCTCAACATAAGATTGAACAAAACGCTTTAGTTGATATAAACTCTGTAGACAATATCTCTAATCATCTTACTGGTTGGGCCGCCATGGATTTACAAAAGACGGACTCTTCTGGTCCCACGTATGTACCGGATGAGGGAAATGACCTCGACAGCTTTGAATGCAATCTACTACACTCCTACTGTGTGCTCCCTCAGGCAGCGCAGCAGAAAATACTTCAAAAATTTGACACTCTCCGCTCTTGCTTGATAAATTTGTCGATGGAACAATGGGGATCTCCCAACCAAAATACAGCTGATCGCTTCTCAGACCTGCCTCACACCGATACGAAATATTCACATCTGGCCAACCGCCTGAAAAAATTCTTATCCAAGTTAATAGCCCCAGACCAGACTGGCTTCGTCCCTGGTCGCAATATTACAGACCCCATCAGGAAACTACTGAACCTAATTGAACACAGCAAGGCAACTAAACTCCCATTAACAATTATGTCCCTAGACATCCTCAAAGCTTTTGATTGCCTAGAATGGAAATACCTATCAGCAGTACTAACTAGCATGAAATTTGGCCCCAACTTCCTACAAACCATCAACCAAATATACTCCCAAGCCTCAGCAAAATGCAGAATTAATAATATGGACTCAAATACCATAACAATCCAAAGAGGCACAAAACAAGGGTGCCCACTATCTCCCTTCCTATTTATCCTGGCGCTGGAACCCCTAGCAATCCGAATCCGAGCAGCCACAGACATCAAGGGGGTGGAAATAAAAGGCAGAACCTATAAATTAGGACTTTTTGCAGACGACCTAATGGTCACAACACCAGACCCTCAAACACAGCACCCTCCCTAATCAGAGAACTCAACACATTTGCAACGGTGTCAGGCCTACAAGTAAATTTTGCAAAATCGGAAGCCATGTGCTTCAACACCCCCCCTCACATCCAAAGAGAACTCACTAACATCACCAAGATAAAACTCTGTCACACCAAGTTCAGATACCTAGGGGTACAAATAACCAAAAACCTCAACAAATTATACCTCCACAACTACAAACCCCTATGGCAACAAATAAACAAAGACTTAAAGAGATGGAACAACATGAATTCACTCTCTCAGACAAAATAGCCATGATCAAAATGATCACCCTTCCAAAACTAACCTACCTGTTCCAAACCCTCCCAATCTGGATTCCCCCAACCCAACTCCGCAAATGGCAGAGAAAACTACACTCTTTATTCTTGGGTTTTTTTGTGAGAGAAGATAAAACACCAAATACCTACACCTCCTCACCTCAGAAAGAGGATGGGGAATCCCCAACATAGAAGCATACTACAGTGCCAACCAAATACGTCATATAATCCCATATATACTAGAAGACGAGACAAAACAATGGATACACCTAGAAAGGGACACAATTGAAAATATCTGCACCACAGCATACCCACTCCTCCCAAACAAACTAAGAAAAATCCCCACAACACTTAACAGGTACACACAAACCATGTTCAAAGCATGGAAAACAGAAACAGGCAAACTATCCCCAACCCCATCCCCACTAATTCCCCTGGCCTACCACCCACTATTCCACCATGCAGCACAAAACCTCCAAACCAAAACCTGGCAATCCAAAGGCCTATATCGCCTAATAGACTTTTATAAAAATAACAAACCTCTGTCAACACAAGAAATACAGGACAAATTAGAAGACACCCAAATGCCCTGGTTAACACAACACCAATTACATGCCCTCTTAAACAATCCACAGTAAAATCAGCAGCAACTAGACCCCTGACAACCTTCGAAAACCTCATCCTAATGACAAAGGGACACGGCAAAGGGATGGTATCCGCAATATACAAAATACTACTCAAAAATCCCACAAACTCCCTAGACGCAATCAAAAAACAATGGGAGGATGACATAGGATATGAAATCAACCCCACCCAATGGACCAGAATGTGGTCTAAACCCCCTTTAAATCCATATCAACAAAAAGAAGAGAACTCACCCTAAAACTAACCTACAGGTGGTATCTAACACCAAGAAAATTAGCGCTAATACGCCCAGGAACCTCACCAAAATGCTGGAGAGGGTGCACCTCCACAGGCACATACTTCCACATGTGGTGGGAGTGCCCCAAAATCCAAACATTCTGGACAACAACCACACGAGAAATATGTAAAATAACCAAGCAAGTGCTAGAAACCACCCCAGAATTGGTCTTACTAAACATCTTCCAAGACAATAATGCCCACTTACAACACAAAGAACTCATAATCCATCTACTCTCAGCAGCCAGAAACATCATAACCAGACACTGGAAAGACCTGACAGGAGCAAACATGGACCAATGGTACCAAGTAGTATGGGAAACAGCCCTACTAGAAAAACTAACCAGTAACCTGAAACTGACACGGGGACAAACAGAAGACACCTTCACCCTGGTATGGTTCCCCTTCATCACACACACAGCCCAACCACAAATGAACAATCACACCCTATGCCAACCTCTCTCACCGCTAAAGGAACAAGCAAACAACAGAGAACCTACACAAACAACGCTGACACCAAACCCTACTCATATTAAGTAAAAGAAACATCGTCACCCCACCCCACCTATCTCCCCATCCCACCCACCTCTCCCCCCTTTTCTTCCTAATGTCTCAACAACAAAAACTGATTTGTAAAAATGTTATATGGAAAAATACGAGAGAGACATTGCACTACCTTTGTAAATCAAGAAAATCTTTAATAAAAATATTATTTTTTAAAAGTGCTGTGATAGGAAAGAGGGTTGCTGTAACAGGCAGAAGCCACTTCCTTCCAGGGGGTGCGTTTTTGGGTGCAAGTCTCTTGCAGGGGCAGGAAACTGAACCCTCCCCTTCTGCAGGGAAGGGCTGTGGCTTAGATAGACCATTTTGCTGCAGAAGGCCTCATCTTCCGCCCACAGCAGGGCCGCTAAAGACTCCCTGCCTGAAATCCTGGAGAGTCTTGGCGGCTGGTCAGTGTAGACCGGGGTTTCCCAAACTTGAGTCGCCAGCTTGTTTTGGACTACAACTTCCATCATCCTTAGCTACCAGGATCAGTGGTCAGGGATGATGGGAGTTGTAGTCGAAAAACAGCGGGCGATCCAAGTTTGGGAAACCCTGGCATAGATAATACTGAGCAAGATGGATTCACGTTTTGACTTAGGTCTGAGGCAGCTCCCTGTGTTCTTAAAGGATCCCAGCTCAGCGGAAGATGTTCAGTTCCCTAGCGACATCTCCAGGTGGGGCTGGGAATGCCCCCCCCCCTCAGCCTGAAAGCCCTGGAGAGCGACTGCCAGCCAGTGTCTCCGATACTGAGCTGACCCGGGGGGAAAGCCGGTCCTGTGCAAGATGCGAGGAAGACCCGGAACTGGGCTACGGCAGCCCCTCTGTGCTGCTCCCTGCCGGCACCGGCTCGCGTCTGATGCGCTCTCGTCCTCGCCCCCCGCCTTCCTTCCTTTGTCTCCAGCCGGGGAGGGCTGCTCTGGTCCAGCCCCTCGCTCCTCCTTCGCCTGGGCGGGAGGGAAGCGAGCCGGACCCTCTGGCGGGCTCGGACTCAGGGCTGTCCCTTGCAGCTGTTTCTGCTGCTCCTGCTGCCCGGAGCGTCTCGGGGAGGCAGCGATGGCCGAGGTGCGCAAATTCACGAAGCGGCTGAGCAAGCCGGGCACGGCAGCAGAGCTGCGGCAGAGCGTCTCAGAGGCGGTGCGCGCCTCGCCGGGACTGGTAAGGAGCCGGACTTTAATTCCGGGGCGCGCCGGGCAACGCAGGGGCGCGTGGCGGCGGCGGTGCCGAGTAGCTTTCAACCTGCGGCGTGCGCTCACGCCTCTTTCCTGCGAGCCGCCGGCTCGCTCTCTGTGCATGCCCAGAGGCGGCCTTCTTTTGCTGCTACTTGTGGTGGGCCTCGGGAAGCAGCTGGTGGGGAGAGGAGGAACGGGGTGTGAAGCGCGGGTGGTTTGGGGTGAAGCGAGGATGGAGAGCTGGTGTCAGCGAGGGGGCGTGGCTGCGCGCAGCTGGGCAGGACAGCGGGACCAGCTGCGTCGGTGGTGGGCTCCCGCGATGGGCTGGGAGAGCGGCCCCCTCTCTCGGGCCAGCTCTAAGCCGCTCCTCCGCCCTCAGAAGGGGAAGGAAGGCTCCACCCAGCACCCAGAAGAGGAGAGGAAGGAGGTTTCCTGGGGCGTGAGACTTAGCGTGTTAGTTGCCAGTCCAGCCCTAAGGATCAAATGCTTGCTATATAGGAACCCAGAGCCCAGCTGTGCCCCATAGGGGAGTTGCCAGCTTGTTCCCTTTGCAGGCGGGGTCGGGCAGAGAGTAGGAGGCCAAGCTAGAGTTGGGAGGCTGGTCTGCAGGATGGATGGTTTGAAGTGGTAGTTTGAGGGTGATGAGGCCTTCAGCGGCTACTAGGACCAGCCCCTATAGCTATGTTATTCCCCCTCCACTGTCCAGGCAGAGTGTCTGGTCTGTGTTCACACACACACTGTACATTTAGAGCACATTTCTCTGCTCCAACCAAAAAAAAACACAGAATCCTGGTGTGTTAAGGGTGTTGGGAATTGTAGCTCTGTGGGCAAGCTACAGTTCCCAGGATTCTTTTGGAGATGTCTTGTGTGTGCAGGTGGGAAGAGCAGTTTTGCACTCAGGTCCTGCTTTGGGCTTCTTGTCATTGGGGCAGCTGGTTGTCCACGGTGAGAACAGGATGCTGGGTTAGAGGGGGCCCCTTGGGCCTGATCCTGTAGTGAGACTTTCCTTAGGTTGTGTTCCTACAGTGCAACCAGAGCCTGGCCATGTTATGTTGTGTTGCTAAAACAACACACATGCCAACCATCCTGAGGGCTTATGCCAACATCCTGGAGCAACAGAGATGGTTTGAGCTGTGCCTAGGAAGTGCATCAAGAGCCAGCCAGGGATGCCTGGAGATTTGCTTTAATTTTAGGAAAGCACCCAAACAGATCCTCTTAGAATCATGACTGAACTGCCCCAGTGTCTAGTGGCCACAGCTGGCAGGATCAGTGTAGCCTATGCAGTCTGTGTCTCCTGTGCTCACCATGTGGATGCACTACGGTCAAAATTGCCACCCTCTCCTCCCAGGATGCACCAGTCCAAGCCGCGTCATTCAACTCCCGGTTCCTCTAGCTATCTGACGCTTCCTGCTCATTTTCAAGCCTGTCTTTTCAAGGAGGGCTAGAAGAGTACTTTTTTAAAAGAGCAAGCTGCAGCTTTTAAAATAACGCTTTTTAAAAAGAAAAGAAAAAAGAGGGCTAGAAGTTTTATATACCTGTTTAGGGAAGTTTTTAATGTTTGAAGTTGTACTCTGTTTTTAATGTTCTGTTGAAAGCCGCCCAGAGTGGCTGGGGAAACCCAGCCAGATGGGGGGTAGAAATAATAAATTATTATTATTATTATTATTATTATTATTATTATTATTGAAAATGATTGGCTCTCTTTGCAAAGTCCAGACCTGCACATATTGATTGCATGTTCCTGGCTAGTTTTGACCAGGAACAAAGTGGCAAAGAAATGTTTGTGTCTTATATTTTACTTTAGCTGGAAGATTTTTTTTTTAAATGGCATTGTAAATAAAAGGTGTGTTGTGATGTGCCTTGGTGGCACAGGGCCTCAGAGTTATGAGTTTTTTTAGTTAATGCTGAGTCTACCTTACAGGGCTAGATTGTTTTTTGCTTTTGTGGAAGCTGAACACCCTTTCTTTCTCTGCTATGGAACTGAGTTTTTGGTAGAGCTGAATGCTTTGAGGCCTGCCTTCTGAAGTGTGTGCAAAGTATCACTGAGATTTGTTTTCCATGCTGTTCCCTCACCATACGCATTTGTGCTCTATGGGAAGAAATATTCTCAGAAAGCAGAAATATGAGGAGCTGAAGAGGTGGCAAATTGTTTCCTATGGGCATGCCAGGAGATGGGGATTGCTGGTGCTTGAGATGTGGCTGCAGCTACAGAAATTTTTCACCACAAAAACAGGAGCTCAAGGCCTATTTTACTATATCAATGTTGTTATAATTTATTTCCCACCTGCATCCTAGAGTCCCAGGGTGGAACACAATGTTGCAAGTGGGAGGGGGGGGACTTGCAATCACAAAAATTCAGAATTCACCAGGAGCTGTATAATGAAGGTGCCAGGCACATCTCTGTTAATAGAAACTCAGGAGCTGCCACCAGTGTTTGAAATTAGTCAGGTGCCAGGTGTGTTTTGCAACTGGCACGGGTCCAACTGTAACCAAATGGAGATCTCTGGATGCCAGGTTGATGACTGATATCTCCATCTGGCTGGCCCCTCCAGCTTTCTTAAGCAGGTAAGCAGAAGAGCTTATTTATTGCATATACCTGTATAACCCACTTTTTTATTCAATGAGTCCATGGTTCACCCCCTCCCCAGTTAATCCCTACGGCAACCCTGTGAGGTAGGTGAAGAGGCTGTGACTGACTGCAAGGTCACCCAGTGAGCTTCATGACTGTGTGGGGATTTGAACCCTGATCTCCCAGGTCCTGGTCTGATACTCTAACCACTATGCTACACTTACATGAGCACCTTGAATTGGACCTGGAAACAAAATGGTGAAACAGTGCAGCTGTTTCAAAATGGGGGTTCTAACTGGAACCCAGCTACTGCATTGTGAACCCAACTGAAGTTTCTTAGCAATTGAAAATGTAATCCGATTGAAGTTTCTGAGCTATCTTCAAGCACAGCCCTACAAAGAGTGCATTCCAGCACTCTTGCAGCCTGGAAGCTACCAAAGCATGGAGTCCAGTGGCCAAGTCATCTCTGCCCAAGAGGACCAACGTCATTAACAGTTGTAACAATTAGGCCCATTTGGAGAAATTTCCCAGAAGACAGGCTGAAGTATTTTTAGAGCTATGGCCTTGTAGTGACCCCAGGGGTTAAGGTTGTTTAAAAGCATAACCAACCACACACAAAAATCCAGTAACTGAAAACAGCTGAAATCAAGTGATTAAATTGTTTACAACAGAGCCATAAACCCTGATCTGGTGTCTTGGCTTGTTTATTTATCTCCCGCCCTTTTTTTTGCAGCCGTATAACAAGGTTTCTTACATAAAATTAAAGCTCGAACAAGCTTCAGCCTAAAATATAACGTGTGTGCCAAAAGCCACCAGCAGATCCATAATAAATCAAGTTCCTTGGTAGGTGGACCAAAATAAAATGGTCTTCACAGCCCACTGGGCGTAGTGCAGCAGAGTACTTTTTTCAGGAGTAGGTTACAAATCCTAGGTGCTATGAATGAACAGGCTGACACCAAGACCTGCAGGTGGACACATGTGGTGGCACGGAGGTCAAACCTTATATTGAGCCCAGAATCAAACCGGCAACCAGTGAAGCAGATGGTGTACTGGTGTAGCTCTGATCAGGTGGCTCCTTGTCAGAACCCTTGTCGCCCTTCAAGGGTTGCCCCATGTAAAGAGCACTACAGCCTTCAAACCTGGAAGTGGCAAGTACACAAATATAATGGAAGCCAGGCCTGCTTACTGCAGAGACCCATGTCAGAATGTAACCCTGCACACCCAATATTGGAAATCTTTGGGTTGTGTGGGGTGACTGGATCGGGGGGTGGGTGGGTATCAGCTACTGCAATGCTCAGCCTCGATTTTGGGAGCAACCATTGTTTATAACATTACACTTTCTTGGCTGATCTCTCTGCTCATTATCCATAAACAATCCAGTCAGTTTGCAAAGGAAGTGACCTCTAATCAGCAAAGGGCATTAGAAATAAGGGGACTTGCTGCTGCTGATATAGTGTGTGAAGTAGGAAGCTGGCTAAGGCTGTCAAAACCCAAACAGTCATCTGCCTGGCCATCAAAACCAGATAGTAGAGTCTTCTGGGGATGTGCCACTCCAGGCTGCAACTTGGAAGGAGGGGGCTGGACTGTTGAATCAATTCCCATGTAATGAAGGCTCCTTATACGTTGACCCCCCCCCCCCAGGCACATATGGGATGAAGTTTAGCCAGGAACATCTCCGTGTAATATAATGCATCCAAAAGAGTTTTGTATATTTATTTCTGCATAGAATGGCTTTTTTAAAAAAGGGATTCCCATCCTCTTCCTCCATGCACAACCTGCAGTCCCAAACAGCCCAGTTCAGGAAGGATTCCTTCAGCAAATCATTTCATTATGTGTGTTGCTGTCACTTAATGCAAGAAATCCAGAACATCACCCAGCTGCCATTTGCCTCCTATGCTGGAGACTGCATGCCTCTGGGTAGCAGGGAATCACGAATGAGAAGAGATGCTGTTGCACTTAGGCCCTGTTTGCAGGCTCCCCACTGGGGCATCTGGTCGGCCAGGGTGCTTGACTTTGATGGCCTGATCCAGCAGGTGGACTCCTCTGCTCTAATTCCCTGAAGGTCTGGGTCACCCCCATCACCTCTGCCCCATTGATTCAGACCTCGCAAACATCCCATGGTCAAGGCAACACAGAAAGTGAGCTGTTTTGTCAGCTGGGTGGGCAGGTGGAGGCATGATCCTAGGTCATTTGGGGATTTCAGGCTGGCTTGCTTCTTTCCTCCCTACTGTGCAACTTGTGTTTCCAGCAAAGCAGATGAGAACAACCGGAACAGATTCCCCATTTCGTCTTGATGAAGGTCATGCACTCTGTATCGCTCAGCAGCAACCAAAACAAGAGTGTGGCTTCCTTTTCAGCCTGGTGGCGCTGCCTGGAAACAGAGAGGCAGCCACAGTGGGTACAGTCAGCAGCCAAAGCAGCCTTCGGTAACAGAGTCAAGGAGCTTTGCAGTTCTTGTGGTCAGAAAGAACAAATCCAGAATAGCGGCAGTTGGCTGGAGGAGGAATGCCTGGCTTGGCCGTTGGAGTGTTGCTCAGCAAGCTTTCGCATCTTGCTTTTCATGATCCTTATTATCGTTCATCTTTGTTAGAGTGACTTGGCAAGGTTCCCCGTCTCTGGCTTCCTTCCTGCTCACTGTGGCTCCAGAACAGCCTCCCTTGAAATGGTTCCCTCCAGCAATAGAGGCTGTGGTGGTGTAATGGTTAGAGTGTCAGACTAGGACGTGGGAGACCAGGGTTCAAATCCGCACTCAGCCGTGAAGCTCACTGCCAGTGGACCGGTCACTGCCTCACAGGGCTGTTGTAGGGTTTAAATTGTGCTGAGTGGGGAAGAATCACGTTTTCTACTTTGTGCTGCTTGGAGGAAAAGGTGTACTATGAATACATGCAATCATAGAATTGTAGAGTTGGAAGGGTCCCCAAGGGTCATCTAGTCCAACCCCCTGCAATGCAGGGATAAAAATGAAGTAAAATAAAAGTTTTGGACTACAACTCCCATCATCCCTGAATGTTAGCCACAAAAGGCTGGGGCAGATGAGAGTTGCTGTCCAAAATATGTGGAGGGCACCAGGAGAGCAAAGGCTGTTCTGGAGGCTGGAGAGGAGGACCAGTTGGTTTTTCTCAGCGTTGTAAGTGTTATAGTGCAGGTACTGTTGTCTCTGTTGCCCACACTGATTTCCCTTGTCATCTCTGATCCAACAAGTGTGGCAGGCTTTTCTTTTCTATTACAGCAGCATCAAAACCTGCACAACCTGTGTGACCAGAACAGGGACGTCTTAGCCACAGAGCCCAGTGGTGCAAGGCACCACGGCGGCAAGTTCTGGAGGACGCCTCCGCCATGCCATGCCACACCTGCAACCACCACCCTGCTGGAGGAGCTGCCATCCAGCCCCGCCGGCAGCACCCCCCTCGCCCGCCTCTTCTCGGGCTGCAGGTGCTGCCACGGGGAAGCCGGCATCAAGCCTCCCATCGGCGCAGCAGCCAGGGCTCCCACCGCTTCGGCCAAGCAGGCAGAGGTGGGTCACAACTGGCAACTGACCCATTGGGCCGCCCCCTCCAGCTTCCTGCTGCGCCTGGCCATCCCCGCTGGCAGCGCCCCCTCGCCTGCCTTGGGCTGCGAGCAGTGTCGCGGGGAATCCGTGGCAGGGGATGGGGCGGATGGAGAGATGGAGGCGGGGAAGGATCCACTCGGGATCCCGGCAGTGCAACAGAAGCCAAGATTGGCGGCCCGGCAGGAGGCCAGCCCGCTGCTGGGGGGAGGCGATCCCGGATTTGGGAGCCGCCGAAGCCCTTCCCTTCCTCGCGTGCTCTTCTTCAGCTTGTTGCTGTTGGAAAAGCAGGAGAGTCTTAGCCATCAGTCTTGGCTAGTATAGCTATGCTGGTCAGGGAAGATGGTAGTTGTAATCCAAAACATCTGGAGGGCACCAGCTTGGGGAAGGCTGCTCAACAAATTAGTGCCATGCCCGGGGGTGGGGGGTGCTGGATGGATCCTTGCACCACAGCGCCAGATAAGCTTAAGATGGCCTTGGACCAGAAGCAGGAGAGGGATATCTGCAGGCCTTGATCCCTTCTTTCAAAGTGCCTTGATCCCTGGAGGAGGGGAAAGCAAACCACTGTAGCCATGTAGCCAGTCTGTTGCAGGACTACAACTCCCATCATCCCTGACCATCAGGGGCCGATGGGAGTTGGATTCCCTGGGGAGGCTAGTCCTACACTCTTGTCTCTGAAATGCCACACAAATCCCTGTGTGCACCCCTATGCTGTTTTCCTAATGGGGGCTGCCCTACATTCCCCGCCTTCTCTTTGGCTTGGTTGTTTCTCTGCCTTGGGGTGCAATACAGGAGACAGCTGCAAGGATTTCTCTTGGGATTCAAATCCAGAGAGAGGCAAAAGCTGCATTCTTCCTGATGCGGGGCAGCTGAGGCCGATTCACCCTCCTCCCTTGAAAACAACTGACTAGCACAAGCATTTCCAGATACCAAAAGGGCTCCGATCCAGCTGGTTCTGGCGTGGTTTTCTGTAAACAGACTTCCCGGAGCCACTCCTGATCCATCGCTTGTTGGCTGCAGCCCAGAATGTTGCACTCCAGAGAGCAGGGTGAGGAAGTTCATGCCATATTCGCAACAGAGCTTTAGTAGCAGGAGTTGTTGTGCAGAGGTTGTTAAAAGGTGCCTCTGTCCTTATATCAGGTAGCTGTGAAACTGCCTTGGAGTGTTGTCATCGCCATCATTATTATGTGATGCAGGAATCTGCTTATAGGATGTAATACAACAGATAAAAATAAACAAAACCAGAAAATTTAAAACAATGTGCAGTACAAAATCCCTGCAATGCCCAGCCAATGAAATATTAATAATGCAACCACAACACCACACCCAGTGTCGTATAGTGGTTAGAGCAGTCTTTCCCAACCTTTTGTCCCCAGCTGTGGTTGGCCAACAACTCCCACCATCCCTTGCTGGCAAGACCAGGATGCTGGGAGTTGTAGTCCAACAACAGCGGGGGACCCAAGTTTGAAAAAGGCTGACAATGACCTGGAAGATCAGGGTTCGAATCCCCACTCTGCCGTGAAGCTCACTGGGTCACTTTGGGCTAGTTGCCATATCCCAGCCTAGCCTACCTCACAGGGTTGTTGTTGGAGTTAAGTGAGGAGGGGGAGGAGCATGTATGCTGCCTCGAGCTCCTTGGAGGAAAGTTGGGATAGAAATGCTAATAATTGTAATTAATAGTAATAGATGGGCAAGGGACCAGCTCAGTTACAAACTGCCTGAGTGAACAAGACCTCAGATCCAGCACCTAAACAGGGGGCTGCAGAGTGGCTCTTGCTAGTTATTGTGGTATTCAAATGCAGATATTGTGCACTGTGCAAGAACAAACACATAGGGGAAACTAGTTTTGATGGCAAAACACACGACTTTCATGCTCTGGGAGCCCAAAGGAGCCATCGTTCTTGTGATAGAAAACATACTTGGTAGCATTGCAGATGGCGGGTGGTGGAAGATTTCTGGCTGCACTGGGAAGTTGTTGGATCAAGGTGGTGACTGAGGCACGGGGCCAAGTGTGGCCCTCCAAGCCTTCCTCTGCAGCCCATGGAGCTCTCCTGGGCCACAGCCTTCACCAACTCCACTTTGCATCCTCCCTGAGCACCTTCACCTGGCTGGAATGTGCCCATAACCTCTGGATGGAGGATGGGGGGGGGGTTGAGTGAGTGCATAGCAATTGCTGCCCCTGCCGGTGGGTGCAGGGCTTTGTCTAGGCTGGCCAGCTGCCCCATTTCTGACTTTGCTGATTGTTTTGAGAATGACACAGGTTGCTTCTGTCCTGTGAGTCTTTCATTGGCCTGAAATTAATGGCAGCAATCAGTTTCATTGGCACATCCCTGGTTTCCCCTATGGCAATAGGCTTTGCAGGGGGGGCTTAGATGCCCCTGGGCTGTGCCTGGAGTGAAACCCATTGTCTGCTAATAACTTAATTGCCTTAGTCCAATTCCTTCTCCACTTTCAGTTAAATCTCTGAGTGCCATCTGGTAAGGTGGCAGCAAAAATAGAGATGACCAGGGACAGAGCACATTAAAAGTTGAGTTTGATGTGCCCTTTGCACAGCACAGGAGGCTAAGACATCAGAATCTTGTTTCAGGGTCTTAACCTTGACGCCCTTTCAGTTGTGATGGTGTTCAGGTGCAGAGCAAGCATTAGAGGGGGAAACCTCATGAGAGCTTAATTTTCAATGAACCTGAAGCTCTGCTAATCAGCCAGTGTGTTTGTTTCTCTTGGGGAAAGTGCTTTCACTAGATTCCCTGGAGGCATAAGTGCTGGGAATCCCGTGCTTCCCTTTGGCTCCCTGTTTGTTTACAACAGCTTGACCTTCATCTTTCGGTTTCCTTTTCAGGCTGTGGCCTGGGAGTCACCTGGTGGCAGCTCCTTATAGGGACAGCCTTGCCATGTGGTGGGTTTGTAATAAAAGAACTGGGGTGATTCGGCTTCCTTTCTGCCTGGAGAACAGAGTAAGCAATGAATTCCAAGTAAAGGAGTAAAAACAAACAAACTTGTCCATCTCTTGGTAGCATTTTTTTTTTTTTGCCAGGGGGAGGAGGGTTGTTGAGCTTCTCCATTCATAGAATTGTAGAGCAGGAAGGGACCATGAGGTTCATCTAGTCCAACCCTCTGCAATGCAGGAATCCCACGACCCACGACCCTGAGATTAAGAGTCTCATGCTCTACCAAGTGACCTATCCAGTTGTGCGTGCAGGATTTCAAACAGCTTCAGGTGTTGATTGAACCTTAATTTGTTTTTTTAAGCAAGTTTCTAGCTCTTTTGAACTGTCAAAAGAAGGGGAAATCATCTGAGTCCAGGCTGGGGACTTGTGGCCTTCCAGCTGTTGTTGGACTACAACTCCCATCATCCCTGACCACTGACCATGCTGGAGGGGGCTGATGGGAGTTGTAGTCCCAATGACACCTGGAGGCATGCAGGTTCCGTACACGTGCTTTGAGATCTTGCCTCTGGGGATTTCATTGTATCTTGAGACCTGTAAACTTAGGACAGCTTGCTTGGGTCTGGTGGCACCACTGTAGCCTGGGTTTTGTGCTTCTGATATGGGGCAGTTAATGCTTCTTGGGGCCCAGCCCTCCCCTAGACAGAGCAAATCCCTGCAAGGAGTTTTGAAGGAGGCGCTACTGATACAGAACTGGCAAGTGTCTGCTGAGGCCCTTGGAAAAGTTCTCTCTTTTGTCACGGAAAGCAACCTCTTAGTTCTGTCCTCTTTTTCTTTTCCACATTCACTAGATGGAAAGCTATGAGCTCTGGGAAAACTGCCTGCTGAGATGCTTCTGCTAGTCATTAGTGGTTTTTTTTTTTTTTTTTTTTTTTGCATTGGCTGTTTGCTCCAAACGATGGAGCTAGTCCTGAGGCAGAAAACATTAACCAGAAGGCCATAATCAAGGGGCTAAAGAGAAAGGGGTCATCTCTCCCTGCTTGCTCTGGGTCTGGACAGAAATTTGGTTCGATTTACATTTTAATGCGGCTCTCCTTAATTTGCACTTCCTGAAAGAATATGCAAACTGAATAGACCCTATCCTTCAACACCTGGGATTCTTTGGATTTTGCAGCAAAGTTCTCTTAAAAATGCATCTATTAGGTAAAGGTAAAGGGACCCCTGACCATTAGGTCCAGTCGTGTCTGACTCTGGGGTTGCGGCGCTCATCTCGTGTTACTGGCCGAGGGAGCCGGCGTACAGCTTCCGGGTCATGTGGCCAGCATGACTAAGCTGCTTCTGGCGAACCAGAGCAGCGCACGGAAACGCCATTTACCTTCCCACTGGAGCAGTACCTATTTATCTACTTGCACTTTTGACGTACTTTCGAACTGCTAGGTGGGCAGGAGCTGGGACTGAGCAGCGGGAGCTCACCCCGTCATGGGAATTTGAACCGATGACTTTCTGATCAAAAAGCCCTGGGCTCTGTGGTTTAACCCACAGCGCCACCTGCGCCCCATCTATTAGGTAGAAAGTGTATTTAAAAAGGCATAGTTAAAATAATATGCAAAAGTGTATTATCATATCTTCCCTTATACATAAAAATGTAGTGTGTTGTCACGCTGCTTGCCAGGCTGCCTATCGCTGCAGTGTGAGGAATGAATGGCCTGCTGGCTCAAGTGAGCTGTTTAACACAGAGGGGAAGGGGAAATTAAAAGAAGTGAGGCTTGGAGCAAACTTTAGGGGAGAAGTGGGGCAAGCTGTGTGTGTGTGGGGGTGATAGGTGAGGGGTAGTGTGAGGTGTAAAGGGAGGGGGCTCATAAGGTTTGGGGGAGGCAAAGGAGTAGACTGGTGGATGAGCACAGCATGCAGGGGTGCCAGTCTCTACTTAATTATATTACAGAAACTGTATCCCTATCCATACATGGGTAAACCACTGTTTTCGGGTTTCAGGCAGGAAAATTCCTAGCCCTACTTGGAGTGGGTGGGGATTGAACAGGCGACCTTCTGCATGCAAAACAGGTGCTCTAGCACTGAGCCTGTCCATGTTCAGTAGCTCTTCTTTAAGATAGCCCCATTAAGGGGCTATCACCCCTGCAGTCCTTTCAGCTGCCTGGTCATAGAATGATAGAGTTGTAGAGATGGAAGGAACCCTGAGGATCTTTTCCAGCTCTCCCTGCAGTGCAGGAATGTGCAGCTGTCCCATATGGGGGTTGAACCTGCAACCTTGGCCTTAATCAGCAGCATGTTCTAAGCAGTTGGTCCTTGGCCACTTAGCCCCTCCTTCACCATTGGAGCACCCAAAGTAGTCCATGGGCCCATAATGGCTTCAGGGCAGTTCAGCGAATGGTGTCCAGAGAGGGGAGTCAGACTGAGAGTTCAGAGTCCGAGCAAGAGAGTTTGCAGCAGAACGAGGTGCTGTCACAACTTCTCCCTGTTGCTGTGTAAGGAGCCAGCTGCAGTGCATATCTGGCTTTGGGAAAGTGCCTGAGAGAAGCACCATGAAGTTCGGGAATGTTTGATCTTACAGCCTGCCTCTTTCCTGAAAGTGACCACCAACAGTGCCTCACCTGAGAGCTGCAAATTTGGTTCTTGGACCTTCCCACTCTCTTCCACCCAGTGGTGCAAATGCACCCTCCAATAATCCCACAGGTGTCCTGTTCTCTCTGGTGACAGAGGTCTGGGAGCTTCGCCAGGCCAGGCCTGACCCCTTTCTTGCTGCCCACCCAAGTGTACCACTTGAAGCTTTCTCCAAATTCTTTGTGCACAGAGGGTTGCCCGGAGATGTGGTGGCAGATGCGTTTCCCAGGCTGCCTGTGCGATGGAAGCCTTCCAGCTGTTCCAGCGAATCCATTTTCAGGCCTTTGAGTGGGGAGTGAGTGGGGGCGGGTATTTTGTCTCCAAGTGCTGTGAGAGCCAGGAATAAATTGCTTTTCTGTTAGCAACTAAAAGCACGCAATTGAGATGCCTGCTCTGTTTGAGAGCAGGGTTCTGTACCCTTTTGCCAGAGAAGGATCAGCTTTTACAATGAGGGTTGCAACCTGTGTGTCTTTTGGAGGCAGGATCCACAGGGAAGCTGTTAACTGCCTGCCTCTGTAGCAAAGCTTTTTGTGGGGCAGCAGTATACCTGAAGTTCCACTTAAGATGTGCCATGTTTGATGGGTTATTCTATTTGGTTTGGGTTCATTTGCCTCATCCCCATAACTATACATGGACTGATTAAGGAGATCAGTTTCCTTGTTAATGACCATGCCTGAGCCTTCCAGTAGCAGTGAGATAAAATCACCTTTATTTAAGGGGGGTGGGGCCCAAACTCTGTTTCACCCAAGTGTTCAAGGTGGTGATGTTCTTCCCTTTGATTTTTTTGCAATCCACAAAAGCCACAGTTATGTTTGAAGCCTGCTATTTGATCTGCCATTAGCATCCTAATAAGGAATCTAATTTGATAGAAAGCTTTTGTGAAGAGCTAAAAGATTGGGTGGAGGTTCTTTTTTTCCCACAAAGGGGGGGGGGAGAGAATACTATACCAGGGGTCAGCAAACGTTTTCAGCAGGGAGCCAGTCCACTGTCTCTCAGACTTTAGAAGGCGATTGGACTGGATCCGGCCCACGGGCCTTAAATTGCCTACCCCTGCTCAGAGGCTTGAATTATTTCTAGGCTCTGGCATAGAAATACTTGGTACATGGTTTTGAAATCTGTCCATAAACCGAACATTGCAGAGTTCATCACTTCCTCTTTGCTATGTTAATGTGGAGGCTGGCATCTCCTGCTTTACCCAGGAGGCTGGCATCTCCTGCTTTACCCAGGAGGCTGGCATCTCCTGCTTTACCCATATGACCTGCTGGTCAGTTTAATCCGGCCTCTGGGGTAAAAATCCTTTAAAAAGCTCAACAACTTCAATTCTAAAAAAGGTCAACAACTTTGGTCGACCCTCACGCATGTTCACTTCATCAAATCTGGCCTTCTTTGAAAAAAGTTTTGACACCCCTGGTGTAGTCTATGGGTAGGCAAACTAAGGCCCGGGGCCGGATCCAGTCCAATCGCCTTCTAAATCTGGCCCACGGATGGTCTGGGAATTAGCGTGTTTTTACATGAGTAGAATGTGTCCTTTTATTTAAAATGCATCTCTGGGTTATTTGTGGGGCATAGGAATTCGTTCATTATTATTTTTTTTCAAAATATAGTCCGGCCCCCCCACATGGGCTGAGGGACAGTGGACTGGCCCCCTGCTGAAAACGTTTGCTGACCCCTGGTATAGTATTCTCTCTCTCTTCCCCCCCTCCCTTTGTGTTCGGTTTTTTTGAGCTTCTTTTTAGGTGCCATAATGAGCTTGATTGGCTGTGCATGGATGACACCGCTGCAAAACATGTGCTGTTCATTCCCCCTGATGGCATAGGGAGCACCTGCAGCTGCGAATGAGCAGAAGCTTCAGGAATTTGCAGTCTTCTAACCTACCTTAGGAATCGCTTAGAACAAGGCTAGGTCAACAAGGGGCGCCTTCAAATGACTGCTGACCTATTTGAAGTTTGGTTTCCATATGTTCAGGACTTAATCCTGGTGGAGAAATGGACCAGCAAAATCCGAGAAAGAAGATAACATAATAAATCCAATTGTTTTTTTACCATGACTGGTTCCACTTCAGTAAATTTGCCTCAAACGTGGAGCATAGGTATAGGCCACCCAAATGGGGATGTTTGGAAGGACGTTTTCGTATAATCAAAATGTGGCATTTTTTTCCTTTTTAAATGCATCTATAGTGACGGGTTCTGTTCAGGTTGTGTGGGAGTGGGAAGAAGGAGTGGGGAGTAGGGGAAAACCTAAATTTTGTTCACATATGATGTGTAAATGTTTTCTTGAAAAATCATTAAAATTATAATACCTTTGGACTGCAACTCCCATCATCTCTGACTGTTAGCTGCATTGGGTAGTGGGGCTGCTAGGAGTTGGTGTCTGAAATATCTGGAAAGCATCGCATTGACTTTTACTGCATTAGAAAGTGGCTGTACATCTTTAAATAAATGCATTTTTAGTTCAAGAGAAATGCAGGTAAGAGGTGACTGGCATGGAGAAAGTGGATAGAGGAAAGTTTCTCTCTGTCTTAACCCTAGAACTCAGGGACATTCAATGAAGCTGAATGTTGGAAGATTCAAGAGAGGCAGAAGAAAATCCTTCCTCCTGCAGTGGGTAGTTAACCTGTGGAACTCACTTCCACAGAAGGCAGGCATGGCCACCCCCTTGGATGGCTTTAAAAGAGGGTTGGGCAAGTGCATGGAGGAGGAGAGGGGCTATTGGTGGCTCCCAGCCAGGGTGACTCTGCTCAGCCTCTACAGTCAAAAGCAGCAGTGCTTCTGAATACCAGTTGCTGGAAAACACAGGAGAGGAAGTGACTATTGTGCTCCAAACCTACTTGCAGGCTTCTCACAAGCATCTGGTTGACCATTGTGAGAACAGGATGCCGGACTAGACGGGCCATTGGCCTGATCCAACAGGCTCTTGCTGTGTGCCTTGAGTAAATCTCCTGCATCTTTAGCAATAATGTACCACCCTCCTTGGCTATTTCATTTTTCTTTTCAGAAACCTTGCTTAACATTTCTCTGCCCTAACCCAGATATAAATGCATCTGGCTAAAGGGGAATCAGGAGCTGAAAGGTCCAGGATATGAACCCAGCCAGTCCTTCTTTTGTAGTTCTCCTTTTGCAGAAGGATAATAATAAAAAAAAACACGGGTCAGAGTCGCTGCCTCAGCTCAGGAAGGTGTTGAGAACGCAATAGTGGCAGAGCTTTTAACTGGTCTCATAAATCTGTTCCTTTTTGCAGATTAACCACCCCTAAGAATTCTAAGAATGCCCATTTCGTCAAGGAAGGGAGAGAGCGGCTACGGTTTAAACGTATCGCCTTGGTTTCTGCTGCAGTTGAATCAAAGCTTCCTCTGATATCAGAGCCAGTACCACTCAACGGACACACAAGAGTTATTAATAACTTTATTTTATAGCAAAGGTCTAAAAGAATCCAAGCAAATTTGAAGAGTGCAGAAGCGATTTGCACTGCTTTTAATGTGTGTGCACGTAGTGGTTATTTATGTCATGTCATCAGTGTATGCTGGTGTTTCACAAAGCATAGGAGAGGTCTCTGCCCCAAGTGGCTTCCAGTATTAAGAGTCAAGACGATGCCCTAGTGATCACTGTGCTGTTCAGCTGAGAGCATCCCCCAGATGCCATCTTATTGAGAGCTTCTTCCTCACCATGTAGGAATTGGGCCTTCAGTCTCGTGGCATCTGCTGACAACCTTCCCCCCTTTGCAAGGCTGGCCTTGATTGCAATAAACAAATCTGTATTAGAACTACTTTTAGATGTTTTCAGTTGTTTCATCACTCTCCAAGGGATAGCTCATTTGGTAGAGCAGGAGACCTGCTCTAATCTCAGGGTCGTAGGTTCAAGCCCAACTTTGGGCGAAGGATTCGTGCATTGCAGGGGATTTGGACTAGATGATCATTGTGGTCCCTTCCAACTCTAGGATTCAAGTGTTTGCTGCCCTGGGCTCCTCTGGGAGGAAGGAGCAGGGTGCGAAATAAATAAATAAATAAATAAATAAATAAATAAATAAAAATAGAGGCAGGGTGTACACGGGGGAAAGTGTTTCAGGTGGGCTAGGCTGAGGTTCAGAGGGAGAGAGAGAGAATGAGAACATAGGCTCCGTGGTGCATTCATTGGGGGGGGGGAGGGGGGCATTTCAGACTGGCAAGGTCTTCCTGGTGGGTAGCCCTGGGTTGTGCAGAATGGCACAGCTGTGAGGGGTGGTGAGATAGAACACTGGCATAAATCAGACCTAGATGAGACCTCCTAGAACAGCAGGCAGCCAAACAAGATGCCTCTGGTGAGGTCCCAAGCTAGGCAACAGGAAGTCTCCCACTGTTCCTCCAAAGCAGCTGGTTTTTAGTGGCAATTTACTCTCTGACTTTGCACTTGCAGGCCCTCCTTGCGAGTTAATGCTTAAACACTGTTGCAGGCAAATGTGGAGTCAGTGCCTGTGACTAACGTTGCTATCTGGGAAGTAAACCGGTCAACTTTTGTTTTTTAGTTATTTTTAATTTTTGCATCATCACCATCATCATTACAGTATTATTATTATTTGAAAATTACATGCCACTTGATTGTAAAAACAAACCTCTGAGCGGTTTACAAAAAGAAGTGAAATTGCAATGAATCCATCAGTTAAGAAAAACTATTTAATTATTATTATTTTTTTAAAAAGATTTATATCAATGATGAGAAATAAAAACCAGATTAAAACACACATACCAGCCATCTACATGTTTGGATAGGCTGGACTAAGCGAAAACATTATTTAGCAGGTGCCGGAAAGAATTCTGTCTGATATCAAACAGCAAAGAGTTCCGATGTGCGGGGGCTGCCACACCAAAAGATTGAAACAAATGCAGAATGAGTACTACATGGCCCTTGTTGCAGTGCTGGTTCTGTGAGTCAAAGTGCTGTAGTGGCTGCCTATGGAGTCAGGCGATCATGGTTAATGGGGAGTTATGCAGTACCTGACTGTGTGTTGTCTTGTCTCCTGCCAGGAAAAGACAAAGGTGATTGAGCCCTTGGACTATGAGAATGTCGTCTCCCAAAAGAAAGCACAGATCTACAGCGACCCTCTCCGGGACTTGCTTATGTTCCCTATGGAAGACGCCTCTGTGAGTTGTTGCTGCTTCTCCTCCTTGGCATTTGGGTCTCAGCTGCAAGCTGGTCACCTCATTTCATTTTTGCTTGTTCAAATAGTTTATTTATACCTCTTCATACCGCCGCTTCTGAGCAGCACGCAATAGCAACACAGCCTTGGAAATTGATGAATGCACCTGGCTGCATCTTTATTGTTGAAAGAGGGTTGGACAAATTCATAGACTTAATAGAATCCTAGAACTGTGGAGCTGGAAGGCAACATCTAGTCCAACCCCCCGCAGTGCAGGAATATGAAGATGTCCTATATGGGGATTGAACCTGCAGCCTTAGCGCTATCAGCACTCCACCGCTCCAAACAACTGGAGGAGAAAGCTATCTGTGACTGCTAGTCGAAGCAGTAGCAATGCTTCTGAATACCAGTTGCTGAGAATTGCAGGACAGGAGAAGGCTCTTGGGCTCCTGCAAACTCATTTTGCATTCACACCAGATATGCTGCCCTTTTGCCATGCAGAGTTATTACCTTTGGAACTTTGACCCTCTAGATATTTATTCATTTATTTAATGTACTTATTATATACCACTTTGCAGGCAGATCTTGCAGTGTGGATTTGCATAAGATTATTGCAACAATAAGCACCATTAAAAAAATAGTTACAAAAGAATAAGAAAAACAACTTGTTTGTTTAGGGGGTGAAAACTGAATCTTCTTCTCCCCTCCTCTCAGGGCAGGGTGGTCCTTCAGATGCCCATGTTGTGGCCAAACTTGCTGGAGTTGTGCATGAGCAGCATCTGGGAGGAACAAAAGTTACCATGTCTGCTGTAGACACACCTGCATTGTAGCTCATAAGAACCTACAAGTGCTAGGAAGAGTTGGATCAGGCCAGTGGTCTGCCTGGTCCAGCATCCTGTTCTCACAGGGGCCAACCAGGGGCCTCAGTGGGAAGCCTGGAAGCAGGACCAGGATGCAAGAGCAGTGCTTCTCCCCTCTTCCATCAACCTGCAAAGTCCCCTGACAGCTCTAATGATTCTGCAGCCTCTGACTGCTTTTCCTCTCCCTTCCAGGTCTCTGTTGTCGGGCGCCAGAGGAGGACTGTTCAGTCTACAGTGCCAGAAGATGCTCTGAAGAAGGCTCAGAGTCTCTTTGTCCAGGAGGTAAGGGTCCTTAAGGCTGTGATACTGATGGGGTGCACGTGCGAAATAGGTCTTGCTCCATTCCCCCTTTAAGTAAAGGAAGAGAGAGAGACCTGGGTGAAAAGTGCCTTCTGCATGCTCCAAATGCACATAGAAACCCTGCAGTGATGCCAGAGAGTTCCAGGGCACAGTCCCAGTTTATGGAGGCAGGATGAGGCAGCTGCACAGACCCACCCTTTGCCATAGTCAATTTATCTATGTACCACATTTTCCACAACTCCCAGGTGAATTGTAATTTCATTAGGAGAGCCGTAAACTGCTGCTTCAGGTTTAGGTGCAAATCCAGCAGGCTTGGGAAGATTTGGGCCCTTTTTGAAAGAGTTGGTGCATTTGGAACTTAAGTTGCCTGTACTGTATTGTGTTGCTCAAAAATGAAGGGGATTTTTTCTTCGTTGAACTCTGCATTAAAAAAAAAAGTAACTGAGGAAATCGATGTTTGTTTGTTTATTTTTTTTGAAACCCCAACTTGTGACTTGCTTCCTCTTTTTAATTATGAAAGCATGACAATAACTGCTGAGGACAGACAAGCATAGAACTGAAAAGACACTTATGATGTCGCCTGTGAAGGGCTTTATTTTCAAGGGAAGAATGCTCCCTGTCTTCAGTGGCATAGCGAGCCGCTTGGCTGCTGGAGCAGCAAGCGCAGCGGCACCCCCTGGGGGTGGGGTGTCGTTCCGTAGCGCATGTGTCGTGACATCACGACGCATGTGCTATGGAGCGCACTCTGACCAGGCTGCCTGGCGCGAGTGGCCCCCGTCCGTGCGCTGGCTGCTCGCGCCCAGCAACTAGTAAGGCTGCAATGCAGCGCTGCAGCCTTACGAGTTGCTGGGCACAAGCAGCTGCCACACGGACGGGACGGGGGGCTGCTCACTCCCAGCCCGGCAGCCCAGACGGACTCCCAAGCCGCTGCCTGGCACCCCTTCCGTGCAGCAGCTGCTCGTGTGAAAGGGCTGCTGGGCAGCGGCTTGGGAGTTGCACTCGCGGGGGGGGGGCGCCGAGTGTCACCGCCCCAGGCTGGAACCTGGGGCGAAGCACCCCCATCGCCCCCTCACTACACCACTGCCTGTCTTTACAATAATTTTGCAAATTAAGACAGGGAAACAGCATAAGAGTCAGACCACTGGTCGATGTATCTCAGAAGTGCAGAACAATTTTAAGTGCAAAGCGATTTAGCTCAGTACTGTCTGTAGAAGTGGTGGGGAACCTGTGGCCTTCCAGTTTTTGTTACACTCTTAACTTTCAGCATCTGCATTGCTATTGGTCAGAGATGATGGGAATTGTAACTCAACACTATCTTGAGGGGCCACTGATTCCCCTTTCCTGATCTACACTGACTCTCCAGGGTTTCAGACAAGGAGTCACCCCTGGCCCTACCAGAAGTTGCCAGGGATTGAACCAAGGAGCATGCAGAGCAGAAGCTCTGCCACCAAGTGTGAGTCTATGTAGTAGCTCTGTATACAGGAACTTAGAAGCTGCTTTACACCAGGCCAGAACTTTAGTCCCTCTTCCTCAGTATTGTCTACCCTGGAAGTTGCTATCCAGAGTTTCAACCAAGTGTATCCCAGGCCTTCCTGGAGAGGATGCATGCTGTTCCACTGAGCTAAACTGAAAGAATGGGCGAAGATTAAATTGTGCAAAATATGAGTTTGAGGCAGTTGAGTTTTGCAGGAAGCAAAGCACCCACGTGAATCTTTCCTGTATCTAATTTGGTAGTTCCTCATATATGAATTAGCAACCTTGGAGTACAAAAGTTTATAATCTTGGTTTTTGTTGCCGTCTTTAGCAAAGGCAGCTATGAACTTTAACCGTCTTGCATTCAATTTCCTTCACAGTGCATTAAAACCTATAGCTCAGACTGGCACACAGTGAACTACAAATATGAGGACTACTCGGGGGATTTCCGAATGTTGCCATGGTAAGCGTTTCCCCAGGGGAAATCAGCCTTGTCATAGCCTTTTTTTTCAGTAGGATGTCGAAACCTGGATGTTCAGAAGTTCCTTAAACATCCTAGCCGCCTCCCATTCACACAGGCAACCCAGGTCATGGTAGTATTTATGTTTCATTGACTTCATTTCAGAGGTGTCTCTGCTGCCTTTCAGCTAACACTAAAACAATTTTTTTAATTTTTTTTTTTTTTTTTTTTACTTTAAAATCTGTTTATAACGACAAGTAGCAAAAGATTATTTAGGAAGATTATGTCAGAAAGGCCAGAATGTTCTCTTTTGTTACCACAAGCAAAATCAAGTTACATGTCTTCTTGATGCATTCAGCCACCCACAATGATGTTGTTGATTGGAATATGGATCAGTTTTACAAAGAAACCAATAAATCCCATTATTGCAAATCCTATTGCTGTTGCCATAGCAATCTTCTGGAATTCTTTCCTATCTGGCTTTGTGCATCGTTTAACAAGCCTGATGGAATCTTTCACAAACTGACGACTAGGTTCCACAAATTGCATTACTTGATCCATGATATTCGACTTGTTGGACACGTAGCAATACGAGCAACGGAAAAAAGCTTTTAAAATTTTTTTTACCTCTTAATCAGCAAATCAGCAAAATCCTCTAAGCCTAAAACCTAAAAGAGTATTTACTATTTATTCCAAAAGATTTGATTGTAAAAAGAATCCCTTGAATACAGAAATAAAAGAATGAAATTATCAGGGGGGGAAAGATACAAGAAATAATTAACATCAGTGTTAGCTAAACGCCTGATTCAAACACATGTAAGCATGCTACGTGTCTGGATTAGGCTTGCATGCACAAAAATGTTTTCAGCAGGTGCCGTAAAGAGTGCAATGAAGGTGCCTGCCTTATGTCAAGAGGCAGGGAGTTCCCAAGTGCATGTGCTGCTCCTGCACAATATAAAATACTCATTTAAAAATACTGATCAGACATGAAAAACAAGTTGGCATACAATTTATCAAAATCCAACTAAAAGCAGCAGTTTAAAAACAATTACCCATACTAAAATTACTTATCTGGGTAGAGCTGCCTAAACAAAAAGTTTTGCTTATCTCTCCTCTGGCTGCTTCTCTCCTTCCTTGGAAGTTGCTCCATCCCCGCGAGAGAGCGGGTCCTCTCTGCCCATATCCCTTTCTGGAAGCTCCATCTATGGATTCATTTGTTATTCAGCCATGTTGGGCAAAACATTAATGAATGCTTCTTTTAAAAATAAAATAAATGTATGTGTGTGTTTTCTCATAGCAAATCCTTCAGCCCTGACAAGATTCCAAATCATGTGTTTGAAATTGATGAAGACTTTGAAAAAGATGAGGTGAGGAGAAAAGGGTCAGCTTGTGCCAGTCCCTTTGTCTGGCAGCTGATGAAGTGTTCTGTGTAACTCAAAAGCTTTCCTAATCATATACCAAGGGAAGCTTTCTGCTAAAAGTTCCAATTGTTACAAAACAGCAATGACAACATTTAGTATTGGTGTGGTGTTTCCAAGTGCTCAAAGCCATTGTTCGACAACAAAGAACATAATTTTAAGAAGGGTTTTGCATCCAGTTCAGGCCAATTCGGCACCCTGCTTTCCAAGTTACCAACCAGGTGCCTGTATACACTCCCAGAAGTAAATAAGAAAAGCAACCACCCTTTATATAGGGCCCAGGAGTGGATGCTTAGCTAATCAACCTACCAGTTCTCTCCTGGAAAACACCAGGCTCTAAACCTGGATATCTGTGTTTTTATTATATTTACATCTCCGCTTTACATGGCTCTCCTTCTCCCCATTTTATCCTCATGTCAACCCTGTGAGAGGTAGGTTAGGCAGGCAGTGATTGACTGACCCCCAAGGTCACCCTAAGTGGGGAATTGAACCCATGTCTCTCTCGTCTTAGTCCAGCATTCTCACTTCTGCACCGCACTGGCTGCAGTTGGAGGTAGCCCCAGTTGGGGAAACAGCTGCATCTGTGGGTGCAGGAGGGATTAAGCCTGGTGGTTTATCTCTTGGGAAGGGTTCCCTACTCCCTTGCCTCCACATCACAGAAGCAAATACTTGTTTTGGGGGCAAATACAATTGTTTGCCAAATTAACGTCTAGCTCCTTCCAGATTGCTGAGGTGGTATGAAAGAGAGAGAATGAGAAGCAGCTTGCCACATCTGAGAATAGTTCTGCTATCTTATATTAGAAGCAGTAAAAGGCATCCCGGATAGATTAATCTAAAACTAATCTGGAATGTTCTCCTTTGCATTGGGGCACTTATTCCCAAGCAGTTCCTCCTGTCACCGCTTGTAAGGTTCTCAGTTAATTGCTCATGAGTAAGCAGCCAGGACTCCGCTGTTTCCTTTAAGGATTTTATTGTGCAAACTATGTACAGTGCAGAGCTAAAAAGTTCATGTCTGTATCAAGCGGTGTCAGAATCTGGGAATGGCCCCTTCCAGTTCTGACCCCAACAAATTAGTTTCGGAATACGAAAACCCCACCTTCCATCTTTTCTTTTCACCCTACGACATCTGTGGGGCGACGGAAATTGCGTCCCCCCTGTATTGCCCTTGGGACTGTGGGAGTGCTGAGTCTCTCTTGCATTCCCAGAGCCTCTACTCCCTTTTCCCTGTGAACTCTCCCCCTCCTCGCTGGACGTCTTGCCACTCCTCTCGCTACCCGAGGAGGAGCTGCTGGCAAGGTGGGACTGGGGCTCTCTGTAACATCTGGAGAGCCCTTCCACCACCCTGCACTGCATCTGGGACAGTTCCCTGACACTGCTGCTCCTAATTATAATTTTTAGCCTTGATCCTATCCCACATGTGCTCATCTCAGCCAGAGGTGTAGCAGCAAAGAGGGCATTACCCTCCCCCTTTTTCATTTTAATTTTTAAATTAAAATTTCCCCAGAGAGCCTCCAAAATGCATACCTGTATTTTTTCCCATTGCACCTCTTGTGTTGCTTGCCAGACCCTTTTCTCATTGTCCAAAACATCTGGAGGGCGCCAGGTCAAGGAAGGCTGGGGTGGAAAAGCAGTGCCTGGTCTGATTTGTTGCGGCTCCTTCTTTGAATTGCAGTAACTCTTTTGTTTTTGCTCTTCCAGGATTCCTCATCTCTATGCTCACAAAAGGGTGGCGTGATAAAGCAAGGCTGGTTGTACAAGGCCAATGTCAACAGTACTATTACGGTCACCATGAAGGTGAGAGGTGTTTTATGTGTTTGCGCCTTGCACAAGAGTCTGATTTTCATTCTCCTAGGGAAACGGTTTCAAAGGACCCAGGCCTGTAAGTCTGGGGGTTCCATCAGTGGTTTAGTTGCACGAGGTCAAGGGGTGTGTGTGTGTGTGTGTGTGTAAGCCCTGCTACTATTTCTGCAACAGAGACCCCTTCCACAGCACACAGCACCCTAGAGCTGCCCAACCAACAGGAAAGTGGAGCTTTTAAACCCCCAAGGAAAAGGTCTTCTTGCCCTTTGGAGCCAGTCAAGAGTGAAGAGGAAGTGAATCAGCCCTCTGCTGAGGACTGGCTTGTAGGGTCACTTTGGAAAAGGGGCATGGGAAGAACACTGGGGGTGGAGTTTTATCATTTATTTGCTTGCAATATTTATATCTCACTCTAAATTGAACAAAGTAATAAAAGCAGAAAGAGGGACACCACACACACACACACACACACACACACACATTATGAAATTGTATAAACAGGAGGACCAATAAACAGCAATTCCATCAGCAGATATACAAGCATAATTATGAAGCAAAAACCAACATTTCCAATTTAATGAAATACCTGGATAAAAACAATCAAAACATTCAAGCAGATTGAACAACCAATGGTTTTATCAGCAGTTCACCACCCCCTACTTGACTTATGGCAGCCCATCTCCTCCATCCCTCCCTCTCTCTCACAAATCTGTGCCAACAGATGCTTGCTCTGTGGCTCTTGAGTAACTTAACACCTTTCAGCCCCACACTCCCCAGACCATCCAGGTGCTCACCTTGAGTGGTATTGTTGTCATCAAGCACCTGCAGCGAAAATCCCTCCCACGCCTTATCCACAGTAGTATCATGACAAAACACACAATGGAGAAAAAGGGGTGGCAATAGAGCAAAGCAGGTATTTTTCTCTCTCCTTTTCCCAGTTCTGAGGAAACTCGTAGGCATCAAGGTCAGTGGGGTTGCCGGGCAGTGGAGAACATGTGGGATTTGCTGGCCTCCCCCATCTCTCATCCACTGCTCTGCATGTAATGAACAGCATCCTGGAAACTCTATTTCTGTAGGTAAGCGTCAGAGGTTACCAGCGTGACATCCTTGAGGTTTTCTCCTGGTGCCCATGCACCCCTGAAACCCTCTGCCATTCAGCACCCCTTTGATCAGGAGGTGATGAGGGGCAGTACTTTCCCCCAAGAAAAATAGGTGCCGGAACTCACCATGAAGTTGTTACAGTAAGTCACCGGGCTAATCGGGGCAGCCCTGAACAGATGCCAGTTTGGCAACACCCACATTCACTGCCCGCAGAGATGTTAAGACCTACAGCAAGCTCAGAAGTACGCAAAGGCAAGAAGCAGGTGCAGGGAGCATTTGCCTGTAATGGCACCCACCTGAGAGGTGCCGGAACTGTGCTTTGGTGCTCCGCAGCTGAAAAACAGTATGGGTGCTTGTGATGGGGGCATACCTTTTTCTCCCTATAGCTGAAGGAGAAAGTTGGAAGAGTGAAGCTCTTTCCTGCTTCCTCTTTCAGCTCTATGTGCTTTTTGAGGCACAGATTGATTCTCCTGGCTCTGACCAAATTGCTTGAAAAAGTGAACTCTGTGTGCACATGCTCTTTCTATATCTCAGTGGAGCAGGGAGTTGGTCTGGCAGGCGAAGGAGAAAAGTGGGCAGAGCAGTGTGTTGCACCCACAGTACGAGCTCAAGAACCGAACTGTGCCCACAGGCCTGGAAGGCAGGGGATCTGTGACTAACATCAGGCTTGGCTCTTGAATCTTTGGACTGCAGGCGCAACGGCCCTGTCAAGTGGCAGGTGTCCCATTCAACCTCCCTAGCTAGTAGCGCACACTTTGCTGCAGAGCTGCTGGGGTTGCTAATTAAAAAATAAAATAAAATCAATGTAGTCACTTCCAGCCATCAGCAAATGAAGCTGCAGGTTTGGCTAGCAATTGCCTACTAGAAGAACTGCACAGCCTCTTCCAGTTTTAACACTCCTCTCCAAGTCCTGAGCCATCCAGCACAGTATTTTTTCCATTTAGGAAATGGATGGCGTTCACCCTTCCCAACTTGCAACTCTTGTAAAGAGACACCCACCTGATCCTGGAGGGGGTGTCTTGCTTCCATGGTTGGCATGGAACTCCAGCAGTCCCACACCAGTGGTGGGTGGGACCAGAATCAAAAGCGGAATGAGTAATACATATATTTTACTTCTGCATTATGCTAATTTCTACACACTCAACAAGCCTCTGCCCTCCATCCAAGCAAGCGGAAGGAATTGTCAGAGTTCAAGGCTGGATAGGTTTGAAAGGCGGCATAAGCCCCCCCCCACCCGACAGGTCTAAGCTGTGTCCCATCCAACTATAGAGAGACATGGCACCCAAACTCTCTTTCTGGTGCTGAGGCCTGTGATGCCACAGGAAAGTTGCAGATTGTCAGTGCTGGAGAACAAATTTCAGCATGCAGACTGCAGGCCAGTGCAAAGCTGTTGCGCAGTTGCAGGAAATGCAAGAGCTGGTTTAAGTGTCAGGAGTGCCCCTGCCTTCCAAAGCTAAGCAGAAGATCAAAGCTCTCAAGTCTGTGTTGATCACTAAAACAAGGGGTGCTGGTAGGAAAACAACAGCTTAACAGAATCTGTTGTGATTGCGACAATAGTGCTAAAGAAATTGATCTTGCCCTGCGCCAGTGAAGCAGAAATATAATTTCTTGGTTCTTCTCTCCCCCCCCCCTCTTTTGCAACTGTGAGCAGGTGTTCAAGAGAAGGTACTTCTACCTGACACAGCTCTCTGATGGCTCCTACATCCTAAACTCCTACAAGGATGAAAAGGTCTCCAAGGAATCCAAAGGCTGCATCTTCCTGGATTCATGCATTGATGTTGTGCAGGTAAGTGCTTGCAAAGCATGGGGAAGTGTTCCATCCTGTGAACCAACCTCCCCCCCCCCCGCACACACTTTTGAGTGGTACAGGCCAAATAAAGTTTGACCACCTCAGTGGAAACCACAGTCCAGAAAAGGGGAGTCTGTTGTCCTCCAGCCCCAGCTGCCAGTCAGCATGGCCAGTGGTCAGGGCTAGGGATGGAAGGAGCTGTCAGTGGCTGTTCTCTCCATTTCTCATTTTTTCCAATCTTAAGTTGCCCAAGTTTCTGTAGCAATTTGCATTTAAAAAGAAGCACCTCATGAATGTTTTTCAGCATTTCTCCAGATCAACACATTTTTGTCAGCAGTTTTGATTAATGTACCCATTTATGCAAGCAGTTCCTACTACTGCAGTGTATTTGTGTATTATGAATATAGCTGTTTTCACTGCTATATTCATTTTTTATACACATCTTCCCCACCAGTATATGGACATTTTTGTAAATGTTGTTTGGTTTGAGAACTGCAAGATTCAGATACCGGTAAGTGTGGATTGCAAAGGTGGGCTGTGCTCCCATTCCCATACTGTTCCTGAAAGTGCAGTTTTTATAAATTCAGCTTCAAATGCAAATTGAATCGAACTTCTACCCGCTTCCCTAGTCAAGACTGATGGGAGCTGTAACCCAGCAATGTCTGGAAAGAGACCGGCTCCCAGTCTGGGCTCTGGAAGCTGCTTCTAATTAAACAGCCATCTACCTATAGACAGTTTCTATCCCTCCCATAGACAGCAAAAGGAGTTCAGCGCCTCCTACTGGCCTAAAAGCACACTAAGTTCTGTCCATCTTCCGGCAGTGCCCCAAAATGCGGCGCCACGCGTTTGAGCTCAAGATGCTGGACAAGTACAGCCACTACTTGGCAGCTGAAAATGAGCTGGAGATGGAGGAGTGGCTGGTCACCTTGAGGAAGATCATCCAGGTCAACGCGGAGGGCCTGGTGCAAGAGAAGAAGGAGGCTGTGGAATCCATGCCAGGTTCGTTGGTGATGGAGATGGTGCCTTCTCACAGTGGGGTGAGGGAGAGCCTCGGACCTGGTGGGCAAATGTGGCCCTCGGGCCCTCGCTGCCTGACACTTGTGAACACCCAGAGGCCGCACCCTTCACTGGCCCTGTAGCTCAGTCTGTAGAGCATGAGACTCATAATCTCAGGGTCATGAGTTTGAACCCCACGTCCGGCAAAATATTCCTGCATTTGCAAGGATTGGACTAGATGGCTCTCATGGTCCCTTCCAATTCTATGATTCTTTCCTGTTTAGCTGGGTGCAGGACAGAGAGGGGTGTATAGAATCATAGAATTGTAGAGTTGGAAGGAACCCCAAGGGCCATCTAATTTTGCAAAGGAGGAAACTAACCTACTGTGCAAATGCAAAAATTACATTTGTTGCCCTGCCCACCTTTGATTCTAGCCATGGCCACCACCAGCTAGTTTCCCCCTCTTCTTCTTCTGAAGAAACCTCTCCCTCCCTTCTTTGAGGTATTTTCCCAGAGTTTTTTTTAATGGGATTCTGATACATAGCTGGCTTCCCTATTGTTTGCAAAAGCTGTGACTTTAGGCTGTGCCAGGCTCCCGATTGTTTCCTCTGCAGAGTGCCATTTGGCCTTTAAGTCAACCATTGGGAGGTATTTTACTTTCTGAAGATAGATGGAGGCATGCCATAGGAAGAGAAAGCTTTGCTTTTGCTCTCGTCTCTTGGAGAGAGCTCACGGCCTTCTCTCTGCTCACCCACCCCTTCCACAGCAGCTGTCATTATCAACAAATCCAACATCATAGCTTGGGGGGAGAACATCTGTCCTACATGCAGAAGGTCTGAAGTTAAATTCCCAGCATCTCCAGGTGTGGTTGGGAGAGAAATCCTGTCCGAAACCCTGAAGAGCTTCTGCCAGTCAGTGCAGACTGAGCTAAGTAGACCCAATGGTTTGGTTGAGTATGAGGCAGTTTTTCATGCCTGCCTTGCTCCCTCCCCACAAAAAATCTAAGTGCCCTATATACATTAAGGCAATCAACTATTCATTCATGCCTTGTGTTGAGGAAGTAGAGGACTCACATTTTAAAATGGTGACGGTTGCATGGTAAGCAGCTTCATGATGGCACAGGTACAAGCCCATAAGGGCTATGTGCAACCAACTTTTGCTGCAAATGAGCAGAACAAGTTCCCCTGTCATCCCTCATTTCAGCCCAGAAGACAAGTCAGCTGCCTGTGATGAGAATGTGCTGGGAACATCTCAAGAGCACAGGAAATCATCTTTTGATGTATGACTGTGCTCACCCAGTGTTGAACGATTTGTTGTATCCTGGCAAGGCAGGGGTTTCCATAGCTTCTAATTGGAGAGAAAATGCTTAATGTGGCTCTGCTTCCTTCTGCGAGACTAGATGTGCCTCTGAGCTACGCCTGCGGCCCATGTCATCAAGGCCATCTCTCCCATTTCCCTTTTGTCAAGTGTTCCTCTGCTTGCCAAACCAGCTTCCATCAATTGTGTCAATTACCAAGGTATAATACAAGCAATCAAGATAGGTATGCCATGTAATTATGGACTCAGCCAAAGAGCCTTGGATCTAAAAACACAAAACAAAAAAAGGCCCTTAGAAGCCTGTCCTTGTAAAACAAAATTTAAAAGCTCCTTGTTTCGTGCAAAGATTGTAAAATGCATGCCCTCCCCTCTTCCCGCCTGGTTCTGCATTGCACAACCAGCTGTGCACTCTTTTCTGCACTCTAAACAACTCCTTGAGCAGAGATGAGCACCGCTGACAGATGAGTGGAGGTGGTGTCACCATAACCTGAGCATTTTGAGTACATGAGATATTTCCTGGAACATGACCTCTCTTCTTGGATCAGAATCCCCTGGCTGGATTCCAATCACCCCCGTCCAATTTCCCAGCATTGTAATTGTGGCGGAACCCCCATGGGAATGGCTGCACATGAGTGGGCTGGCTGGGCACCTTTGCTGTCACTTACAACATCTGCTTTTCGTGACTTTACAGACGATGAGATGAGCAGCCAAGGAAAGTCAGAGAACATCCTGGAGAGCTTGGAGAGGAGCATGCACCCAGAGCTGATGAAGGTAGTCTTGGTGCCTGCATTATCTGCAAATCACGGGGAAAGGGAGAAAGTGGGGGCAGGCAAGCTTTGCAACACCCCTGGCCCATAGCAGGAAAAAAGCATATGAAAATACACAAGGGTAGCAAAATGCCTCAACAGCCAGCAGACAAATCATTCATAAAAAGTTTTGTGGAATTAAATACAATATGTCGCTCTGAATTTCGCAGACCCAGGCAACTCCAATCACCTGCATGTTTTTCGCACCCAGAAAATGAGAAGCAACTCTGTTCTGTCTTTGTACTGTTCACCAAAAGCCACCTCTGGATAGTGACACTTTCTCTCCTGATGGAGACCCTGTCCTTCCTCTGACCTTTGTGCTGATGCATGTCCTTTCTGTTTCAGTATGGAAGGGAAACTGAGCAGCTGAACAAGCTCAGCCGGCATGATGGGAGACAGAACCTCTTCTCCTTTGATCCAGAAGTTCAGGTAACCCCTTCAGCAGCTGTGACAGCACCCTGCAGGAGGCCCTGAGGTGTTTTGCTCAGTGGAAAACTGCATCTCTTGTCTGTTGTGTTTCTTGAAAAGTCTTGAGTTCTTCTCCAGTGGGAGGAATTAAAATGTACTCCCAAGGATAGCTACCTTCCATCCGGCTCTCACATTCACAGAATTGCTGTCTTCATTTGTTTTAATTAAATCAATTTACAGTGCAATCCATTGCATGTTTACTTTGAAAGAAGTCATGCTGCTTCCTGAGGAACTTACTCCCTAGTGAGTTTGTACGTACTAGTCATGATTAGGGATACAGGAGAAATTCACTCCTCATTTTGAGACAGACGTGGGTAACTTCTCAAAACACAGCCATCCTTCAGAAATCGCCCTTCTCCTAAATGGTTTGAGAAAGTTGTGAGCAAGATGCAAATACTATATTATTCTTTCCTTAGAGGTTAGATTTCTCTGGAATCGAACCGGATGTGAAACCTTTCGAGGAGAAATGCAGCCGCCGTTTCCTGGTGACCTGCCATGCCCTGACCTTCAACCTTCTTGCCCACTTGAGCGACCAATCCGAGGGCCCGCCTACAAACGTATGTATAGGCTGCCATCCTCCAGGGACCAAGTGCTTTTATATGTTGCCGGAGAATCTCCAGAAATTATCTGCTGAAGTCTTCCATGTAGCCAGCTATATTAATTTCAACCAGGGGTTGTTAAACTGTGTCCCTTACACATGGTGTCATACTCCACCTCTCACCAGACCCAGACAGCATGGCTGACAGTCAGGAATGATGGGAGTTGTAGTCCAACAGCATGGGGAGGGCATCCACTTGGCCACTCAATTAAGACAGGTAGTCCCTGCTCTTCAATGTTGCAGCTCACAGGACAGGCTATGAAAATAGCTAGAATGTGTGTAACAATAGCAACAACCTACTTCAATAGCAACAACCTAATTCAATCAAATTAATTTTGTTAAGCCAGTGTGAAAATAATCAGCATTCGCCAAAAAGATACGATTGGGCACCAAGCAAGAAGGATTTCAAAGCCAGAAGGTCCTGATTGTGGGCTTCTCATAATGAGAATCTGATTGGCCCCTGAGAAAAAAGGACACTGGATGAATAATGGTATCCTTGGCCTGATCCAGCAGCCAGGCTCTTCTAGTGGTCTTAAGAGAGGGGTCCTTTCTGCTTTTTAAAATAGGCAAGGGGGATATGGGGAGGCAATGCCTTGCTTGCCACCACTAATGCTATCCATTATCCCCACCTGCCATATTTGTACAACTCCCCCTTTTCAGTGAATTGGTATTTATTGGTGATGGGGAGGGGTAGTACTTCCGCTGGGGGCCTTCTGGGGTAGTTTGGCCATCTTTGGTCCCCACCCTGCATGCGACAATGGTCACAACCAGGGAACGACTTCAACTGGCTGGCTAAATCAGGTGAGGGGAGCCGATTGATCTCCAACCCTCGATGAGTTAGGGACTTCCTTGCATGCAAAGGCAGGCTCTAGCAGATTGAATGGACAAGATCAATAGTGGGTCCAACAGTCAAGAAGGTGGTTTCTGCACATGCTGTAGAGGGAAGTGAGGGGCAGATGGGGCTCGTCCATCTGGGAAGGGAGCCCATCTAGGAGACGGGAAACTCTGGTCCAACATAAATGTCTGCTGCCTTGTGGGACATCTTTGGGAAAGAAAAGGCTAAGGAGTGAACCCTACACAAATCCAGAGTGGAGTCCCTGCAATGGTTGGACGGTGCCTGGTACACCTCCTTCCGGCTACTCCAGAGCCCAGCTGGTGGCAAAGGTATTGCTCTTCTTCCCTTTGGACCACATCAGCAAGACCGTGAGGGGGGTCTTGTCATCTGGGTAGCCCAGGACCTCTATACACACTTCCCAGGCTTGCACCCTAGGGAGGTCACTTTGGTGCTGCTCACGCAGGGGTTTGACTTCAGCCCCAGAGGTGCATTCCATTGTCTCTCAAGACAGACAGATGCCAACAAAAATTATTGTGATGCTGTAGGGGAGTTTCAATGAGAGTTTAGCCGTGGGAGCAGGATGTTGGACGAGATGGGCCATTTGCCCATCTTATGCTCTTTCTTCCATTGCTAACCCCCAACCTCCAAAGGCACCCAGAAAATAGCCTCAGTCCCTCAATTTAATTGATAACTTTGTATAGGAGATGGCAGTTCTTTAGAAGTTGTAGATGCATAAATAATGTAAATAAATGTGGTCGCTCCCTTTCCAATATCCAGGTGGAGCCATTCTTCCTCAGCCTTGCCCTGTTTGATTTGAAAAGCTGTTGCAAGATTTCAGCTGATTTCCATGTGGACCTGAACCCCTTGCCTGTACGGGAGATGCTGCCCGATGCTTCTGCCCAAGACTCCAGGAACAACAGTGCTAACAGCCACCTTCTTCATGGAATACCTGAATCCTGCTTGCGCTATGTAAAGCAAGTAAGGAACTCACTGTTTTATGCTGATCAGAGGATGGATAAAACAATCTGGCTATGAACAAATGCACATTGGAGCTTCAGGATGGCGATGCTGAACTTTTTAGGGCTTGGCTGGTTTCAGCAAGGGGGTGGGAGCATCTCCTGACACCAGATTGGCCTCCAGGAAGGTGGATGTTTGTTCAATCCTGGCTACTTTATGGATGAAAAGTTTGGTGTAATGCACAACCTGAATTGTTGTTGTTAATATGCCTTCCATCTGACTGGGTTGCTCGAGCCACTCTGGGCAGCTTCCAACAAATTAAATCACAGTAAAAACTTCCCTGAAGAGGGCTGCCTGCCTTCAGATGTCTTCTATAAGTCAGATAGTTGATTACAGTCATACCTTGGGTTACAATAGCTGCGGGTTGCGTTTGGCATGGGTTATGAATGTGCCGAACCCGGAAGTACCGGAATGGGTTACTTCTGGGTTCGGCGCGGCGTGCATGTGCAGAAGTGCTGAATTGTGCCCCGTGCGTGCACAGTTTCAGTGCTTCATGTTACGTGTTGCTCATGTTGTGAACGGGGCTCTGGAACAGATCCTTTTTGCAACCAGAGGTAACACTGTATTTCCTTGACATTTGACAGCAGGGACTTGCACATTGCAGGCACCACCACTGAGAATTGAATACCACCATTGGCCACAATTCCCTGGTTGCTGTGTCTTTTCAGGCAGTCATATAACCACCCTCCTTTTTTCTGGTGGGCTTAATCAATCCAGCCTATTCACCCCACTTCCTTTCTCCTTCCTCTTTGGGCACTGGGCTGCACCTCCCTGAAATATCTCACTCTACCACCCAGCACATGTAGCTGTGCTCTGTTGAATTGCCAGGTGGCTCCTCCCCAATGGAGCAGATCTTCGTAGCCTGTTTTGTGCCTTTGTCCACAGAAGTGTGTTGCTTCTAGGACCTCACACTCTGCTGCTTTTTTGTGTGTCAAGGGGGTCTTCTCTGTGACAAACCCACACCCAGAGATTTTCCTCGTTGCTCGGGTGGAGAAGGTGCTCCAAGGAAGCATCACACACTCTGTGGACCCCTACATCAAGACCTCCGATCCCACAAAGGTACGTTGAGCCACAACTAGGTGAAATCATAATGCTGTAGGACTCAGAAGATCTTCCATATTTTATTACCTTGGGGTTTTCAAGACTTTGTTTTTGTTTTGACTTAAATCCATGCCTCTGCCTTGTTCCTTGCCTTACAGACTGCTCAGAAGGTCCACAAGATGGCCAAACTGGTGTGCAGCCGCCTTGGCCAATACAGGATGCCCTTTGCTTGGGCTGCCAGGTCAGTCTGTGTGTTCACTCGACTTTGCTGCCTCCAGTTTCTGCGTTTTAGGGTTGGGAAACCCCAGGCTTGCAGAACAAATGCAACCCTTGAGTCCTTCTTGTCTGGCTGTCCAAACACTCTCCCTTGTCTCACTTCATATCCTTCTCACTGGCTGGAATATCTCATTGGATTCTGATAATGCATCCTGCTTGCCTGGATGTAGAATGAAGAGGGGTGCTTGAGTGAATGTAGACAAGGGTAAAATGCATATCCATTGCTCTGACCACTTTAGACTCTAGCCCTGCCAAACACAGACAGTTGCCCCAAAGGGAATGTGAGCTACGAAAGGTTGCACGCCCCAGTGCATATCCTAACAAGTGGAAAGGGCAGGGTTCAAGTAATGTTGTGCCACAGAGAGGGTTTGCTGCAGAGGATTTGAAGGGCCTGGGAAGGGTTGGCTGAAACTGCAGCTGGGATTGCACCCATACTTTAGATCGGGGTAGGGAACCTCTGGCCTGCAAGCCAGACTTGGCCCACCAGGGGGTCCAAGTTGGTGCACAAGGCCTTTCCCCTGGTTGGCAGTATGTGCATCTCTTCTCTTCAGGGAACAGGGGTGCACCTAGTTGAAGCAGCAGAATCCTTTTGTTCAGGAAGGGGTTTGCATCAGAATCCCCTGCTGAAATGAAGGGGTGCGAGAAAGCTTTGTTTCAGTAACATCTTGCAATGTGCTTTGAACCCCTGACTTCAGACCTTCTTTGAAGCACCTTGTACCTGATGTTATTGTGACACCGAGTTATTGACAGGCAGGCAGCTCCACCCACCTGTCAAATTTGGCCCATGAGGCTGATCCTGACAAGGATCTGGCTTAAGGAGCCAACATAGTTCTCCACCTCTTCCTCAAACTGTGTTGCTCCAGATGTTTGGTTCTGGGAGCATCTCTTCTCCCTACCGAAGAATTCTCCTGATAACGTTCTTTCTCCCAGAAGTCTGCTTCCTGGGTTGGGTCAGCTCTGGGTCTAGAATAAGGCCAAAGGAAGATCTTTCCATATCCTCATTTGTTCAGTGTTTTTAAAGGAGTCTTCTAGAAGACTCTGAAGCAGAATGCTGCCTGCTCAAGTCCCAATTAGTTGAACTTCCTCCTGAAAGGCTCTGCTTGGTGCTCCCTTGACACTCTTTCTTCTTCTTCTTCTTCACGGGCGCACGGCCAGCTTCATCTCTGCCACAGTTCTCATAGCAGCTGTTTGTAAAAGATGCTGAATATTGAATGCCCGCAAGTCTTATAATTTAATTGCAATTTGATCTTTTAGCCTGAAAAAAAGAAAAAAAAGAATTGGGGGCAGGCAGGGAACACACCTGACCGATTAATAGTGAAGTCTGGGAAAATGCCAGGCTCAGAGCTGTAATGACAAACTGATATCCTGCATATACTTGGACACATGGATTTCTATAGGACATTTAAATTATTGTGGCCAAATAAGGTGCCTCTCTTCCCAGAGGGCAGTGTGTTGTTGTTGCTACCTTTTCCCCAGACCGAGACTCATAGAATCCTAGAGTTGGAAGAGACCCCAAGGGCCATCCAGTCCAACCCCCTGCCAAGCAGGAAACACCATCAAAGCATTCCTGACAGATGGCTGTCAAGCCTCCGCTTAAAGACCTCCAAAGAAGGAACAACACTAAAAGCAAAATTATAATAATTAATTCTAATAGAATTAAAACAGTATTAAAAAAACATTAAAAACAGATAATAAAAACAGCACAGCACTATTAAAAGCCCTTTCCTGAAAACAAATAAACAAATGCAGTCAGTTCCTAAGAGCCTGACAGAATGAAACAGGCTTTACCTGGCAGCAGAAGGACAACAAGGAGGGAGCCAGTCTAGCTTCTCCAGGAAGGGAGCTGCGAAGTCAGAGAGCAGCCACCAAGAACGTCCTTACCAAGCGTTCATGGGAGAGGGGTGGAACCAGGAGATGGGCCTCCCTTGAAGATCTCAGAGCATGGACAGTTTTGCATGGGAGAACATGGTTTTTCAGATAGCCTGGGCCTAAGCTGCATGGGGCTTTACTGTTTTAATTGTACGAGCTCATTGTAGGACTCAGAGTGAGGAATAGGGAGGTTCCTGGGGTGCGTTTATAGTGCTGGAGGTGTAGAAATTCAGAAGATGATATTGGGGGATGCTCTTATAAGCTGGTCCTTACACATCAGCTTTCCCCAACCTGGTCTTGTCTAAATGTTTTGGACTCCCAGCTCCTATCAGCTGTCCTGGACGGGGGAAGATGGAGCCCCTAAAGGTAGAGGGCACCAGGTTGATGAAAGTGTGAGGAGGTCATGGAATGGTAATCCAGCTGAGAGGCAGGTGGGCTGCAAGGAAGGTGAATAAACATAGAAACATAGGAAGCTTACACTGAGTGGGACCCTTGACCCATCAAGCTCAGTATTGCCTGCACTGACTGGCAGCAGCTCTCCAAATTTTCAGGCATGGGATGTTCACCACCCTACAGGTTATGCTGCAGATTTTACCTGGGACCTTCTACATGCAAAGCAGTTGCTCCACTACTGAACTTTGGCCCTAGAGTAGTGGCTTCAATATACGCTTCAATTTTCAGTGTTTCTTCCCAATCTTATGAGTGCTGATATGTATTTCCTTAGTAAAAACACATTCCTAAGTTTGTGCCCCTTAAACATGAGGACTAGCACCTTCTACCTTTAGTGGTCCTGACGTTTAAGCCCAGATGTGGGGAACCTCTGGCTGCCCAAGTATTTCTGGACTACAGCTGGGCTATCTGGGGCTGCCATGAAATGCAGCCCATAACATCTGGCAGCTACCAGCTCAACCCTAGCTGAGCACAATTGCTTTAGGCGTCTTCAGAGGTGGATATTTTTGCTTTCTTTGAGCACAAAGAACTATCAGGGCTTTCCAGCCAATGATAGTGGTTTCTTTGGGGGCACATTTGCCAAGACACAGCAGGGCATGAACAAGGTGTTTAGGTAGTGCAGTCCTGTATGTAACGCCCTTCAGGTCTTGAAAGACCTACATTGGCGCCCAGTACGTTTCCAAGCACAATTCAAAGTGTTGGTGCTGACCTTTAAAGCCCTAAATGGCCTCGGTCCAGTATACCTGAAGGAGCGTCTCCACCCCCATCGTTCTGCCCAGACACTGAGGTCCAGCGCCGAGGGCCTTCTGGCAGTTCCCTCACTGCGAGAAGCAAAGCTACCAGGCAGGGCCTTCTTGGTAGTGGCACCTGCCCTGTGGAACCCTCCCACCAGATGTCAAAGAGAAAACAACTACCAGACTTTTAGAAGACATCTGAAGGCAGCCCTGTTTAGGGAAGTTTTTTAATGTTTGAAGTTTTATTCTGTTTTTAATGTTCTGTTGAAAGCTGCCCAGAGTGGCTGGGGAAACCCAGCCAGATGGGCAGGGTAGAAATAATAAATTATTATTATTATTATTATTTATTTATTTATTAAGTTTATTAGCAAACCAAGTGTAGCGTAGCTGAGGGTACTCTTAGGAAGAGCCTGACCCCTAGTGGCTTGAAAGCGAAAATTTCACCTAAAGCAACAGGACTTAAGTTGGCATCCATCTGTCTCAAAAGACAACGGAGTTCAGCTCCAGTGGCAAAGTTAAACCAGTGGAGAATTGTTTTTTAAAAAAATATAAATTTTATTTTTTTATATTAAACTACAATTAATACCACATTCAAACAAAAATTTCTTACATTCATCTTTGGCTAACAAGCCATGACTTCCCTCAACCCCTTCACATGGCTTTCTAATTTATATCTTAACATTATACTTCTTAAATCAACCATTGCTTACCACTATCAAACAAAAAAAGATTTTTTACTTCTATCCTACTTACAATGATAACTCTACAAATTAGCTACAAAGCTTCTTGAAATCCTATTAACGTATTCAATTGTAAATTGTCTTTTAAATAGTTCGTAAACTTTAACCAGTCTTTGATGAACTTCTGGTCCCGCTGCTCCCGGATTCTTCCTGTCAATTTGTCCATTTCTGCGTATTCAGTCAGTTTCACTGTCCATTCTTCTACCGTCGGTAATTCCTCTTGTTTCCATTTTTGTGCTAGAAGGATTCTAGCTGCAGCCACAGCGTATTGGAAAAGTCTAGTATCCTTCTTTTCAATGTCTGTACCTACCATACCTAGTAAAAATGCTTCAGGTTTCTTAACAAAACTATATTTCAACATTTTTCTTAATTCAAGATATATCTTATCCCAATACATTCTCACCTTTTTACATTCCCACCAAGCATGATAAAAGGTACCAACATTTTCTTTGCATTTCCAACACTTATTATCTGTCTTATACATCTTTGCTAGTTTAACTGGGGTAATATGCCATCTATACATCATTTTTAACAAATTCTCTTTTATTGATGTGCTTGCTGTAAACTTCATTCCTTCCCTCCACAGTTTTTCCCAGTCTTCTAGCATAATGTTATGTCCAATGTCCTTTGCCCAATGAATCATCACCGACTTTACTTCTTCATCTTTCAAGTTCCATTCCAACAGCATTTTATACATCTTAGCGAGTACTTTAAAGTCACTATTAAGTATTTCTACTTCAAACTTTGATTTTGTCTCGCTAAATCCTGCCTTTTTCATGTCGCTTTTAAACATCTCATTAATTTGATGGTACTGCAACCAATTGCTTACATATTCTTTCACTTCCTCATATGGCTTCAATTTCCATTTATTGCCTTCTTTCTTAAGCAATGTCTCATATGTTATCCACTTTTGGCTTATATTAGTCTTTTTCAAGCTAATCATTTCAGTTGGAGATAACCACCATGGTGTTTTCCTTTCTAATAGGTTTTTATATCTGTCCCAAACTTCGTAGAGAGACCTCCGGAAGATGTGGTTTCCGAAACTTCTATGGACCTTTATCTTTTCTTGCCAAAGATATGCGTGCCAACCAAATCTATTATCATGTCCTTCCAGATCTAATAGGTCTGGATTCTTTAACGTCATCCACTCCTTTATCCAACAGAGACAAGCTGCTTCATAGTATAACTTTAAGTCCGGTAAGGAAAAACCTCCTCTTTCCTTACTGTCTGTCAATAACTTAAATCTTATCCGGGGTTTTTTCCCCTGCCAGATAAATCTTGAAATTTTCTTTTGCCATTCTCTGAAGACAGCTGTCCCTTTTATTATTGGTATTGTTTGAAACAAAAATAGCATTCTTGGTAGCACGTTCATTTTTATTGCTGAAATTCTTCCCAACAAAGAAAATTTCATCCTTTCCCACACTTCCAGGTCTCTCTTAATTTTATTCCATGTTACTTCATAATTATCTTGGTACAGATTAATATTCTTTGGAGTTATCCACACTCCCAGATATTTAACTTTCTTTGTCGCCTCAATTTGAGTTTGTTGTTGCAGTTCCTGTATTTCTCCATTTTTCATATTCTTAACCAGAATCTTAGTCTTTTTCCTATTAAGTTTGAATCCTGCGACTTGTCCAAATTCTTCCATCTCTTCCAATACTGCGTTCGCACTTTCTATAGGCTCTTCTATTGTCAGTACTAAGTCATCGGCATAGGCTTTCACTTTATGCTGTTTCTTACCGATTGTAATTCCTTTTATTCTTTCCGATTGCCTTATTGTCTTCAAAAGGACTTCCAGGACCGAAATGAACAATAACGGTGACAAAGGGCATCCTTGTCTTGTTCCCTTCGCAATCTCTATACTTTCAGTTAGCGTATTATTTACAATTATTTTTGCTCTTTGTTGTGAATATATTGCTTTGATACTTCTTATGAACTTCTCACCCATATCCATTGCTTCAAAATTCTTTACCATAAATTCCCATGAAATATTATCAAAGGCCTTTTCCGCATCTATAAATATCAATGCGGCTTGCTTCTCATTCCTGACAGTCAGAAATTCGATAATATTTATTATGTTTCTTACATTATCAAACCAGTGGAGAATTGGAGCACCTGCTGTGGCTGGAGAGATTGGTAACTCATAATGGCTCCCCCTGCCCCTGCCCCCGCCCCGCATTGTTTTTGCTGTGTAAGCAGCACCAAAGTGACCTCCCTGGTGCTCAAGCCTAGGCTGAGTGTATGGAGGTCCTGGGCAGAGCAAGATGTTTGGCACCCACTTGGCTGCAGGAGTTGCCAGAAGGAGGCAGAGAAGGAGCCACCCAACCACCTTAGCGCCTCCACTCGGGATTTGTGTAGGGTTTACTCCTGAGCCTGTTCTTCTAAAGCAACACCTATTTATTTATTTATTTATTACTTACTTACTTACTTACTTACTTACACACACATCTGTATCCCACATTTCCTCCAAGGATCTTGTAAGGTGATTTAATGGCTGCTCATGAGTAACCAGGCTGACGCAAACTTCTGGAAACTAAGTTCCTTTATTGTGCAGATATTTACAGTGCAGCTAAAGAAAGAACGTCCAGCTCATCCTTCTGCAGAGTCCGGGAATGACCCCTTCCGGTTCCTTGCCCAGCATAAAAGGCGCGGAATGCGGAACCCCCGCCTCCCCCCTCTACGTCTTTCCCCCCTGTGCAAAAGGGGAGACGGAAGGGGTGCTTCACCTCCCGTTTCTGCTTGGTGCGAAGGCTCTCTTCCCCTGTCACAGCCCCGGCTCCCACTTCCTGTCTCCATCTCCCCCTCCCCACTAGAGGAATTACTGCTCCTCCCACTGGACGAAGATGAAGAACTCAGCATCGGAGACGGGGGTTCGCGATACTGATAAAGCCCTGGCACTGCCTTGGCTTCCGGCGAGGGCAGTCTCCTGACAGATCTCAAAGTGGCAAACATGGTTCCTCCCCCCTCCATTTTAACTTAGGCTGAGAGGCAGTGAATGACCCAAAGTTGCTTCCTGTGGGAATTAAACTCTAGTTCCTATTTAGCAGAGTTTTGCAGAAGTCAGGCCCTGGGTCACTTGACCCTTCAGTTCTCTTTCCCCTCCTTTAAAAAAACACCTATGCAAGACACTCTCATTTCACATTTAAAGAATATATAACCTTTACTTGGTGTGCTTGCACTTGCAGATTAAATATATATACAATGCAGGTAGCTGCTTCTTTTCATTGCTAAAGCATCTTGCATAGATGTTACATTTAACATTTACAGACTGACTGATAATCTGGCTCTTAGACAGACAGCACTGCAACACAACATACCTGCTGCTCTAACTGTTAAGACTCACAAGACTATTAATTGAACCAGCTGAAAATAACTGCCACCAAGTGCATGACATCAAAGGGTCCTACAGCGCTTTCAAATATTAAACCTCTACGTACACATTTTGGATGCTAACATCCCACATTTTCTGGCCGAGTAGGGACTAGAACCCCAGTTCCCTAGGCCTTAATCCAACATGCTAAACAGAGGTCAAAGCAAGGCTTCTTCTTAAGCAAAAGCTCAGAAACCCCTAGGAGAGTCCTGCTGTATCAGGCTAAAAGTTCATCCTCCTGTTTTCCAAAGGAGGACAACCAGCTGCCTGAAAAGTACAGCTGAAATGATCACAAAAGGATGGGGAACCTGTGCCCCCCTAGATGTTTCTGGGCTTTGCCACTGGCTGTGCAGTCTGGGGCTCATGGGAGTTGGAGTCCAGCAACGTCTGAAGGGGGTTTTGCAAGTTCCCCATGTCTGTTCTATTATTATTATTATTATTATTGAGACTTTTTAATAGCTTCTCAACTGAAAGGTCTTCAAGCAACTTGCATGTTTTAAAGCATCAACATAAACACATTATGCCATAAAAACAACCCCCCTAAAAGCCACAGGAAGCTTTGGCAGCATACTAATAACAAAACAACATCATCTCAGTCTGCCAAAAGCCTGGTAGGAAAAGGTAATTCTGAAAATATGTCCACAAAATGGTACCAGGTGGACCTCGCTAGGGAGAGCATTCCACCAATGGGAAGCCAGCACTTCAAAGGCCCTGCACCATTGTCTCCTCCCTCTGATCTTCCAGCATGTTCTCTTTTAAGACGTATTTTCCCAGAAACGGGAAGCCTCAAAAGCATTGCCCTGATCTCACAGGAAAGGCACTGTTGGGAATATTAAGGGAGGGCAAAATACCAATCCATTTGGCAGCCTCACATGCCTTCTGCTTTCCTTTTGCTATTCCCCAGACCTGTCTTCAAAGACTCCCAGGGCACCTTGGACCTTGAAGGGAAGTTCTCCCCCATCTATAAGCAAGACAGCAGCAAACTCTCTGCTGAGGATCTCATGAAGTTGTTGGCAGAGTACAAGAAGTAAGTGTCAGCTGCCAGATGGGCAAGGATCTGTAAACCCTTGTAAAGGGGAGATGGGTCTGGAGAGGATGTCCATATCTTTGAATCTAGGCATTGCCAGATTTGGTTGTGTTATCTAATGGAAGAGTGCAGAATTTCAGAATCTGGTTACACTTTATTTATTTATTTATTTATTTATTTATTTATTTATTTATTTATTTAAATAAATAAATAAATTTATATCTCTCCCTCCATCCTAAAGGAACCCAGGGTGGCAAACATATCAGCATTAAAGCAGTACAGGGTAAAGGGAAAGAGTGCAGGTAGCGCTGTGGTCTAAACCACCGAGCCTCTTGGGCTTGCTAATCAGAAGGTTGGCAGTTCGAATCTGCATGATGGGGTGAGCTCCTGCTGTTTTGTACCAGCTCCTGCCATCCTAGAAGTTCAAAAGCATACCAACGTAAGTAGATAAATAGGTACTGCTGTGGCAGGAAGGTAAATTTATGGAAACGAGTGCCAGAGGGCACAGTGTTTTACATGTGCTCTGCCACTCATCACGGTGTCCTGCTGCACCAGAAACGGTTTAGTCCTGTTGGCCACATGACCCAGAAAGCTGTCTGTGGACAAATGCCGGCTCCCTCGGCCTGAACGCAGAGATGAGCACTGCACCCCATAGTCGAATTTGACTGGACTTAACCGTCCGGGGTCCTTTAACTTTTACAGTTAAAAATAAAATATCAACATATTTAAAGCAGCTGAAAACATTCACATACTCTCAAAGTTGTGAATTTCCTGGCTTCTAGGAAGCAGTGTCTTCCAGCCACCAAATGCTTGGATAGACAGGAATGTTTTTAAATTCCTCCTGAAAGTTAATAAAGAGGGACAGGTGCACTTTGCTAGGCAGGGCAAAGTGGGGAACCAGCACCAGGCAGAACCCACTTGGCCATGGACTCAGTGCCAACTGGGCATCACCCAGCAACAAGCTTACCTTCAGAATTCCAAAGCTGATCCCCACATCATTCACAGTCCACACAGCCAATACTGGCCTAGCCCTCCCTGGGATTCTCATGTGACAGGATACTCCTCCTCCTCCCTACCAGAAAAATCCTTGCACACAGAAAGCCAGAGTGCCAGAGAGAGAAGGTGTGAGTAAAGCCTGACAGGCTCCTGCAATAAGGCAATGACAGTTCCATCACAGGATCCTTAGCCTGCAGTGACCCAGTCCAGGCACAGTTTGACCCCCTCAGCCAGAAATAGGTCATCTTTACCACAGGCAGGAGGGCAGGGTATTCCCCCCCCCCAGTTGTTTTTGTTTTCATCCACCTAACCCAAGAGCTGGACTTTTAGAAAAGTGTTTGAACATTTCCCCCTCCAGATGCACTACAACTGTTGGACTATAACTCCCATCAGCATGAGCCAACATAACCAGTGGTCAGGGGTGATGGGAAGGATGCATATTGGCTACCTCTAATTGAGGCACAAAATTCTATTTTAAAATTCTATTTTGAGGCACAAAATAGGAAGTAACTAATTGAACCAGAGTTCTCAAAGGGAGGGAGCAGGGAGCATGTCATATAATGCCAAAACAAGATTTGGAAGTTGGGGAGCATTAGGGTCTGAACCAGCTCTTTTGGGATTCTGCTTGTGTGATTAGAGGGATCACTGTACTCTGGGCTCTTTGATGTAAGACAAAGTTTTTGAATGTTCTTTTTTTGGGACTCAGTTAATTTGGTACTCTGGCAAAAAAAAAATCACCGGAATTATTTCCAGCTGTCTTGTGTTGTTTCTGTCCTGACTTTGTTCTGTCTTTATTTATTTGCCTCTTTATCATGCAGACCAGAAAAGACAAAACTCCAAGTGATACCTGGCCAATTGAATATTACACTAGAGTGCATTCCACTGGAATTTGCAAGTAAGGAACTAATTTTTAATAATAATTGCCCTAAGGCCTTAGTACACACAGTCCCAGTCCACTAGGCTGGGTCCCATCCTCAGGCACGATATTGCTCGTCCACATCTCAGAATCCCTGACATGCTACAGGTTCCTGCAGATTCTCCCAAAATTCTCACAGTTTTATCACAAATATTACTAGGGGCTCCAGGTGAAGGTGGTGACAAGTAAGTCTGCTTGTCTTTGAGCTCTACGGTCTGTTCTAGTTTTAATTTGTTTTTATTTTCAATAATTTTAAAGTCAGTTGGCTCAGCAGTGTTAATTGCAATATACAGGCAAGGAAAATATATGGACACTTCATCTTGCCCAAAGGGTAGTCTGCAGTTTTAACAATTTTAGCATGATTACCACATGATGATGATGATGATGATGATGATGATTTATTTATACCCTGCCCATCTGGCTGGGTTTCCCCAGCTACTCTGGGTGGCTTCCAGCAAAATATTAAAATACAATAATTCATCAAATATTAAAAGCTTCCCTAAACAGGGCTGCCTTCAGATGTCTTCTAAAAGTCAGATAGTTGTTTATTTCTTTGACATCTGATGGGAGGGCATTCCACAGGGTGGCGCACCACCGAGAAGGCCCTCTGCCTGGTTCCCTGTAACCTTCACTTCTTGCAGTGAGGGAACTGCCAGAAGGCCCTTGGAGCTGGACCTCAGTGTCCAGGCAGAACGATGGGGGTGGAGACGCTTCCTTCAGGTATACGGGGCCGATGCGTAGACCTGCAGTTCTTCAGATAAAGGGTCCAGAACTCCATTGCCAAATTTAGCCCAGAAATATTTGCTTGACTATTGTGACTCAGCACCTGGAGCAAGCGAAGTGGAGGCAACTGCAAAGGAATTGCAGCCAGATGTAATTCATATGCCTGTAGACAGCCCTGGTCTCAGCCATGGTGAATGTGCAAGAAATGGGACTGGAGATGTCTTATCCAAAGTAAGAGGTTTTGTTATATATTCCTCTAAAGAGAGCTTAGCTGACTTGTCAATTGATCCAGACCTGTTAGGAGCTGATACACATGCTAGCAGGAAGCCCCAGCTTCTTCCATATAATGAAACCTTATCTATGTGTAGTAACAATCTTCGACACAGTAGACTCTGCCACAAGAGACTGAAAATTCCTCACCTTGGGAACTTTTACATGACCAAGGTCTCTTGTCTAAACTAACAGCAGAGGGAATCTTTCACAGAATGGACACATTAGAAGAGGAATTTTCTGGCTGTCAATATAATAATTGGCACACTAGTCAGGTTAATGGAGACAGGAATTCTGATTGTAGCCCCGCAGATAAGAACCACCAGCAAAGAAACTGAAGCTAGTGATGGTTTGAAGGTACATCAGGACTAGAATAGTTCTGAGCTCATTAAGTCCCTATTGGATTCAGTAACTAAACAATTAAGGAGCAACTATCAAGGTTGGAACTTGAGCTCGGAAACTTGCTTTTACAGCAATATGAATGCTTAAGAGATGGACTTGGAAGAGTAGTTTCCTTTTCTTAGACAAACCCCTTCAGGACCAAGACCACAGCTAGTGGAAAACAATGCTAACAACTCACTACCTTCAAAGGGAATGGTTTTTGTGGGGATGATTAGGGAGGCAGGAGAGGATATATTATTTAATGATATCCTTCCTAACTTGTGCTAGCAAGTTCCATATTCTAGCAGAGTTCCAAACATCCCCCTTTTTAAATTACGCAGCGATCAGCTTGTTGCTGACTCATCTGAGTCTTACTATTAAAGATTCCTTCCTGGTAAAATCCCTTCTAATCCCTCTTAAAAAGAATAAACACAAGAATCTGATTAACGTTAATATAAAAGTAGTTTACTCACAGATTCATTCAGGTTCACAGACATATCCCTGAAGGCAGGCTTAGGTTACATAACAACTAGAACTATTCCATAAAGAAGTTAGTCCCAAGTGACTGCGACTAAGCAGCCACTTCTCCAAACACACAGCAACATCCAGAATGGAGAAGACACACTGGTCCGAACATGGAGGCCGTGTGCTCCTCCATGCTAGTGCAACAGACCACACCCTCTTCAAGTCTGTCCCAGCTCAGGAGGAAACAGGAAGTCTTCTCCTGAGTGGGACAAAACATCCCCTAACATGTCCACTGTAGGAATGTTGTACTTGACTGCAGTTTTACATCCCAAAATTTTGGCCCTTCACCTAATCTAATTTTTTCAAGCCCCATTTCAGTGTCTTTTGATGGAAGGCTATTGGCTCCAGATTGGCACTTCAAATTCCCTTCCCTACAGCACAGATGGGGGGGGGGGAAGGCAGTGAATGATGGAAAGGGGAACAAGAGGGAAAGTCCAAATTCCAATGATGATCGTTCTCAGAAGAGGTGCCCAGATGATCTGTGGCTGGTCACTCATAACTGGCCAGCGGAATAATGTAAACAGAACCTGAATTTCAGGCAGGAATTCCAGCCATTTTAGGGGCTTCCCCAGTTTAGGAAATGGTTCACATTGTAAATGCCAGTCCAGTTGTGACCAGAGCTTCAGTATTGAACTAACATCAGTATCCTGATGCATGGGATAAATGTTGGTCTTTATCACAGATTCATAGAATTGTAGAGTTGGAAGGGACCCCAAGGGTCTTCTACTCCAACCCCCTGCAGTACATATTAATGCATATGTTTGCTGACAGAGAGCTGCTATTTGAATTAAAAGGTTGTCTAAATACCTCCCAAATGGCAAGTTTGATATCCATTCCTCATACTTATAAGAGAAAGGGAATTGCAGTGTGGAAAAGGCAACTTGAGAGGAAGGAGCAGGAGGTTTTCAAGCCTTAAGATTCCTGCCTTTGTCACCTGTCCTAATAATCTCCAGATATGCTCCAATAGACAAGGGATGGTTCATTATATTGTCCCAAATGCAGATATTGGAAGAAATATGTAGAGGTCCAAAATATTTACCCTGCTAGCAATTATCCATTAACATATGGTCAAGATAAGCCTAGGCCTAGAGGTAATTATAGAAAAGCAAGTTATTATACCTTCAGATCTCCTTTAATATACCACAACTAACTAGAAAATATTCAGAAAGCTCTTAGCATTCTTTCCTGGAACATGGTGGGTTGGGATAATAAGAAGGTGCACAAGAATTTTGTTTGTATGCTCCAGCAATTTGATATAATATGTTTGCAAGGGACTTGGTCTCATGAACTTAACATACACACACAGACTTGCTTACAGGGTTATAACTCTTCTAAATTAACAACAACAACAACAACAACAACAACAACAACCTTTATTATTTGTACCCCAGCCACTCTGGGCAGCTTCCAACACATATAAAAACATAATAAAACATTAAGCATTAACAACTTCACCTTCAAAGATAGCCCCACGTAGAGTGCATTGCAGTAGTCCAATGCTGCACTCTGCTGAGACAATCTGCGGGCAGGTAGGGTCTCAGCCTGCATACCAGATGGAGCTGGTAGACAGCTGCCCTGGACACAGAATTAACCTGCCTCCATGGACAGCTGTGAGTCCAAAATGACTCCCAGGCTGCACACCTGGTCCTTCAGGGGCACAGTTACCCCATTCAGGACCAGGGAGTCCTCCACACCTGCCCGCCTCCTGTCCCCCCAAAACAGTACTTCTGTCTTGTCAGGATTCAACCTCAATCTGTTAGCCGCCATCCATCCTCCAACCGCCTCCAGACACTCACACAGGACCTTCACTGCCTTCACTGGTTCTGATTTGAAAGAGAGGTAGAGCTGGGTATCATCCGCATACTGATGAACACCCAGCCCAAACCCCTGATCTCTCCCAGCGGCTTCATATAGATATTAAAAAGCATGGGGGAGAGGACGGAACCCTGAGGCACCCCACAAGTGAGGGCCCAGGGGTCTGAACACTCATCCCCCACCACCACTTTCTGAACACGACCCATGAAGAAGGAATGAACCACTGTATAATAGTGCCCCCAGCTCCCAACCCCCCTAAACAGACCAGAAGGATACCGTGGTCAATGGTATCAAAAGTGGCTGTTCCAAGCCCACTGGAGATCATTGACCAGCCTGACCAAGGTGGTTTCAGTCCCGTGATAAGGCTGAATCCCGATTGGATCTGCATCCTCCAGATGTTCCTGGACTTGTTCAGCGACCACCCGTTCAATTCCCTTGCCCTAAAGCAGAAGATTTGAGACTGGGTACAAAGATGGTTTTTAAAGAAGCTATTTAATAACTGCTTCTTTAAGGGGGTCCGGGAAGACTCCCTTGCAGAGGGAAGCATTCAACCTCCTCACAGAGCCCATTGCCCAGCCCTTCCTGGCTCGTTTTTATGCTCATTCAAGCAGCCTGTCCACAAATTTTGCTCATTCAAGCAGCCTGTCCACAAATTAACATATAAGCATATCGCAATTTTAAAGCAATTCAAGACAACCCCACCCCACCCCACCCCAAGTAAAACACTAAATTAAACAATTAAAAACAGTTTAAAATGTTTCAGATAGTTGGGGCCATGACAGCTTACCCCCAACCCCAAGGTCCATTCAGCCACTTCAGCTGCAGTCCATCAATCTGTCAGTGCCTCAGTGGCTGTCAAACATTCCATCCAGGCCTCATCTGTCTGTTTCAGTGTATCTGAAGAAGTGTGCATGCACATGAAAGCTCATACCAAAAACAAACAC
>OFHU01004182.1:5000-260301 GCA_900245905.1 Lacerta viridis | reverse complement strand
CCAGCAAGGAGGAGGAGTGTCACGAGGGTGACATCCCCCCATCCTCGCTCTCCCCACCCGCAGGCGGCTCCGCCCGGCAGCGGGAAGAGAAGCTCTTTTAAAAAAAGAAAAGGCAATGCAAGCAGGCTGCTTGGCTTTGGCTTTTCTTTTTTAAAAGGACTTTTCTCCACGCTGCAGGGGCGGCCAGCGAGGAGGAGGAGTGTCACAAGGGTGACACTCCCCCATCCTCGCTGCCCCCCCTCCCCCGCAGGCGGCTCCAATGGGAGGTGCCAGCCAGCCATCTGGCACACACACACACACACACACAGAGAGAGAGAGAGGCCAGCTGTGGTCCGGCAAGAGGAGGGAGCTCTCCCTGGAGAGCTTTTTTCCCCTTTTAGGCTGCCGATCGCTAAGCAACCCAAGATCTACCTGCGATCGACCAGGAACTTGCTCACGATCGACAGGTAGATCGCGATCGACCTGTTGGCCACTCCTGATATAGACAATTAAATGAAATGTACAAAGAAGGGTTCATGTACAGTATGGATTCTTATCTCATTATACATGACAAAGCTATCTTTAGCCATCTCACCCCTTGCTTTTTCCTGTAAGACCAATTGCAGTCGTTAACAGTCGTCAACAGGTTTTCCACACCTATCAGCCAATCACCCATTCACCACCCTTCTGAGTAATACCCCTCCCCACCCTCTCACTATATATAAGGGTCTGGTGACTTCTGTTTCAGTGTATCTGAAGAAGTGTGCATGCACACGAAAGCTCATACCAAGAACAAACTTAGTTGGTCTCTAAGGTGCTACTGGAAAGAATTTTTTATTTGTTTTGACTATGACAGACCAACACGGCTACCCACCTGTAACTAAAAGAGGGGTCAGCAAACTTTTTCAGCAGGGGGCCACTCCACCGTCCCTCAGACCTTGGGGGGCGGACTATATTTTGGAGGGGGGGAAATGAACAAATTCCTATGCCCCACAAATAACCCAGAGATGCATTTTAAATAAAAGGACACATTCTACTCATGTAAAAACACGCTGATTCCCGGACCGTCCGGAGGCTGGATTGAGAAGGCGATTGGGCCTCAGGTCTTGTCTTAGTTTGCCTACCCATGCACTAAAACAACAAGCCCAAAACCATTACACTAAGCAACACAACCAACACTGATCTCTCCTGAAAACATCCCATTTTACCATCAAGGTACAACAATGACTCCAAGGACATGAACCCATGTTGTATGTTAACGCATGTACAGTGTATTTTTGCAGCCAAGCTAGACCTGCATTTGATGCTACATACCCATAAATACCCTCCCTTCAGCTCAGATCCAGTAAAAACAAGACCGCATACAAACAGATGATAAGCAGAGAATGATGTCTTTTTAAAATAAACCAATTGATTCTTTTACCATTCAGAGAACTACAAGACCCAACCAACAGTTCAGAGTACAATGTTGGAATTAAAGCTATATAGAGAATTTCTTAAAAAGCAAATAATTATAATTACTTTAACAGTCCCTTCCTTTGTGTGAAAACTGGAGGACAGCAACCATTTCCCTTTTAAAAAAATAAAAAAGGATTAAAAAAAAAAAGATGGAGAAAACTAAAAGAAAGCTATTAACACATCTACTGGAAATCTCCAAGCTATTTCCTTCATTTTAAACGAGGAAATGAACCCCATCAAGGTGTGTGCATTAAATCCTGGAATTTCCAGCACTGAATTGACGCCTTCAATGTACAGTATACAGACAAGCAGCCGCAAAAGTCTGATACAGCTGATTTGCCATGAAATGGTGGTTCCTTATGAGTCAATAATATATATATTTTAAGGCTGCTGGAGCAAGAGGATGTGAATTAAATAACCAAAAAATCTCTGCAAAGTAGGAAGACAACCCCCTCCCCCCCCCCACCACTACTGGGCATCCTGTAAGTTACACATCACTAGGTATAAAATCCCAAAGAGTCCAGGAGGCACCACCAGGTTGCCAGAGAAAAGAGGGAGGGGGAGGGAGACATGGACGGACGGAGGTGAAGCCCTGGCAAGGTGGAGATGAAGCAGGAGAGGGGGAAAGGGGGGTAGGAGGGGGGGGAAGAGAGAATGAGGCAGAAAAAGAGGGGCGAGAGGGGGAGAGAAACGAGGGATGAGGAGCCACTGACCTCCCCACACAACATCCGGGTTCCTTCTCTGAGCTTCTTCCTAAGACCACAGCCCTCCCTGAGCTCCCATGCGGTGGGGCGGGATGCCGACTGGAGAGACCTCGTGTTCATCCAATTAATTTCAAGGGAGGGTTGATGGACGCTGCCGCCACCCAACTGGGCTTGCCAAGCAGGCCCTAGAGCGAATCAAGTCTGCAGGCGGGAGACACCAGATCCAATGGTGGTGGTGGGGTGGACATGGGTAGGTGAGAGAGCACCTTGACCCAAGAAGCACCGCAGCGCCCAATAGAGGGATACCCAAGGTGAGTGCAAGGGTAGCAAGCAAAAAGCAAAAACAAAAAACCCCCAGACATTTTGGCTTTTTAAAAAACAACAACAACCATTGCTGGTTTGGCGTTTTACTTATGGAAAACAGGACGTGTCCAGGAAAAAGAGGACGTATGGCAACCCAAGTTAAAGGTTGCTGGGAATTATAAATCTGTGAGGGGTAAACTACAGGCCCCAGAATTCTTTGAGAGAAAGAGTGTGTTTCTAATTTGCTTGAAAGGTGTAATGTGTGCACAGCCTGGAAATCATAATGTGTGGAGATCTGGCAAGAAACTTCAATAAAATCAATTTATTTATAATTTAGGAGGAACTAGTAAGTAACTTATTCTTAAAGCACTAAGTTTAGAACAGAATGTAACCATGTAAAAACACCCGTAAAATCAGAGTTAAAACACCCAGCATATAACAAGCATCTCGATTTGATGGAGTGCTAAGAAGCAGATAATGAAACTGCTGCTCTCGGTTTAGATCTGGAGGCCAAATGCCCTCCAGAAAGGAGTTGTGCTGGCTATCAGCCTAAGAGCAGCAAATGTTAAGAAAGTTAGGAAATCCTTCCTGAGCAGTTTCATAACTGGGACACCACTAATGCGAATGCCCTAGATCTTACTGACTCCTGTCACAGCAGGAGCTCCGCAGGTGATCTAAAAGCACATGGAGATCAATACTGGAGCAGATAGCCCTTTAGATATCCAGGGGCCCAGACCTGTAGGGCTTTAAAAATTAGCATTGAAATTAAACTTGAAAAGCAGTACAGCCCCTTCCTGGTCCTGAACACTGAAGCAAAAATGCAAATGGGGAATTTCCATGTCTGCAACTGCTTGTATGTTACTTATATGTTACTGGGCCAATTAATCTGCCTTTAATGACTTTGGTCCATGATACTTTACAGTCCTCCTGATTCCTTCTATCTCTGCCCAGTCACCAAGATCTTCAGTGAATTCCACACTTGGCTCAGTTGCACGGCTCGTTTCTACCAGGAGATAGATAGATTGTGGGCCAGACTCTGTGGAACTCTCACCCAGCTGAGAGCAGACAGATCCCTCTCTTCCAGCAAGTAGGCTCAGACCTTTGACTTTGTCCCACTCCTGGCAGCAGACTGGGTGGGGAGAAAGATGGAAGGAAGGGAAGGAATGTGGTGGCAGAGAGAGAAGTTGGGGTGAGCCAGTGCGCTGCTGCCAGGATGTGATCCCCAGCAGAAATCCCCCCACCCCCGAAGAAATGCAGCCTTTGACAGGGAGGATGCAGTTGCCCAGCCCTGGTATAAACAAAGGGATGGACTAGATGCCACGGCAATTATTTAAGTTCTAACAATGTGCACATTTTTAACAGCCCCAGAGTGGGGTTTGAGCAGGGGTGGGGAGGAACAGTCCAGTCCAGTCCTTCACACACATGCTCAAAGCACATCACGGAGAAGCCTTCATTGGGAGGGAAGCCTCTGTTGGCAGGAGAAAAGGTCTTGAGCTCTCTCTCCTCGATCCCCCTTCCCATTGTGTGCAATCTGCATTAAAACACACACACACACACTAACTGCATCACACCATTATGTCAAGGTTTTTGCCGCTAAACAAGTGCTACCCCCCCCCCCACTGCCTTTGAACATATAGAACAGCCTTGTACTGGCTTAGACCTTTGCTCCATCGAACCTGGTATTTTTCACTCTGATTGGCAAAGGCTCTCCTAGGCTTACGGCAAAGGCCTTTCCCTTTGTTGCACAAATGAGCTATGGACCCCCTTTGGAAAGCACACAAGGTCAGCGTTTGGAGTCCCCTAATTTAAGCCAATGACAAAAGAATAAGCCTCAGAAAAGGGTTCATTAAGGTGAAGTGAAGAACTCAACTTTCCAATGACTAAAAGCAAATATTTCCATGCCCACACTATGTAGCCTAAAGGATATTTACAAGAAATCATTCCTGCAAGAGACTCAGTTCTCCCTCACCCCATTCAGGCCTCCATAAACACTATTTATGACTACTTTCACTAGCAACCAAGAACTCTTTCCCTTAAAGGACATCAAACAGAGAAAACGTAATATGTCGAGACGTACTTTTTATGTCAGAATTCTGGCAACAAAAGAAGCTCTTTGATGTGCTTCTTCAAGGTTTACAGTCCACCAATAAGTAAGTTGTGCGGATGTAGTTTATACTACTGCACATGGAGACATTTTCTCCCTGTATTTCTTAAATATATTTTCACTGGGGAACTACTCTGCCTCGTCCCACTCCTGAATATGAGCAAGGGCATATCCAGAATTGTAATACTACAGGATTCTGTTTTAAGAACAGGCAAAGATACAGATTCTAATAATCTTACATGTTAGAAAATATATCTGAAGCTATTAAAAAAAAATGAGGAAAAATAGTTTCCTCTGCCCCCACCCCTTCTGTTTTTAGGCCAGTGCTACTACTATTGGCTTTAGCAATCTTAATCTCTGCCTCCCAGAGCCTGGCAAGGAAGATGAAGAGCTGAAATATTTATGAATAAGACCGTGGCCCATTATTTTTAGGTTGATCTCATATATACATATACATATACATACATATAAAATATCTTTATATATTCATTTTCTTTTCTTTTTTGTCTTTGTCTTTTTATTTTATACATTCATTTTGAAATTGATACAATATGGTAGAATATGATGTATTGACCTAAAATATTTTGATATTATGCAGTGCTTTTTGGGGGGGACGGGGACGCAGGGGTATGCATACCCCTAAACGTTTTGTGGATCTTTGTACTTTTGTCCATTTACTGTATTTATTTTTCCTGATTTGAACTATAAAATTATGATTTTCTTGAGTCAAAATGAGAGTACCCCTAAAATCAGCATCAATTAAAAACAGGCTTAAATATTTAGGTCTTTTAAGGGAAGGATTTGGGCATACACAGGCAAAATGTAATTTTTGTTGAGACCATTTACTTAAAGGCACCCAGTAAGATTTGATCTAGTCCTTATTTGCAAAGCCCCATGCAGCACCTGCACACCCCACTCAAGGTTGCAGTTCCCCAAGTGAAATAGAATAGCAGAAACCCTACCAGTTCAGCCTTCGGGTGGGGAATGGATTTTTGAGTGGTCTTAAACATCAAATAATCTTGGATACAAAAGGAGACTGTTATAGAGCAGTCATGGACTTGTCTTTTTGTACGTCTAGGAAGTATTTTGTGCGGAAGAAGCATTAAGACCAGGCTTCCTCAGCCTCGGGCCTCCAGATGGTTTGAGACTACAATTCCCATCATCCCTGACCACTGGTCTTGCAAGTTACAGGTAGGTAGCCGTGTTGGTCTGCCATAGTCAAAACAAAATAAAATAAAAATTCCTTCCAGTAGCACCTTAGAGACCAACTAAGTTTGTTCTTGGTATGAGCTTTCATGTGCATGCACACTTCTTCAGATACTTCTTCAGATACTGGCCTTGCTAGCTAGGGATCATGGGAATTGTAGGCCAAAAACATCTGGAGGGCAGAGGCTGAGGAAGCCTGATGAAGACAGTCAAACATGCACCTGCCATCAAAATCAGTACAGCTCAACACCACATCTACCACACAAGAATCATGGAAATGACTTTTCTATGGACATGCACACACATACACACACACACACACACACAGAGAGAGAGAGAGAGAGAGAGAGAGTGTGTTATGGGAAATGAGAATACATAGAGGAGCAAAGATAACGTGGGAAGGAAGAAATATTCTGTTTATTTTACTAAGGGCATAAAGGATGAGCTTGCTCCAAAAGGCACAATTTTCTATTAGTCAGCCCATCAGGGACACATTTCACTCACCACCTTCTGTGTATTACATTAAATTTTTTTATAGTTATTCATTTTAGATGCCTCCGTGCTCATGTTCCCTGAAGCAGTTGAAGTACTAAATGCAGCGGAGGCACCGAACCTTTAAGGATCAGCTATATGTGTTTACCTACCAAATCTAAGCTCTGATTTCAGACTAGCCTAACACAAGCTAAATTGGGAATGCTGAAATACTGACATTTCCCTGTACCTGGCTGCTTAAGCAAGGGTGAGGTTTATCTGAACAAGATTCAGCCTTAGATAGTAGAAGGATGAGCAATGACAACTGCATAATGTTTTCCAATGAGAGCTTCATTTTTTAACCTGGCTGATATTTGATGCTTTATCCAAGCAGTGTTATGCTGAAGCTGTTTACTGGTTTCTGCGGTTTGTCAGAGTCAAAAGATTTACTGCACTGCAGATCTTCCAAGTGAAAAAAAGAAAGAGAGTAAAATGCTCTGATCCTTCTTGGGGGACTTGACAAGCACAAAGGAAAAAGGTTCCTGTATTTCAGTTCCTGTATTTCAGAGGTGAAGTTAACAGGAGGTCACTCTGCTATATTATATACAGCAGAATGCTCCTGTTTTGTTAGAGGCTAAGAAACTCTGCAATGTGGTTGATGTTGTTTCAACAGGATAATCCAGCATTGTAGATCTGCCAATTAGAAACTGATATAGACCTTTTGCTGGATGGTGTGATGTGACGCAGCCATTGGGGAGCTGGGGGGGGGGGTTGAAGTCCTCACCCATGTGACTGCTGGCAGCATTAACAGCCTCTGCTGGTCAAGGGGTCTTCTGGGATGTCCTGCAAAGCATTGAAATTCAAATTTGCCAATCATGGCCAGACTAGTGGGTGAGGTTTTGGAGATAGACCTGGGGGAGCCAGTTTCCACTCAGGTCCTCCTGTGTGGCTTGAATTATGACTGCACTGTGAGTGGGCAGTGAAGTCGGTGTCAGACATCCTACCTACCCATCCTGTGCAATTCAGCCCTACCAGAAGGTAAGTGGACAGTTGTTCTAGCATGACCTTGCTTGGGAATTAATCAATCGCCATATCTGGGGCCAGGGAGGAATTTGCCTGCAGACAAATTGGGCCTGTCTGGAGGTTTTGCGTACCTCATAGCAACAGTCACAACTTTGTGGGGGGAAAACACTGGGTTGGATCCTTAGTGAAAACTGGAACAAACTGTTCAGGGTGCCTCGGTAAAGGAGTCCATGGAAAACGTTTTGTCTGAAACTACTGCCTGCCCCACAGTAAAAGCCATGCTCACTGCTCCTGGGATTGCAATAAGAGATGAGCTTCTGTTGCTGTAACTGATCAGACTGGTTTGCCACATGACCTAGGAATCCAGGATTTACTACCATGGCGCATAACCTAGCCAACTATGGGTGCTGCACCTACATGCTGATGATGGACTCAACAAAACCATTTCCCACATTGGGTTTTAGACTGGGCCCAGAGGCTGTGAGTGGGGGGCAGAAAGGTAAATAGGAGTTCCAAGGTCCCTTCACTGCCTCAACACAAGTTAATTGTGTTCCACAGCAGGCATAGAATCATATTGTTGGAAGAGACCACAAGGGCCATCCAGTCCAACCCCCTGCCAAGCAGGAAACACCATCAAAGCATTCCTGACAGATGGCTGTCAAGCCTCTGCTTAAAGACCTCCAAAGAAGGAGACTCCACCACACTCCTTGGCAGCAAATTCCACTGTCAAACAGCTCTTACTGTCAGGAAGTTCTTCCTAATGTTTAGGTGGAATCTTCTTTCTTGTAGTTTGAATCCATTGCTCTGTCCGCTTCTCTGGAGCAGCAGAAAACAACCTTTCTCCCTCCTCTATATGACATCCTTTTATATATTTGAACATGGCTATCATATCACCCCTTAACCTTCTCTTCTCCAGGCTAAACATACCCAGCTCCCTAAGCCGTTCCTCATAAGGCATCGTTTCCAGGCCTTTGACCATTTTGGTTGCCCTCTTCTGGACACGTTCCAGCTTGTCAGTATCCTTCTTGAACTGTGGTGCCCAGAACTGGACACAGTATTCCAGGTGAGGTCTGACCAGAGCGGAATATAGTGGTACTATTACTTCCCATGAACTTGCACCAAGCAAGCAGAGGGGAAAGCTAGAAGGGGTATGGTGAAACATGCAGGCCTGCCATTCACCTTAGTAGCCTCCACAGCTGCCTGGAGGCATGCCTGTGCGTGCAATCGAGTGGCAGTAGAAATTCTGCATGCTTGGACACTGCACCCATGACTAATTGTGTCCTTGCTATTTAGCAACAGGCTGGCTGAATGCAACACACTTCACATTCTGCAGTACTGTTTATCTTATGTTCTTATTTTAGAATTGTCATATTCATCATGTTTAGTGTTATGTTACTGAACAGGAACAGATTAAATAAAGAAGTACCTACCTCTTGACTGAAGAGTGTGCTCATGCTATCAGTACATTCTCTCAAACCACCAAAGTATCAGAAAGTTCTTGAAATTGAAACTGACAAACATTCCATTTTTTTCTCAGGGGCAAATATCAAGTTGGGAGTGTAAATAAAACCAGGCATGGATCTGCTCATCAGCATGAAGATCAAGTGCTTGCAAATGCTGTCAGTCCAATAAATGTCAGTTAACGCACCAGCTAAAGGACCCACCCACCCAGAAATTTTCCCCAACCTCACAATTTTGAAATCAACTGCTTTGTTGATATATAAGATGACGCTTGCATTGATCATGTGGATAGACCACTTTTCAATGTTGCAACTGTGACAAACTCCATGTCAAAAGCATTTTGCTTCATATTCAGGAAAATTGGCATGCTGAAACTTAAAATGGGTAAATCAGTTTCACTGAATATCCTTTAAATCAGTGTTTCCCAACCCTTTCCCGACCACCTCCCCTTCTGACCTTGTTTCCTTCCTGTGGCTCCCCAATGGGGGGGTCCCCGTGCCCCCCCCCAAAAAATCATTAGAAAGATTGTTTTTCTTCACTTCTCACTTCCCCCTGTAGCCCTCTAGCCTTGTGCTGTAATACCCCCCCCATTTACATGATTTTCACCTGTGCCCCCCTTGGAATATCGGGGGGGGGGGCAGGGGGCCATATGGCCCCAAGTTGTGAAACACTGCTTTAAATGCATGGCTCAGGATCCCTTTTTACCCCCACAATAATCTCAGTGGAGCTATGGCTCTTGCCCCATGAAAAGTTACACAAAGCAAGGGGGCATGGAAGCAACTTAGGACCAAGTAGACACACCCCTTGCAGCACCCAATTATCACCTCTCCTTTGCACTCCTTTTGGCAACAAAGTGTCAAAATTTAAAGTGGGAACCAGGCTCAAGCCAAACCTATGAACCGTATTCTGCCCTTGAGGTCGATTGCAAGTGGCTCTTCTCTGCCTTCTGCTGATGATGTTCCTGGGTGGAATAAGGGAAGCGTGCCTGTGCAACCACCCACTTGCACCAATTTCGGGGGCAGTAGAGGAGTGTCATTGCCTGCTTTCCCCCCTACAAAAGTAGTGGGTCCCTACCATGGTTGGAAACCTTCCAGCTGGCCCAATAAAGAACATTCAGTGTCTCTATGTATGCGTTGAAGATTGCAAATAGATGCAATCTCACTAGCTTTGGCAAAGGGTGACTCACTAAGGTCATTTCCATGCTCAACATAGTACTCAGGTATACTAGTGAGTGTTGCCAATTCATTATTCTTTTCAAATTAAAGAAAACTGGAGTTATTTTTGTCCACATATATTTTACTTTTGGTCACATATATTTTATTTTTGTCCACATTTTTTACTTTTGGTTGAACTTAAAGATGCAACAGAATGCCAAAAGGACACACCCAAAACAACATAACATCTACAAACCACGACTATTCAGTTACTGTAGCTTACATAAAACACAGATATTGTGGTATATTGGACCACATCTTTTCAAACAGTTGAGGGATAGGATGGCTGAATTCTCCCCAATAAGGGGAGGGGGAGCTCTGTACCGTATTGGCCCAAATATAAACCAAAGGTTGTTTTCTGCTGCTCCAGAGAAGCGGACACGGGGCAATGGATTACAAGAAGAAATTCAACCTAAAGAGAGAAGATTCCACCTAAACATTAGGAAGAACTTCCTGACAGTAAGAGCTGTTCGACAGTGGAATTTGCTGCCAAGGAGTGTGGTGGAGTCTCCTTCTTTGGATCTTTGGAGGTCTTTAAGCAGAGGCTTGACAGCCATCTGTCAGGAATGCTTTGATGGTGTGTTCCTGCCTTGGCAGGGGGTTGGACTGGATGGCCCTTGTGGTCTCTTCCAACTCTATGATTCTATGATTCTATGATTCACACCCGCAAAATAAGCGGGGGGGGGGAGGAGAAAAAAGACAATACCTGAATATAAGACGCTCCTTTAAAATCAGGCACTCACACCCGTAAATGGCAAATGTAGAAGAAAATATTACGGGTACCATTCCCCTCCCCCCGCTCCAGGGCTGCTTCCTGGGGGGGGGAGCCACGCCGCTTTGCTGGCGGCCTTCCCCCCTTCCTTCTCTCTGTCGGCATAGGGGAGGCATGGGAGCCGTTTCATATCGTAAAAGCCAATTTTTGTAAGGTTGTGAATTTAAGGCGCACTTAAACTTTTCACGGTCAGAATTTGGGGAAAGTGCAGCTTATATTCGGGCCAATGCAGTATGTACAAAAACTAGCATTTTAGATAGAAGGTTAGATTAGTACTCTTCTACCCAAGTTTTCCACATGCTGCGAAGTGTGCATGTGTAAGTATAGAAAGGTAGACATTAAAACACTCAACCCCCTTTTGCATTCTGAAATGTTATGGGTCAGGAACAGTTTTAATTACAACCACCAGGTTCTCTAAACCAGGCTTCAGTTATTGAACCATCTCAGACATTTTGGTGCTCCCTTTAGTGGAAAAAAATAAGAGTATCACTTCAGGGCACCCCCTGCACTTTAAAAAATAAATTTGAAGAATATTAGGGTTTTGCTTAGATTTCATGGGGTCTTTTCTCTATCCTTTGTTCATTTTGAACAGTCAGAAAATAGTGCAATAAAATAGGTGTGTTCTAGTATATTTCTTTGAATAGACAAGACACCTGTGGCCATAGAAAGTCTGGATCACCTACCATCATTTCCTTCATGACCTTTAAAGATGTCATTTGAAACTATTTCATTTCCAGTTGCTTCATTCTGCGCAAGATGCAATTTCAGGTCCCCAAAGTGAAATCAAGTAGCACATTTATCAGATCTGTTTCCTAACCTCCCTGTTCCTGTGCTGTTATATGTCAGGTGCAGCATACATTCAAGAAGCATGAAGATCCTGGCCTTTCAAAACACATTTCATTCTTACATCATCATCAGGATAAGCCTGTTTAGATGTAGGGAAGAAAACCAATTTTGATGATGAAATGCTTTTTCAGCCGTTTAGAAGATTTACGTTCAAGCATTACAGTTCTCATAGTATGTTGAAGCAGTTGAAACAAAGTTGACCTAATTGAAGGTATTCTTGCTCTATAATCGTAAGACCACACATCACTTTAGAATCTGACCAAAAGTAAGACCACACAACTCATAAATGAGGGGTGGGGGTTGCAATAGTGGGGAAAGAAACTGCCTTTACACACCTAAACACTACAACTACTGATAATATATTGCTAAAGTTACTGCAAAAGGTTTCAGACCATAGAACATGCTGTGATATTTCAAAGAACTGGATTTTTTCTATCAGCATTGTTTGCAAATGTATGTTTAAGAAGAAAGTGCAGGCAAATAGAGCCCTCCTACAACTGGCCTTCTCCCTCTGTTCCCCACAAGGCCGTCTATCACCAACTGTCCTGTAGGAAGATGCCACTGAGTAGTTCAGTACAATTTGAACTGAGATTTGGCTTTGCTTTGAGCACCATTGTGGTAATCAAAGAAAGCCACTATGGTAGGTTTTCAACCTTTTGGGTCCATGGCTCCCTTGACCAATTACATTCTTTCTGCGGCACCCCTGTGGGGCTCAGAAGCCCAGCTGGCAGCCTCTCACCCTTTTTCAAACACCCCCCCCTTGTGGAGCGTTCCTTCAGGCTCCTCTTCCCCCTCCTTGGGAGTCCTCTGGTCAGCCACTGCTGCCACTCCTGGTCTTTGAGCTGCCCCCCAGAGAGATGCCTCCTCACACTGCCCCACAGGGGCCTGGGAAGCACATCCTGACTAGCCCTAGAGGCACCATTTGCCTGGGGAGCTTGTAGCCAAGTCTGCTGCAACAAACAGCCGTGCAAGCCTTTGGGAGGCAAAGATGCAAGAGGGCATCAGAGGAGGGAAGGAAGGAAAGAGGGAGAGGCCAGTGTTGCCAGTGGCATCCTGACAGTCATTCAAGGCACCCCAGCACACTGGTTGAAAACCACTGCCTGTGGCATTAGCTGGTACTTTTGTCAGCCTGCAGAAAGAGTACATTCTGCCTTACTTGGTTGCAGAATTCAGTCATGTCTAATGGAAACACACCAATAATTTAGTTAATTTCTCTTTGCAAGTGAATGGTTCCCAGCCAGCAGCTATATCCTGCTTTGAGTAAATCTAGTACCTTTTTCCCATTTCTCAAGAGGTACAAGCCCACTCCTTTTTTCAGTGACGGCAAGAGCACCTTACTAAAACTAGGATGTATGGGCAGAGGCACCCTTATGGCTGGCTTCTAGTCTTGTGGTGTGACACTTAATTGGCATGACTCAGGCTGTCCCAGAAAGCTCATTACCTGTACCTTTTGCTATGCAATGATGACAATCATGTCCATTCTAGATGCTATTGAAAAGCTCCGGACCATCGCCATTTGTGGGGATCTGGGGCAGCATGAGCACAATTCTGCTTCTCCTTCGCCAGTACAAACTTACATGTTTTCAGGCATGTAGGAATAAAATTATTTTTATCAGTTTCAAAATACTTTGAGTTCTAGTGATACTAAAATTATTCACTTCTAGGACTTGCAACCTCCAGAAGTTGCAGGACGCCAACTCCTTTCAGCCATTGCCAGAATGGTCAGTTGTCAGGAATGATGTGAACTGTAGTCCTAGAACTTCTGGAGGGCCATAGGTTCTCCACCCTTGCCCTAGAGACACAGGTTTAGGCACCCAGACAGAATCAGTAGGTGGACAAAATGTTATTCTATTAGCAAAAAAATCAGACTATGGAAAAGCAAATGTAAACAGAACCCACTGCATGTTTAATTCTGCAGCTTTTTTTTAAAAAAAAATGCACTTCTATTTCACGCATGACTGTTAAAATTAGAAACTATTGTTTTAGTTGAAGTACATAAACTGAAAGAAGACATGTGAGGTGGCACCATCATACTCAGTTTTCCTCCTACTGCTCCATTTCACTGTCTGCTGAGGACAAGATATGGAAAAACTGAGCATGATGATGTAATGTGATTTTTATTTTATTTGTTTAATTTATATCTTGCTCTTTCTTCATAATATTTTTGTGTGTGAAAAAAGTTTATCAGGATGTAGAGGGTTAATCTGCAGCTCTTGGCAGCTACGACGTGTCTCCCACATTGCGAAAGCTAGTGTCGTGTAGTGAACAGAACGTTGGACTAGGACTGGGGACACCCAGGTTGAAATCCCACATAGCCAGGAAGCTCACTGGGTGATCTGGAGTCAGTCATGCCCTGTAACCCTCAGCTACTTCATAAAGTTGTTGTGGCTACAGGAAACAATCAATTTGTGAGAGTCTGATTGATACACAATTGCACACATGCACCGAACCTGGAAGTGACCCGGAAATGTCACTAAAATGCCACTAAAAGGGCAGAATGGGCAGATGGAATGCTTTATGTGGGCCCCACCAACACACACGGGGTCCAGAACATACCGCATTTTCCGTCTATAAGACGCTCCCATGTATAAGACTCAGATTTAAGAAAGGGGGGGGAGAAGATGTATCCAAGTATAAGACGCCCCCTAATTTTTGACATTATTTTTAAGGGGGGGGGACCTAGTCTTATACACGGAAAAATATGGTAACCCCCACACAAATCAAGGACTGCCTGAATAAAATGGGGAAGCTGGAGACCTGTGTATGCCATCTTAAGCCACTGGAGGAAATCTGGGTATAACTGCAATAGGTAATGGTAGTAACAACAACAACAACAACAAGGCCCACTTTGGTTCTTAATGCAAGGAAAAGACAGAATAGAATATAGAAACAATCTATATTTAATGACGAAAAGTGATCTGAGTTCTTTACATTAAAAAGAAATTCACATCTTCCAAAGGCATTTTTGTCCGATTTTTAAAGGAGCAAATAAATACAGTAGAAGAAGATGCGTAACAACGATATATATTAACTTCAATAATCCCTAAACCATTTTGGTGAGGAATTTGAAGTTTGATCTGTTTCAACATTCTGCTTTTATTTGTTCAAAAATAATTAAGGCAATGCATTTTTTAAAAAATAGCTCCTACACAACATTTTGAAGAAAATTATCAATTGGTGTGTCCATCTGCAGGTATGATCTTATAAGGGTCTCATAAATGGATCCAATGTTTCAACCCAATTAAAACCAGAAGCAATATACTATTGCAAGAGTAATTGACAAATGAATTAAAAATACACCAATACTGATTAATTATGTGAGAAATCTCTACCAAATCCAACAGCATGCCTTGTTACAAAGCGAATTAAAAAGCCATTTCTGGCAAATACTTCCTTTGGTGTCTTTCTGTGCACAACAGAAAAATTAAGATCAGTCACAGTCAAAGAGTAACAAAGTTCTTTTAGTAATCATAAATTTGTGCTAAGGCTAAATTGTGTTTATATTTCAAGTTTGAGTGACAGCTATAGGTTGGATATACATTTTACCATACATTTAATATTACTTTATGCATAGATACACAGTGTTGTCTGTAGATTAACAATAAATGAATGCATTTTAGCACTTACCTGATGAAGAATCAAGCTATACTATAAAACTTATTTATAACTTACTGTATGTAATATTGTATTGCACTTTTTTCTACTAAAATTTCAAACTCTGCAAGGCAAAATACCCAGGATGTACATAGCTTGATTTGCATTTTTTAAAATTTAAGTCAATAGCTTACAATTGTTTTAAAGTGGAGCACATGGGGGGAATGGGTGTTAATAAACAGTCAACAGATAAAAATTATAAATCCATACATCAATTGTGCATCATGCAAAACATGTAACAGCCATGAAAAGCTTCTTTATGGTGCCAGTCAGAAAATAAACATGTACTGCTTCAGAAAGCTAATGGAGATCAGTTGTTCAAAAGCTCATTTACATCAAATACTCACACCATGTGAAAAGCTAATGAATTAGTCTTTCTGAAAGGGAGGAACATGCTAATTTTTTACTTGCAGGTATTTCTGATTTGGAGAATCATTCCACCTGCATTTCGGAAGTTGTATATTCTGCTATAGACAGACATTTTTCTTGAACATCTTAAGGGACTCCGTTTTTGCTTTGATCGGTGAAGTCAAAGATTACAGTGCTCGTAATCTTGCTAGCAGAGCTTCTACTTCAGGAATTGCTTCTCCTTTAGAAACAAAGCCAGCAAGTTCCATTTCTTTCCCTCTACTACTTCCTTCATTACTAATACCCTTCTTCCCAACAGCTGTTCTCTTTTCTACAGATGAATTAGTTTCCATCTTGAAATTAAGGTCCTTATTCATTGGATTCCTTGTTGATGTTGTGTTCATATTGTTGTGCAAACGTAACTTTTCTGTTGGTGCTTTCTGGTTTTCTGTAAGGTAGAAAACAGACAAATCACAATTATTTTTGACTCAAGCACCCCAACTGCTGAAAACGGGCAAAGCTGTGCAATTCTACATGCTAAAGAGAAGAGTGAATGTTTGATTAATGAATTGAAAGGAAAACACATTGAAGATGCACTGTTAATAAAAATAAGGAAGTCTACCCATGGACAAGTAAAGTGTATGGCTAGGATCCAAAAAGTCACATACTGTAAGCAAGCCCAGTGGGATGTTTAAACTTTCCAAGGCACGCTTGTGTACATGGAAATGGTAGGATGGTCTTTTGAATCCTAGCCTGATATTTCATAAAGATGAAGCAGGAGCGCTTCTCAAATGCTGAACACTCATCCCTCACATTGAAACCAATAACATCTTGGAACCTTCTAAACCAAGAATTGGTCCCAGAGGAAATGAGAGAATGTTGATCCTCATCCCCCACCCCCAAGTAACAGTTTAGCTCAGATGAGTACACTTGTCAATAACATCAGTAGAGGGTGTTTTTACATTTGTAAATTCATGAAAGTGAACATAGCAGCTTCCAGATACACTGGGTTGTATCCAATACTGTGGGGATCTCACCTTCCTCTCCTCTCCCTGTACACACAAAAAATCTCATTGAGAAGGTCCCTTGGCTGGATCAGGCCATCTGCTCCAGTATTCTGACTTCAAAACTGCCTAACCAGATGCAGTTGGGAATATCATAGTTCAATATTGTCCCCATAATTTGATCTATTAAAGGGGCAGAATGAAGTGTAGATTCACTTGGGGCCTTAAACAATACATAAGGCAATTATAAAAAATCAATATACTCTTCAATTTACTTGTCTAAACAAACCTCCTGATAGATCCTATATTTTTTTCTTTTAAAAAAGGCATATTCAATATTCATGTAACCTTGAACAAGGCTTGAAAATGGTTTCAACAAACTTGACATGACATTTAGAGTTTTTTGGTTATTCGCTGAAAGATGTTCCATCATCCCAATAGTAATGACTTTGGAGCACAGGCAGTCACTCATGACAGTGTGTTTTATGTGAGTGCTGAAAATCCCAACCGAAAACAGCTTGTACATTAAAAGGCTGCTGCTGAAGATATTTACTGCACTGTCATTCCCTGACCAGGGGCTCACAATGATGGATGAGTTTTTTACACAGTTTCTTGGGCAATCTCAACGAATTTTAGAAGTATGATCACCTTTTGGCTGTTAGGAGAAAATAAAATAACCTCTTCTATCTCCTGCATCAGGGGGACAATTGTTACTTAAAATCCAATAAGAGAGAAGCAATTTTCACTTAGCTTCATTTACTGTATGAGAAAATTGCACAAACATATAACCAGAATTAGATACACACAAGACTCAAAGGAATGGCACTAAGCATGTAAGATGATTGTGCCTTTTTGAATTTACATAGTATGAATTTAAATATGCAATTGCAAAATAGATAAATACTGGAATGATTATAGTAGCCTGAAAAAGAAGAATAGTCATATTAGAGACAATTCAAAACTTAATAAAGGCTCCTGGTATGGCTCTTGAACAAGAAAACTATTTTCTTCCTATTATGCAATTTGTAGAAATTCCCATGTGCAGCTAGACTTTGATATGAGGGCATTTTAACCTTTTTACACATTTGGGGTCATAACTCACCCTAAAACATGCAAAACTAGCCTACTCCACTTCAGAATGCTTGCTATTTCCTTAAAGTATAGGAACTGACTGTCCTGTGGTACTGAAACTCCCCTCCCCATTCTGTCTATATATATTTGTGTGTCTTGATTTGAAAGTTTCTTAAAAGGGCATCAACATGGTGAGAGACGGTTTTTTGTTAATGCAACAGTTAACACATGCAAATATTAACCATTCAATATCTATGGGGCAGTATTTAATTAACTCCACTAATGGGGCAGTATTTAATTAACTCCACTAATACAAGGGGATTCGTAGATGCCCAGTGCAGTTTGGGGGAAACCTCAGAACAGATGTAGGTGGTGTGGGGCGGGAGGGGGTGGCAATAGAGTGGTTCCAGCATGCGGGGGAAATCCTTGCACTGATAAACAGTAGTCTTAGCTCTTTATTGCATATACGAGTAGTTCCAAAACTGCATGTGGTTTTCAGTTTCAAACAAAAATGTATGAATAAGCATCAGGGGGTCTGAGAAAATAATAATTCTTATGGATATATTACATTCATATCACATGTTTGTGCCATCTTAAGCTGTAGCAATTGCCATGAGGGTGCATAACTACTGTAGATTGTCTTGATTGTTGTTAGTGCAAAGTACATCTTGTGAAGGAGCTCTGGATATGAACAAAAGCCTGGATTCATGTACATCTTAGTCCTTTTATGGGACAGTCCTTTCAAGGAGCCTAGGGCAGTACACATTATCCATCCTGCTTTTATCCTCATGACAAGCCTGTAGGGTAGGCTAGACTCAGAAAAATTACCCCAGATCAGCCAGTGAGCTTCCTAGCTGGGTTGGCGTTTGAACTGAGTCTTCTTAGTCTTGGGCTTTCAGTGGGAGAATAGGTATCAGGAGCCACTGTTCTGCAGTAGTTCCTGAGTTGTCTCGGTGATTAGGGACAGTTCCAGAAGACACCACTGGAAGGGTGTCCCTCAGTTCCCTGGCTCTTGAGTTATGAGATGCCTCTTGTCTCCAATGCTATTCAACCTTTATATGAAGCCTTTGGGAGCAAGTCAACAGGACATATGAAGTGAGGTGGCAATATTACAGTGATGCTACCAATTTCTCGGTAACAATTGAGATGGCTGTGCAGGTCCTGTACTGGTGTCTGGAGGCAGAGGTGGGCTGGATAAGGTTTAATAAACTGAATCTGGCAAGTTGGGCACTTTGAGCAGCTCCTATGTACAGGAAGTTGTCTATGCCATTTCTGAACTGGGACAGCCTGACCACGTTGCCCATGCATTGCTAACCTCAATGTTATATTTCTGCAATGTGTTCTGTGTGGGGCTACCCTCGAGAATGGTCTGGAGGCTGCAGCTAGTATGGAATGTGGTGGCTAGAATGCGGTGGCTAGGTTGCTTGTGAGGGCAAACTACCATCAGCATACAGCACCTTGTTTGTGGTATTTGCAATGAGTGCCAATCTGCTCCCAATCCAAATTCAAGTTTTGGTGCTAACACATCCAGCCCTATACAGCTTGGGACCAGGTTATTTTAGAGACCACATTGTCCCTTATATACACATCAGGTCACTATGTTCTGTAGGAGTTTCTCCTTCTAGATCCTGTTGTTGTTGTTGTTGCTGCTGCTGCTGTTATTGTTAAAAATTATATACCACCCTTCATCCGAAGATGTTAGGGTGGTTCACAAGATAAAAATACAGGATAAAAGCACAAAAGAAAGAGTTAAAACAAAACCAAAAACCCCACAAACCCATGGGCACTGTAGAATATTAATCAGCCAAAGGCTTGGTTGAAGAGAACATTTTTTCCTGGTGCCTAAAGATAATTGGCCAAACTGTGAGAGGCAGTGAAGGATAGGCGTGCCTGGCGTGCTCTGGTCCATGGGGTCACGAAGAGTCGGACACGACTGAACGACTGAACAACAACAACAACAAAAGATAATGAAGGTGCCAGATGAACTTCCCTGTGGACAGCATTCCACAAACAGGGAGCCACTGCAGAAAAGGCCCGTTCTTATGTTGCCGCCCTTCAGACTTCACGTGGAGGAGCCTCAGATGATAAACACAGAGTCTGGGACGGTTTATATGGGGAGAGGCGGTCCTTGATGGATTGCGGTCCTGAGCCCTTTTAAGGCTTTCTTGGTCAAAACCAGCACTTTGAATTGGGCCCGGGAGCTAATTGGTAACCACTGCAGTTGGACTGGGATTGGTATAAAATGCTGAAACTGCCTTGCCCTGGTGAGCAACCTGGCTGCTAAAATTCTAAACCAGTTACACCAAAATATTAGAAGTCCACTCTACAGTAATTCAGAAGTGGGCTCTCTGTAAGGCTTCCCCTGTTCTGTGAAACAGCATGCTCACTGAGTTACAACAGATACAGTGGTACCTCTGGTTACGAACTTAAATTGTTCCGGAGGTCCGTTCTTAACCTGAGGTACCACCTCCAGCTGCCGTCGTCGCGCAATTTCTCTCCTCATCCTGAGGTAAGGTTCTTAACCCGAGGTACTACTTCTGGGTTAGTGGAGTCTGTAACCCGAAGTGTTTGTAACCCAAGGTGTTTGTAACCTGAGGTACCACTGTACCCAGTATCTGCACTTCATGGAAACAAGAGAAGACATTTTTGTTCTAACATGCATTCCCATGAATTGTTTTAAACTCATCTTATTTGTTGTGTGGCTTTGTAACTGTTTTTATTATATTTTGTAGATTGCCTTGGGGCACAGGTGGAAGGCAATTAATAAATAATAATATTAGAAAACATTCAATAGTTAGTAGTACTCCTTCACTTAACCATTAAAAAACAACAACAGTAAAGCAAGGTAGATTTACCCATCAGAATTAGGATTGGTTGTAGCTCTATTCAATAAAGTCCCTGGGGCAAACCTAGATTAGCAACCCCATAATGTCTGAAAAGACCTTGTGAAATTGCACAAAACCATAGTGAATGTTTATATGCCCAAACATGTTGTACACCTCACCCCCTACGCCCTGCAAAAATACACTTTCTACTATGGGTTTTGAATAGTATTTGTTCGATTTCAGAATCTAATTCTTAGTGGTGAGTGGCAAAGTCTGACATTTTCCACTTTGGTAAGTTGATAGCAGCATCTTAGAGCACCTCTAGCATTCTATTCAAAGATATTTTCTTGGGTTTCTTTTTCTTTCCTGCCACTTCACTTTTGATTGCTGGAAATTGTGTTTGAAAGCCAGGTTCACTACATGGCTCAGAGCTGATTCACATTATTTTTTTCTGACTTGGATATAATTACTCATGTCAAGAAGAGAGCATTAAATGTAAGATGCAAGGAACTTTCAGCATTTCTCTCTGGGTATATGCATCAGGAAGCAGATAAATGTAATAGGTATCCAACAAGCATACCTAGGGAAAAACAGATACTTTGTGATTTGCACTTGCTGTTTTCTACATGAATATTAATCTTCATGTTGAAAAAAGGAGAGGTGAAGCTGTATTTATGTCATTGCTTACAGTCACGCTTATTTGAATCCTAAGGTTTTGGAAAGGTATCAAACTCAAGATTATGCTTACTGGAACTCATCTTTCTTGGATCAAAGATGTATGTGGTGTGTGCACAGGAAATTGTTTCGAAGCTTACGGTGGCTGTCCATCTGTCCATCCCAGCAACAGAAAGGAGAATTGAGTGAACACTTACAGATGTGCTGTTTTGAACAGTTTTAAATCTGATAATTGCAGAATGTGTCTAAAGCTGGTTCATATGACAATTAGGCATATGAAATGCCCATACTGTTTGATATACTGATTTAATTTGTTGAAATGGGATTGCTTAAATAGATATTGCTGTGTGTTTACAGAAAGCACTTTTGAGTTTTGATTAGTTACTAGCTGATTCTAGTATGTGCTCCAGTAGCTTTCATGTGGTTGGTTAACTTTGGTCACATAAGAAGTACCAAGTCACATACTCCATTTTGTATGAGTTCACTGTGATGTCACAGCATAAAGAGATGGCTGTATAAAGAAGCTTCTCTGAACACTGCTAGAAGGAAAGAATGTTTTTTCCCCTGAATAAAGAATACAGAGAGGACTCTATATGAATAGAGACAGCAGTGCAGCAGCTATTGGGTCTCTGAATGGAACAGAGAGAAAGGTTGAATCTCTTCATGGAGCTGCAAGGCCTATAGGAAAGTACAGGCTGAGTGCAAAGCTGGAAGAGGGAGAGACAGTTTATGATTTAAAACAAGAAGCTATATTTTAAGTGAAGCTGAGCCTATGCTTGGATAGGCATATGTCTTTCAAATGCGAGTATATTCTTTTATCATCTGTTCTGCAGGTAAAGCTTTTGAATATTTAAGGAAGGTCTGGCCACAGGTTTAATTCCTAAAAGAGAATTGAACTAATGCTCAATTTTGATGTAGGAATTGTGAGGGCATTGTATTAAAGCGAGATGAACGCTGCACCCCATAGTCGCCTTTGACTGGACTTAACCATCCAGGGGTCCTCTACCTTTAATTTGACATGAATACACCACTCCTTTCCAATATGTTCTTCATGATAATATATACAAATATATCCTCTAACTCTGTAGGAAGTGCACTGGTAGTACTAGTCATAGAGAGACACAGTGTACCAATGGGTCACATCCCGACCTAAGCTGGGTTAAAGCAATGGCCCTGTCATTCCCCTTCCCCTTTTTCTTTAATGGTGAGCAGAGGCCATGGAAGAAAGCAGGAAGCCTGTGCCTTTAAGAGTTTGGCAGAAAAGGGGATTAATATATTGGCTGTCTCTTAGTGCAAATGGCAGGTAGGGCCTCAGCCTCCACAACCACCAATGGCCATGAACCACCAGTGGCAGCAACAGCAGCAGATATGTTATATGCTAATGATAATATTTTATTCTCTTATTATTCTGTTTAAATGTGCAGTTTATATTTGACTTCCTTTAGCAATATTTTCTGTTGAAATCTTTAAGATTTCCTGAAGATATACATTGGCTCCCAGTACGTTTCCAAGCACAATTCAAAGTATTGGTGCTGACCTTTAAAGCCCTAGACTAAGATTACCAGACGTCCCCGGATTTACAAATCAGTCCCCATACAAAATCCATTGAAGTTGAAAAGTGTCCCCAGATTCATTAGAAAAAATCTGGTAACCATACCCTAGACGGGCTCAGCCCAGTATACCTGAAGGAGCATCTCCACCCCTATTGTTCAGTCCGGACACTGAGGTCCAGCACCGAGGGCCTTCTGGCGGTTTCCCTGCAAGAAATGAGGTTGCAGGGAACCAGGCAGAGGGCCTTCCCAGTAGTGGCGCCCGCCCTGTGGAACACCCTCCCATCAAGTGTCAAAGAAATAAAGAACAATCCGACTTTTATATGACATCTGAAGGCAACCCTTTATCTGAAGGCAGATAAGCTGCCCAGAGTGGCTGGGAAATAACAACAACAACAACAACAACAACGTTTGTTAACTTTGTTACATTAAATGTGCATTCTGTAATTGACCTCTTGGTAATGTTTTATTTTGAAATCTTTAAGAAGTTAGGGAAGTTTTTAATGTTTGATGTTTTATCACATTATTATTATTATTATTATTATTATTATTATTATTATTATTATTATGTTGGGAGCCGCCCAGAGTGTCTGGGGAAACCAAGCCAGATGGGGAATAAAATAATAATAATAATAATAATAATAATAATAATAATAATTTTATTATTATTAAGCTAATATTTTACTTTCCTGTTAATTACGTTGCTTTGAATTTATACTTTATATTTTACTTTCTTCAGTAACATTTTATTCTGGATTGCTTTGTTTGAAGTTTTAATGTGTTGTAAACCATTCTGAATTTCCCCCCCTTAAAAATAGAAAATGAAATTAATAATAATAATTAACAGACAAACTTTTCTCACCCTATATGACAAGCCACACCTACAAAAATTCCATCTCTTATATAATCGTTAAAGATACAGAAACTCAATCTTCTCTTACAACTCTTCGTCCTGGAGAGAAAAGCTGGAAGTTGGCAAAGTATGGTCTCTCTCTCTCTCTCTCTCTCTCTCTCTCTCTCTCTCACACACACACACACACACACACACAGAGCTCCTAAGAATAGGTTCCAGGGTACAGTTAAAAATTCTGGGTCTGAAAATTGAAGATTACAAAGAATAAGATTGTAACACCCGAGTAAAAGTCATGCAACCATTTAATGCTTGCAGCTGTAATATGATGCCAGGTCAGCTTATGCAATCCAAGCAACCTTGAAATGTTAGCCTGAACCCCTTCCTCTAACACTACATTCTCCCTCCATTATTCAGCATCACCCTTCACCTAAACTAAGAAGAAGTGACAGAGTAAGGTCAATTGTCAAACTACTTCAAGGAAGAAGCTTTGTGAGCTGTTGACAGAGAAAGCAGGAGATCTGAGGTGGTAGAGATAAAGAATGTGGAGAGATGAAATGTAGTGTGTGGGAAAGGGTGGGGGTTGGAACCCACACAAACTGATTCCAGGAAAAGTAGTATATAAAAGGAGTAGCAGGCACGCAAGAGAGGTAATGTGGGCTAATATGGAAATAACCAGAAAAACTGTGAGAATTAAAATCTATTATTGAGAATTTGTTGAGAGGAACATTTGATGCAGTTCAGCAACTGCTACCAGCTGTTTACAATGAGGCTTCCTGTGCTAAAATGTGGTAAATTCACTAGATATTGGAAGTCAGTGTCATTCTGCATGTATCAGCATTTAGATTCTGAGCAAACAGCGCATACTTAGTTATAGGTAGGTAGCCGTGTTGGTCTGCCATAGTCAAAACAAAATAAAAAATAATAAAAAATTCCTTCCAGTAGCACCTTAGAGACCAACTAAGTTTGTTCTTGGTATGAGCTTTCGATAATTTGTGCATGCACACGAAAGCTCATACCAAGAACAAACTTAGTTGGTCTCTAAGGTGCTACTGGAAGCAATTTTTTTAATTTTGTTTTGACTAGTGCATACTTAGTGTGCTACGTTTACACTGAATTGCAAGAGGCTGCTTACTGTATTCCAAATTGAAGCTGTATTTATAAATGCCTTGCCCAAAGTAGTTGCTTCTGCCTTCCAGGTTTCTCCTTTACCTATTAGTATATATACAAAGACATCCACCCATACGGTTTGGAAGGCTTATAAACCACACTTTCAGCAAGCAGCCCCTTGTGGAATCTATTGGTATGGTATGTAAATATGTAAGGAAGCCAAATTACGGTAAATGTTTAAAGGCTTTATATGTGTGGGATCAACTACAGAAGGAGTAGCATCCATGTTAGTAAGAGGTGAATAAAGTCTAGCAGTAAGGTAGGAAGTACAGTAGTAGTTCTCCCTTACCCAAAATCTGGAGAATAGAACAGATTCTAGGTCTAATCCAGCTCTAGTGGCATACAGCAAAGCATGTGTCCAGAATCTCTCTTACTAAGGTAGCCTTTCTTTGCTCTTGGAAGTACTTGATGTCCCAAGATTAATATTGTTCTTTGGGAATAGAAATCTTAATTCAGAATGTTGATGTCTTTAAACACTTGTGCAGAGCTTAAAAAGTGGAACAAGCTAGCTCTAGGCTAGCTTTACTTTACTTGTCATTTGTATTTCAGGAGCACCCATGAAGAGTTGTGGTTATCAGTGAGGAACTAGCTATGTCACCTTCTCCTAAAGGTGTTGGAAAGCAAAACATCTGATTTGAGATGACAGTGAAACTAGCTCTTGGAACGTGTTTAGAAACGTAATGCAGCTGCCAAGTATGAAGAGAGAACCAAATAGGAAAAGCTGGGAATATGCCTATTTGGGTATAAAAAGCAGATTATGGCATGAGAATATTAGCAACAGTGCAATCCTACTTAATCCTGTAATAATAATTTTATTATTTATTACCCCCCATCTGGCTGGGTTGCCCCAGCCACTCTGGGTGTCTTTAAACACCTATACAAACATAATAAAACGTCAAACATTTAAAACTTCCCAATACTCTGGTCTGTGGAATGCTCTCCCCAGGGAAGTTTGCCTGGTGCCTTCATTATACACCTTTAGGCACCAGGCAAAAACGTTCCTTTTTAACCAGGCCTTTGATTTGATTGACATCCTGTGCCCTTATAAAATGTGGTTTTTTGGGGGGGTGTTATTGGGTTGTTTTTTATTTTGATTATATATTTTGTGGTTTTGTGTTCTGGCTTTGTTCTGTGAGCCACCCTGAGACATCCAGGTATAGGGTGGAATATAAATTCAATAAATAAATACAGTCGTATCTCCGCTTACGTATACCATGTTTTTCCAAAAATAAGACACTGTCTTATATTTATTTTTCCTCAAGAAGACAGACTATGGCTTATTTTCAGGGGATGTCTTATTTTTATTACGTCAGTTGCTGCCCGTCTTCTTAACTGCTCAGCGTGAGTACACTGTATAGCCACACCTATGTCTTATTTTCGGGGTATGGCTTGTACCGTGCAAATGCTGAGAAATCCTGCTACGGCTTATTTTATGGGTATGTCTTTATTTTCGGGGAAACATGGTACCTCCGGTTACGTAAACTTTAGGATACGTAAGCAGCAAACCCAGAAGTATATTTCCGGGTTTTTGCCATGCGTGCGAGTGCAGAAGTGCTCTACCGCCCCGCGCCCGTGCGCAGAAGCGGTCTCTCTGGTTGCAAAAACTTCGGGATCCTGCCGAACCTCTAGAATGGATCCCGTCCGCAACCAGAGGTACCACTGTAAGTAAAAATACAAGGCTGCCTTCAGATGTCTTCTAGGAGTTGTGTAGTTCTTTGTCTCCTTGACATATGATGGGAGGGTGTTCCACAGGGTGGGCACCACTACCGAAAAGGCCCTCTGCTTGGTTCCCTGTAACTTCACTTCTTGCAGGGAGGGAACTGCCAGAAGGCCATCAGAGCTGCACATCAGCGTCCAGGCTGAATGATGGGAGTGGAGACACTCCTTCAGGTACCGGTATACTGGGCCGAGGCCATCTAGGGCTTTAAAGGTCAGCACCAATAGTTTGAATTGTGCTCGGAAATGTACTGGGAGCTAGTGTAGATCCTTTAGGACTGGTATTATATGGTCCTAGCAGCCGCTCCCAGCCATGAGTCTAGCTGCCGCATTCTGGATTAGCTGAAGTTTCTGAGTCACCTTCAAAGGTAGACCTGTGTAGAGTGCATTGCAGTAGTACAAGCAAGAGATAACCAGAGCATGTACCACTCTGGTGAGACAGTGTGCAGGCACTGTCCTAATCCTAATCAACGATAAGTCCTATTGAGTACACACCAACTTTACTGAATTGCATTCTAGGAGCAGCATGCATCCCAGCTAAGCAGGAAAGCTTATTAGTCTTAATATAAACACTAGCAGATACAGATATTCTGTTGTCTCACTTGAGACATAGATAACCTGTTCCCTACCACAGTAACAACAGCTCTTTTGCAAAAGTCCTAGGAAAGCTCAAAGGGCATATTACAAATGTCATCTGTTGAAGCAAGATCAGAGAAATTACTGGCAAAATGGATTTATTATATATAGATATGCACCCTGTGGTCTATTGAGACCACATAGTTGCATGGATGATTGCAAAAATATATGGATGTCAAGGCCTCTGTGTGAAACAGCTCAAGGGGGCACATCTTACATATGAAATGCTTATAACTAAGCAAACATTTAAATGAAAATTAGCTTTTCTCCCTTCTCTATCTGGGGAACAAAGAATAGGATTTTATGAGTTTGAGGCCTTATTGGCAAAATTACAATTGACAAATGGCTGGATCCACATGCTATCCACCCAAGAATTCAAATGCAAAATTGCTAAACTGCTAATACAAAATATGTAAAGCACTAAAGATCTCAAATGCAAAATTGTTAATCTAACAAACAATATGTAAGCTGTCCCTAATATCAACCTCTATACCCGAGGACAGGAAAGTCCCCATAAAAAAGTGCTTAAAATATGCTTAAAAATATATGCTAAACCAGTTAGCTCAACATCTGTCCCAGGAAAACTAGTGGAAAGCACGATCAAGGATAAAATTACCAAGTATATAGAAGAACAAGTGTTGCTTTCTGTAGTTTCCGGCGTATAAGACGACTGGGCGTATAAGACGACCCCCAACTTTTCCAGTTAAAATATAGAGTTTGAGATATACTCGACTGCAGATTCTCCACCTGGCGTATATGACGACCCCCGACTTTTGAGAAGATTTGCATGAAAAAGTAGTCTTATACACCAGAATATACAGTACATACCACCTGATTGTAGAAAAAACGTCAAACCTCAAAAACCTCACCAATGCCTTTCATTTAAAAACTGGACCACTTACTTTAGATTGCAAAGGTAAACCCTTAACATACAGGACACTTTCAACTGCATGTAAGGGCACTTTCACAGTAGCGCCGCTGGGGGGCGCTACGCCCCGGGTGCCAGGGGAGGGGAGGAATGACAAGCGGCGACCCCTCCTGCCACTCCCCAAGGGGAGCCCCGCCCCCCGGTCTGTGCATTCTGGGGCGATGGAGCGAGCGGCAGCGCATGGAGAGTGGCAGGAGGGGCCGCCGCTTGTTACCCCCACGCGGTGTCGCTGGCTCCGTCGCCCCGGGAGCAGCAGCGCACAGCCGAGAGAGCACCCCGTCCGTGCAGCAGCGGCGCTCCGTTCGTCGCCCCAGGAGCAGCAGCGCACGGCCCTCCGTGATGTCACAATGTGATGTCACGCCGCCCCGCCTCCGGGGCTTTTCCTTTCGCCGCCCCGGGTAGTGTGGAGCCTTCCTCCGCCACTGCACTTTCATAAGTGACCTTAAGATCTGCTGCAGACATATTAGGGAGTACTTCATGACCTGGTGGCTCCTCCTTCTCTCCTCCGCCCACCGGTGTACAATCTGCAGTACATTACCTCATTTGATTTAGTGTTGGATTTGCACCTGCATGTCTTGAATCCTGGGCTTAAATTGTGTTTGCAAGCTATATTTAAATTCTGCGTTTAAATACAGTGGTACCTCGGGTTAATAACTTAATTTGTTATGGAGGTTCGTTCTTAACCGCCAACTGTTCTTAACCTGAGGTATCACTTTAGCTAATAGGGCCTCTCGCTGCCACCATGTGATTTCTGTTTTCATCCTGAAGCAAAGTTCTTAACCCGAGGTACTATTTCTGGGTTAGCGGAGTCTGTAACCTGAAGCATCTGTAACCCAAGGTACCACTGTACTGGTTTCTTACTATGGGGTAAATAGATGCTTCACTTTGCCAATATGCCAGCATCTCCATCCTGATGCAAGTCCTAGGTGGCTGATATTTTGTTTACTATTCACTGAAATGCAACAGTAAAATAATAACAGTGAAAAGAAACAGAGAAAGACTTGGTAGCTATGCTCTTGATGAATTCTTTGCCTCGCTGCCATTCTTCCTGCCTGCTCTGCACACTGCAGTCATGTAGCGCTGCTTGCCATCTACCTGTCTCATTTTCAATAGCTCCCAGCTATTGGTACACTGCTTTTTTCGCTTCTCCTCCTCCTCCTCCTCTCTGATGGTGTTACAAATTGTAAATTGAAAAAATATTAATGTTTTAAGGATGATATGAATTAAGTTGAACTAGCTAATATTTCTTTTATTTTTAAAATGAAGGGGTGGCTAAATTGTGGCTCTACAGTGCTAGACTACCCCTCCCATCAGCCAGTGGCCAATGATCAGGGATGATGTGATGTGCCAACATCATCAACAACTGGTTAACAACCCATGGCCTACGAAAGCCCAAGGTGATAAAGCTTCCCAGTGGACCTGATGAGTGCCTGAATGTGACACCATTGGAAACCCCCTGCAAGGGATTTTCAGATGGGAAGAGAAGGGCAAAAAGAATAGAAACAAAATGGCTGGTACTGATAGCTCAAGCTGTTAAGTGTAGTGTAATTTTAAAAAATATTTTCAGATGGCAAACATGCCACATAAGGTATCAAGACAGGAATGCCAAACGAAGCAGAAGCAGAAGCAGAAGCAGAAGCAGAAGCAGAAGCAGAAGCAGAAGAAGAAGAAGAAGAAGAAGAAGAAGAAACACATCTGTGACTTAATCCAGAAATATTTTTAGCTGTTGGCAGAATTTCATGCAAAATTTATTCAGTTTGAATAATTTACTTAGTGCATTTCCATAAGTATCATAAAAAGCAGTAGCTAATAAAAAGATAAATACCTTAATCATCCTCTCATTTTCCGGCAAATCACAGCCATCGCTTCATAATTATTAACATTATTACATTTTAGTAACAAAAATTCTGCTCAACATGAGCCATTAACCACAGCCTCATTTGAACACATGCAACATCTTTATTCAAAATGGAATATAAGCGCTCCAAGAGCCCCCTTCAGTGCATGGAAGGTTTGGGTATATGTCCCTAGTTTGCCCCATTTTGCTCCTCAGTAGGACATTACATGAGGTTCTGAAACTCTGCAGACATGAGGATTTGGGAGGGGGCGTTAATCTTTAATTCTTGATTCCTTGTTACCTGCTTTAAGGTTTGGATCTATGACAAAGGGACATTATATTAAAACTAGCAATGATCTGGCCTTTTTTTGTGGGCAGCACTAGAGTAAGACAGACTTTCACACCACTGTTTATATGGTCCCATTCACTGAATGAGTCTAGTGTAACCAAGGAAGTAGCTAAAATTGCCTTTGTAGCCTTAAGAATGCGACACAGGTTCAAGGGCACAATAGTTAAATTGTCATGACACATCCAATGAATTATAATTGGCAAAATTTTGGATTACTATTATGTGTCTAGGACAATTTACTTTCAATGGTTTACGGTTTATATTTTTGCAGGATTTTTTCTTTTCTTTTCTTTTTGCAACAGCATACAGCTAATGCAATAAGGCTGATGAACTGAAAAACAAATGCCAAGAATTGTTTAGTCTTCTTTGAACAACTCTCACTAGATTTAGGTAGTTAATACTGATAATTACCATGCTGTGTTTTGGGTTCATGAAATACAGTCGTACCTTGGTTCATGAACGCCTTGTGAGTCAAACATTTTGGCTCCCGAACACTGCAAACCCAGAAGTGAGTGTTCCAGTTTGCGAATGTTCTTTGGAACCCGAACATCAGGAGCTTTCTGCAGGCAATTAGAAGCCACGCCTTGGTTTCCAAACGTTTTGGAAGTTGAAAGGACTTCTGGAACAGATTCCGTTCGACTTCCAAGGTACCACAGTATACCAACCTGTGATTATTCATACAGACAGACACTGCTTGTTAGGTAAAATTTTGTTAGGCAAGACAGACACTGCTTGTTAAGTAAAATTTTAGTGAAGGTCAAGGCAGCTTCTTTTTCTTTTTACAAAAAAACAAAAAAGAAATTAGCAGCATAGAAATACTCCTTATCTGAAAGAAAATTACTGTTCCAACATAGGCAAGCAATTAAAAAGATATGCACTGGTACGCTCCTCAGTTATTCATGTCCCCCCCTCTAAAAAATCTCTTACTCTAAATTCACCCACAGAACAACAAGAGGGACACATTATTTTTTCTTTTACAAAGCAAGCCTTATTTTAAATTATATAAAGGACCTTGAACACTAGCTTATAGGTGGTTTCCCATCTATGATTAAAAGTACACTTTATTTTAATTGCTTTTAAGCTCAGATAAAATGTCATTTTTCGTTACTCTAATTGCTTTTAAGTCGGCACCGGGAAATAATGTTGCAAATGGATCAGAACAATTGTTCAGAGGAGTGCTAATTTAAAATGAATGAATGAATGAATGAATAAATAAATAAATAAAATATTTGATTTTATTTATGTAAGTATTTTGTTGATTGCATACAAAACACTAGACAGCTATAACCGCAATACTATTACAATAGAAAATTGAGCACAGTTTAAAAAGCTGTCACTAGATATAATTACTGTTTCAAAACATAAGCAATTGTTTCTTGGTGACAGGGACATGTTCCCTTAATGTCAGAGCTTTGTTTTGTTTTTGCATTGCTGCACATCACCCTAATCTCAGAGCAGTGCAAGATTCCAGGAGTTCCAGGCCCATAGCCAGGGTTCCTGTTTCCTTTGGGAATGAGGCACAGCAGAGACAGTGGTTTGTGATATATGGTTTATTTACACATATATACAATAGAGGGGGGTTCACGGCAGTAACACCCCCCCAAAGGTCCTGTTTCTCCCATACCTGCAGCCTTAGATTGAAACAGAAATCAGACAGTGCTCTCAAATGTTGCTCTGCCTCAAGCTTGCTGCTTTACTTCTAGGTCCCATCACAGCAACTCCACTCTAAACTCAGGTTTTGCCCTTCTAATGTTCTAACCCCACCCATCTGCCACCTCACACAGAGCCCATTTCCTTTGTTTCCCTTAATAGTCCATCACCCAGGCTATCACCTGAACACAGGAAGCTAGCCTGGCTCATATTTTAACACTTGCGGGATCCAGGGATTAGAAGTACCTCACATACCGCCTGCCTCCCCCACCCCCAAAAAGCTCATAGTACTAGAAAAGCAAACATGAAAGCTGCTACATAGATAGGACAAATATCTACTGTATGACTGAATTCTCGTACAACGGCTTCATTCATTTTTATACTACATCTGTACTGTTGATGCAATCAGTTCAGACCTCATCGTTATTTCAAACCAATCCATAACAGAGAAAAAGGGAGGCTGTTGACAGGAGTTAATGTGGGTTTTATTTTGCTTACAATTGCTTTCTAATCTACTAAATGGCTGTGAAAATTGATGCACTGTTCAAAGTGCTTTTATACACTACTATAGATAAAAGGCTGATGTGCTGCAGTAATCTCCGTAATGCTAAATTGAATTTGACAAAGTTCTTTGTTTTCTCAATTTCAATGTAAACAGGTAAGCCTCCTGAATTTATATTAAATTTAACTGAAAGCATATCCTGTTAATTGAAATGAAGGCTGAAAATGGTTGAATGAGATAATTTTTAAGAAAAAATACTTTAAAACACAATCCTAGCACCAGAAGCAAACACTCACTGAAAGCTAGGTACCCCGAGAGTAACATACAGAAGTTAAGACCCCCCATGTTAAAAAATCTGAAAAACCCACATTCTCCTGCGGTTGCAGTAGATACAGCCCAAGATACAACATGTTTAATAGTATCCCTCAAATCACCACTGACTATGGATCACCCTGCCTCTGGATAATGGATAGGGTTAATCCAGAATTTCACTTAACAAAAAAGCTTTTTGTTATCACTGCAATCATCTACAACATGTATTAACCACATAGACAGGCTAGTGTGCTTTTACAGATATTCTACAGGTTATGCTTAAAATTATACAAGGCAGGCTTAAGAAGTATGTGGACCGAGAACACCCAGAAGTGAAAGCTGGATTTCAAAGAGGCAGAGGAACTGGAGGCCAAATTGCAAACATGCGCTGGATTATGGAGAAAACTAGAGAGTTCCAGAAAAACATCTACTTCTGCTTCATTGACTACGCAAAAGCATTTGACTGTGTCGACCACAGCAAACTATGGCAAGTTCTTAAAGAAATGGGAGTGCCTGATCACCTCATTTGTCTCCTGAGAAATCTCTATGTGGGACAAGAAGCTACAGTTAGAACTGGATATGGAACAACTGATTGGTTCAAAATTGGGAAAGGAGTACGACAAGGCTGTATATTGTCTCCCTGCTTATTTAACTTATATGCAGAATTCATCATGCGAAAGGCTGGACTGGATGAATCCCAAAATGGAATTAAGATTGCTGGAAGAAATATCAACAACCTCAGATATGCTGATGACACAACCTTGATGGCAGAAAGTGAGGAGGAATTAAAGAACCTTTTAATGAGGGTGAAAGAGGAGAGCGCAAAATATGGTCTGAAGCTCAACATCAAAAAAAACTAAGATCATGGCCACTGGTCCCATCACCTCCTGGCAAATAGAAGGGGAAGAAATGGAGGCAGTGAGAGATTTTACTTTCTTGGGCTCCATGATCACTGCAGATGGTGACAGCAGTCACGAAATTAAAAGACGCCTGCTTCTTGGGAGAAAAGCAATGACAAACCTAGACAGCATCTTAAAAAGCAGAGACATCACCTTGCCGACAAAGGTCCATATAGTTAAAGCTATGGTTTTCCCAGTAGTGATGTATGGAAGTGAGAGCTGGACCATAAAGAAGGCTGATCGCAAAGAATTGATGCTTTTGAATTATGGTGCTGGAGGAGACTCTTGAGAGTCCCATGGACTGCAAGAAGATCAAACCTATCCATTCTGAAGGAAATCAGCCCTGAGTGCTCACTGGAAGGACAGATCCTGAAGCTGAGGCTCCAATACTTTGGCCACCTCATGAGAAGACTCCCTGGAAAAGACCCTGATGTTGGGAAAGATTGAGGGCACAAGGAGAAGGGGACGACAGAGGACGAGATGGTTGGACAGTGTTCTCGAAGCCACTAATGTGAATTTGACCAAACTGTGGGAGGCAGTGCCTGGCGTGCTCTGGTCCATGGGGTTATGAAGAGTCGGACATGACTAAACGACTAAACAACAACAACAATAGGTAGAGACCTGTTTGCCAGTATTTCTGCTTGCTTTCTATCCAAAATACTTAGTACAATCTCAATTGCATTTCCTACTAGAATGGGCATGAATTAACTATCTTTCTTTCACTAGAAGGCCTCTGATGCTTAGGAGTATGTGAAGCAGACAAGGAGGAAGATTTAGAAGCATAAAAACAAATGGAGACCTCCGCTTGGAGGCGTGAAGAGATGCTAACACCACAGCTCCCTATGGAACATACTCCACCTGCTGGTTTAGAACTGCAGCAGGTATGGCCTACCCTTGCCAGTAGAAGCAGGGGTTTTGCTGAGGGGCGGGGTGGAATTGGTGAACTTGGGGGAAGGTAAAGCACAGCCACTTCGTAAGATGCATGTGGTGAAGGAGAAGCACACCCTGGTTTACCATATTTTTCTGTGTATAGGATGCTCCCATGTATAAGACAAGCCCAATTTTTTTTTAACCCAAAAAATTATAAATTAAATTCTTTAGCTTTTCTGCCAATCGCTCGGTGAAGAAGTCTTGTTGAGAGTTCTGACGCAGAGGCAGCAATAATGGGTGCAACTGTGGCTATAAGCAAGCTTTGTGAGCAAATTGAGCCTGAAACGCTTCAGGTCTTGCCAAACATATAACCCAGTGTCAAATGCCAGGTTGAGTCAAGTAGACATACGTAACAGGGTATAATTTTCCTTTTGAGATTCCTAAGAGGTTGACCTTCCTTCTAGTTGTCTGGTTAAATCAAAACTACTTCAGGCATCTTCGACCATTCACTCAAATGGCAAGTAATTTGCTGTAATTGTGGTGTTAAGCTTATGTTTCAGTTGCTGTTTTGTTAATAGTGTTTTATAGATTGCAACTGTTCTATTGATTATTTGTTCATCAATCGCAGGAATGACATTGTGGGAGAATGTGGCAAGATTTTTGAATGACGCCATGACATTACGTCACCATAGGTCCTAAGAGCCACTTTTGTACCTCATGATGTCTGGACAATTTTATCCCAACGTATCTCCAACTATGTTTCGTTAACTGTGTTGTGTACCAGTCCATGTATACAATGCAATTTTTCTATGCCAATAAAGGAGATTGATTGATGATTATTTAATTATTTTATATGATGTATGCTGCGTTTGTGATGTTCTATTACAGCCTTCCTCAACCGTGGGTCCCCAGTTGTTTTTGGCCTACAACTCCCATCATTCCTGACCTCTGGTCCTGCTACCTAGGGATGATGGGAGTTGTAGGCCAAAAACATCTGGGGACCCAAGGTTGAGAAAGGCTGTTCTATTATAATTATTATGTTGTTGTCATTAGTTTGTAAGCCGCTTTGAGATTCATCTGAATGAACGGCATAGCAATACAATCAATCAAGGAATGAACAGCAGTGAACTCATTTCCCTTCAGCCATAGAAATGTGCATTAGAATTAACTCTTCCCGACACCAGGATAGGACACTTCACACTTACATTTCTAAGGTGCTAAGATTGTTTTATTCTATGTACTGTATTTATTAAAAACAAAATTTGCAAACTGCCTCTGAGCTGTTTACAAAAATATAAACGAAAACATCAACATTATCAATAAATGGTTAAAAACATTTAAAAATATTAAGAAAATACTGGGCGGGGGTGTGTGTCACATAACAAGTTAGTTTTACTTGTACACGCTGAGAGGTGTATTTGTTAAGAATGTTCTATTATGGTATTTACACAAATGTAATGTACCATCAAATCTAATGTGCACCTGAATTTTCAAAACCTTGAAACCAAAGAAGTATTTGCTGGCGCCATCAAATCTAATGTGCACCCTAATTTATTGTGGTGTAATTTGGCCAAAAAAGGCGTGCATTACATTCGAATAAATATGGTATATTAGGAGTGGCTGACCTGTGGCCTCCAGATGGTTGGTGAGCTACATCTCCTATCCCTGGCCTTACTGGCTGGGGCTCGTGGAGTTGCAGTTAATCAGACCCAGTCAGCCATGAAACTTGCTGGGTTGCGTTCGACTGCTCACCATTCGACAAGGGGCTTACCGCTGAGTAACGCATGCTTGTTCTGCTATGAATACACACTAGAAATGGTGAGAGCAGGGACCCCTTCTGAACCAAGATAAGGCACTTTAAGTATTACCAAAACTGTGAGGTTTAAATGTCCAGTTTCTTTGCAGAGGAGGATACAGAAACAACCAGAACAGATGAAGGCCACACATTTTTCTTCCTGGACTTCTTCAGTTTAGTTACTTCCTAATAAAGTAGCAATGCTTATTTCTAAAGTATCATTCCAAGGAAGGAAGATGGGGACAAAACCAGAACAATTGGGCCAAATCCTGTGACCGATCATTGGTCAGCCTCTGTGACCTCTCAGCAGGCCTAGTAGCTCTTGTGGGCAGTGGCCGCTATTGATCACACCCCCATTAGGGTTAAGAGATACATAGGACAGGACCTTGCAGTTGTGATGCGCATACTCTGAAACCATAATTCTCATTTGACCCCGTTGCTATTGGTCATTAGGTCATTTGACAAAGACTTTTGTGATTCAGCCAGTTCCTTAGAGTTAGCCCTTTTGTTTCTCACTGGGATCTTTCTTCCTGGCATGCTACCAGTGTATGGAGAGGGGAGTAAATAAGAGATTGGATCCTCCCTCTTCCCATGGCCCTTGTGGAGTAAGTGTTGTGTAAAGGAAATGGTGTCTAAGTGATTAAGGGAGCTGGATGGGTAAAATGTGAATTCTTCTATGACTCTGTTTTTAATCCAAGCTGGATAATGCAGATGCCTGAAATGAGCATTACGAGTCCTTGAGTTTCTGTCTGGAGCCAAGGCTGTTGATCTTCGCCAACATCTCTAGTTGCTAAACTTATTGCCTGTTAAGACACTTTGGCTAAGACACCATCACCTGAACTACTAGAAAAATAAGTCAGGATGTGAAGTGTGGGTGTGTAATTTTCTTTGAATAGCAGCACTCATTCTGAAAACCCTGGACATAGCAAACTGGTGCTGATATTCATAAAAAATAGTTCAAACTATCATACTCCAGTCAAAATTTGTAAGTAGGTCATAATCTAATATCCATCAACCAGTGAGCATACACTACCTCTAATCATAATGTCTCCATTTGGCTTATATTAGAACAATAACATAGAATTAGCCTCCAAGGGTTTGCTTAGCTCCTTTAAAACTTCTAGACCAATGGTCAGCACAATGTTTTAATACTAAATTAGGTACATCAGATTAAAAATAGGTTTGCCATTAGCCACAGAGGTCTAAAATAGACTTGTTTTTTGGGTCACAGAATTATGGAGTTGGAGGGGACCCTGAGGGTCATCTAGTCCAACCTCCCTGCAGTGCAGGAATCTCAGCTAAATGGGTCCTCATTCTCTTTTAAGGAAAAGGCCCCTTATATCACTATTTGCAATATGAGAGTGCTTTGTTAGAAAACTGTACTAACCAGAGACACAAAAACTAATAAATATTAGTATCTTTTCTAGAAACAAATACAGTTATATTCATGCAGAAACAGAAGACTCAGAATTACAAATCCAAAATAGTGTTACAGGCATGCGTTCATAAAAGAATGTAATGTGCATATTATGATTTTAATAAGGTCACAATAACATGTATGACTTAAATACACCATAAATCTAAGATATACAAGCAATACACTAATATCTGATTAATTCCAGAAGTTAAGGGAACTGCTTATTGCTTGAAGTAATAAGACTTGAAGCACATGTTTAATATATTGAACCTCAACCCAACAGAAGCAATCCACAATTAAAATGTGTTTAATCAATGTAATATGGCAAGCATCTTTAGCTATCCACGGCAAAGCCGAGTATGACATATACCCAGTAGATATTTTGCAGGAGTTGGCAGGATTAACTGTGCAGCAATGTCTTATCGCTACTTACTCTCCTCATAAAGGGAGTTATTTATTATCATTTACAACAACAAATACTGTATATAATTTGATGTAAAAACAGAAAGGCCTGAACTGGCATGCAGTTGCTGTTTGCCAGCCACATTTTTCCTAATGAATTGCCCCTGTTGCTCTGCATCTCTCTGATTACAGTCAACAGCTTTCATTAGTCACTGCAAATAAGGCTTGGTGCCACCTTATTTACATTCCTATTGCAAATAATTAGAATTTCATGTTATAATCATGCAAGAAGCTTCTGAACTTGAAGAGGCCATTTGACATCATTCAGCACTTAATTTTGCCCAGAAGAAACTTGGAAAATATAGTTCTGCATTTGTTAGAAATGTGGTTTCAACACACACACCCTGCCCCATCTCAGCTTCTAAGATGAGGGGAGCTATTTATTTATTATTTTCTAAAGCAACTTTCTCAAAAATGATCTGTCACAAAGGGAGTCAGCCAAGGTGAAGTGGAGCAGATAATAAGTAATGATAATGACAACAACAATAAGTTACAGTTCTTTAATTACTCCTTGAAAATTAATGCTGTATATCAAACAACAGTAAAAAGGGGTGCTCATATTATAAATTTGTATAATATAGCTTTAAATATTATTTTTAAAGCTTTTAAACCACCCTTCATCCTAATGACAGGTTGTGTTACAAAAATAAATATAAAACAACCAATATTAAAAAATATAAAATATTAGCTATACAATAAAAAATAGAGACAGCCTGACAGCTTCCTGAAATTTTCGCAATTATCTTCTGCATTAAAAAACTTGTGTGCAAAAACAAGACTTCAAGCTGGTTCCTAAAACTAAACAACTTAGATGCCAGCCAAACCTTAAAGGGGAGTAAATTTGACAAATGGGCTGCCATTACTGGGAAGACCCTTTGGTGGGTCATGGGTCAGATCCCATTAAGCTGGATCTATTAGTGGGGCCTCGTCATCAGATTTCAAGTTATGGCAGACTGGGGTTTTGTGTGTGGCAAATTGGTCCCAACTTAGATTCCTAATCTCTGAAAGGATGGACAAATTTGTCAATTTTGGTTTTTCTCAGTTTCTGATTTTTTCCAGTTCTCCTAAGTTCCAAATTAGTTTGTGAATATTTTTTTTAATTGCATAAATTCTTACAATTTTTCATTTCACCATTTGCAGAGCCTTTCAAGCCGGGCAGTGAGAGGAAACAGGAATTATGGGCAAACAGGAACATTGCTGCCTTCTTGATGTTACCTAATTCCTTGATTCAGAAGCCACTCTTATCGGCTGCTCACACTCACTTAAAGAATACTCATTATGTTATAAAGGCAAATAATCTTAGATAAGGATGCAATAAATGTAATATTTACTGAAATCCTGGCCTCATATAAAAGCCTTTTGGTAAGAATTTCTTGCTTACTGAAACTCTGAATACAGATCCTTTAATTCCTATTAGGTTCCCTTAGTAATTATTGCTTCTCAGTCTCAACCACACACACATAAACCTAGTTAAATATGCTACACATGTCCAGCATCCTACAAAATGCAGGAGTCAGTTCTGGATTACTGCCACCAACTGTGTGTAAAGATGGCAGGTCAGAAGAAGGATAAGTCACCATCATACAGAGTCTCTTGGAAACGATCCAAAGACACTAAGTTGTGTCTAGGCTTAAAGCACAAGCCAAACTCAAGTTCTGCCAAGGTGAAAGAGTTTGAGTACAGCATATCTTAGACTTACATGATGTAAGTACCTGTTAGGAACTGGCAGGCTGCTGATGAGTGTGCACCAGGGGCAGGGGGGCAGTGGTTTGTTGGGACCTGTTTCAGCCAGGAGGCAAGAATCAGAGCTGGAGGGTGGAGCACAGGATGGGTCAGAAGAAGAGGAGGAAGAGGCAGGTCTGGCAAGTCTAGGGCCAGGTGCTTCCCCACCCTCTCCTGCACCACTGTCTCCCAGAACCAGGAGAGAATTGAAAAGGGATGTACAGAGAAAGTTTCCATGCAGGCAAAGTCTCAGGCTGCATGCACACAGCCACATAAACTGGTTGAAGGGGAGTGGCCCCCTGTTGCTGCAACAAATATAACCTGGGGATAGCTGCCTAGCCATTAGATTGGTGTGTGTGGATATCCAGAGCTGTATGTGACTGTAAGTGTTATCTTTGACAATAAAGAGTTAACTATCCACCTCAACACAGCTGAGCCAAGTCCTTCAGCCCAGCTCAGCTGACATATGTGGCCATGACTCACTTAAATGGTCCCATGACCATGACTCCACTGAATATGTTGGATTCCACTGAATATGTTCTAGACTAGTGGTTCCAAATTAGCTTACTGAGGACCCCTATTTTTCAAAAGCTAAGCTACCCCCCCCCCACTTTCGAAAAGTTTGATAACTCTGGTGCAAAGCATTTTTTTGAAGAAGATGTGAGGTAGGCCCTAATAAGCAATTGATTTTAGGTATACTAAGAACAGATCATAAAATTTGTGAAATGGCCACAAAGGAAAAACTTGTCTCCATTGCTCCACTGATTTTTTTTTAAGCAGTTGTGTCCCTAACCTATATGCTCTATAAGCAGAAGGCTTTCAACATGAGTGTTCAAACATGTTATTCCTTACTTGTAATCTGAGAGGGTACATCTTAGCAAACCTTTGCAACATGAGTTCTGCTGAGGGATCTCAAACAGGCATAAGCAAACTCGGCCCTCCAGATGTTTTTGGCCTACAACTCCCATGAAACCTCCCCTAGAGAACATTACCAGTGGTCATGGATGATAGGAATTGTAGTCCCAAACCATCTGGAGGGCTGAGTTTGCCTATGCATGGTCTTGAACCTTCAAGTTATAGGTGAAGGCTTGGTCAGGGTTTGATAAGGTATCGGTGAAGACTGAGTAGTGTGCATGCACACAAAAGCTCATACCAAGAACAAACTTAGTTGGTCTCTAAGGTGCTACTGGAATGATTTTTTTATTTTTTATTTTTTATTTTGTTTAGAAAACAGCTGGTGTTTTGTAATGTTGGTAGTAGTAATAGTAATAATAATTTATTTAATCCTCCTGTGCACAGGTTTCACCCCTGGCTTAAAGAGGTTAATTAGTTAAATACAGTACTTATTTGGAGTGAGGTTTTCATTCTTGCTGATTACCCAATAGGAAAAAGCAACTTTTGAATTTATTAGGGTTCTGCCACACATGTTTCCTCCCACCCCAAAATCTAGCCACATAGCTTCCCACAGAAAACAACATCCATGCAGGCTACCTTTTGCACTAAATTGGCCTGGGTGTTGTACTGATACATCTCCCAGGACTGGTATGACTGAGATGGTGGCTTCACATGGCGGTATATCGCAAGTGAAACCTCCCTGCAGCTGGCACAGGTAGCAGAGGGACTCAGGATTGGTGGTGGTTTCACCAGTGATAGGCACCATCCCACTCTGCCCTACTGGCAGAGGGAGAAACAAGTTGCATCAGTAAGGCGCAATACAGCTTGTTCCTTCCTCTGCTTCTTTAAACTGCTCGGCTGAGGAGTGCACAGCTTCCCTTGCCTCAGCTGAGCCAGCGGCGGGGTGGGGGTTCCATTAAACTGCTCCACTAAGGCGTGCACGGTTGCCACGCCCCTCAGCCAAGCAGTTAACAGAGCCCCCACCCCACCACTGGCTCATTCAGGCAAGAGGCCTCTTCCACCCCCCAGCTGAGCAGTTTAGCAAAGCCCAGATGCACATGAGCCTGAGAGGCATCAGGACTCGCTCACTGTGTGGGCCATGTATGTCAGATGCTTCTTCCTTCCCTAATGTGGGAAGAAGCAACCAAGATAAATTCCAGTCATTTTGATATATCTGCATATACCGGTATTTAGCTGCTGATATATCACAATGTTGAAAAGAAAGTATCATCCAGCCCTATTCATAATCTAAATCATCAGAGGGTGAGCTATTGTGCTAATCCTAGTGGCAGTTTGCTTAGCTACTTCCCCTGTTGAACTTCCAAGGTGAGGCATGAATCCCAAACTCATCAGGCAAGATTCACTGAAAACCCTACCTACTGTACAAGCAGTGGGAGAGTCCTCTAAACTTGATACCGTAGTTCTTGAAAGTAATTACAACAGGGATCAGCAAACTTTTTCAGCAGGGGGCCAGTCCACTGTCCCTCAGACCTTGTGGGGTCGGACTATATATATATATATTTTTGGGGGGGGATGAATGAATTCCTATGCCCCACAAATAACCCAGAGATGCATTTTAAATAAAAGGACACATTCTACTCATGTAAAAACACACTGATTCCTGGACCATCCGCAGGCTGGATTTAGAAGGCGACTGGGCCAGATCCGGCCCCCGGACCTTAGTTTGCCTACCCATGAATTAGAAGTTTTTTTTCAGTTAAAAAAGTAGAGAGCAAGGGGAAGGGATCCCTAACATTTTTTTAATGATAAGCATGTGAGCTGCTTGCACTCTCTTCCCCCCTCCCCTCCAATTGCAAGAGCCCTAAGAAACTGTGTAGAGGTTTGTGCCCAATCCCAGCTCACTTGCCATCCAGCAACTCTTTCACAAGTTTTTCCCCTGCCAGCAAGCAGGCACTGGTTGTGAGCAGAGGCTGGATGATCCGTGGAAGGCTTTCGTTGTGTAATTAACAAGATAAGTGAGTCTCTTGCAGGGGGTGGTGCTGCCGAACCCCTGGGTGTGTTCCACGGAGCCCCAGGGGTCCCCAGGCCCCTAACTGGGAACCACTGCTCTCTAGAAATTACTAAGTATCGACCCAACACAGTGACTACAATTCATATTACACATATGGTATTTTGTATTGCTTCAATGTTGAACATTTTATAAATTATCATAGCTGAGCAATTTTTGGACCTGAAATCATTTTTATTGCCATTAATGTAAACTATAAGAGCAATCCAATATCAATACGAAATGATTCTTTGTCTTCTTCTTATGGGATATCTTGAAAAGGAGACTACTTCTATAATCCTTTTAAAAAAAAACCACTTTGAGCTTTAAGAAGGGAAATGCCTATAGTGATTTTAAATCTACAAACTGTGAATAATATGGCATGCTGGAACTGCCTTCAAATCGATTTGCAAATCACTCATCAATTAGTAAACATCGTATTATTTTTTCACACTGTTGATCAAAAGGCATGGGTTATTACAGATTTTGGTTCCTTCTGGTGTACAGAGGTACAGGCAGAAGTGCATACAGAACTCATACTTGTGATGAAAAAGTCTATTCTATGCCCTCTACTGCTGCCTATCTTGAACTGCAAAACGTTGCTTTTTTTTATCCAGCAAAAGCACACCAACTGTTCAGTTGTCCATTGTCTTTGTTACAAGCATTAGAAATAAAGTCACATCAAGTTCGTCTTGATATAATTGGCTCCAGTCAGGAAAAAAGTTAGAGATGATGGGGGGAGGGGAGAACCACCTCCATAATAAATAGCAGATCTCTACTTTATCACTCTTCGGGAGTCAGGTGTACATTGCAACTATTTCAGGGATGGGGAATATTTGGACTCCATGGTCAGGGATGATGGTCGTTGCAGTCCAAAAACATCTGAAGGTTCCCTTTAACTATACTATCTACATTTCCCATTCTTAAGCTGTCGCTCGAGGCTCAGGTGGCCTCAGTGGCCCAGGGTGCCTTCCATCAGCTTTTGTAGATTGTTTCATTTTGCAACACGGGTGTTTTGTTCCATCAGCTTTGGCTGGTGGTCCAGCTACACCCTTATCTAGACAGAGATAGACTAACTACTGTAGTCTATGCTCTGGAAACCTCAAGGTTAGATTACTGCAATGCGTTCTACATAGGGCTGCCTCTGAAGACGGTTCAGAAACTTCAGCTAGTGCAGAATTCAGCTGGAACAAGACGGTCTGAGCATATTACACCAATCCTGGTCTGACTGCACTGACTACCAATTAGTTTCTGGGCCCAATTCAAAGTGCTGGTTTTGACCTTTAAAGCCTTAAACGGCTCAGGACCACAATACCTCAAGGACCACCTTTTCCCATATGAACCTACCCAAACCCTGAGATTATCTTCTGACACCCTCCTTAGTGTGTCTCCTCCTCGGGAGGTCTGAAGGATGGCAACACGAGAACAGGGCCTTCTCTGCAGTGGCTCCCCATCCGTGGAATGCTCTCCCCAGGGAAGTTCACCTGGCGCCTTCACTATACACCTTTAGGTGCCAGACTTTTGGTTAATCCACTTTACACCCTATGCCCTTTTAAATGTGTTTTTTTGTCGGGGGGGGGGGTATTGGGTTGCTGTTTTTATTTTTATTAGGTATTTTGTGGTTTTATATCTTGATTTTATTCTGTGAACCGCCCTGAGACCCCAGGTATAGGGCGGTATATAAATAATAATAATAATAATAATAATAATAATAATAATAATAATAATAATAATAATAATAATAATAATAATACAATAACACTGGGTACCTAGGATTCGCTTTTCATCCCAGTCTGTTAACTCATAACCCTGGTGGTAGTTTTTGCCACAAGCTCAATGGTGGGACTTTGTAAATTCTATTTGACTTCTTAGTAGTTTTGGATACTATCTGCCATGGTGTCCTGGGCTGTCTTGCTGAGCTGGGCTTAGGAGGAAAGCTGTACACTTCAGGCCTTCTTCAATAGCTGTTCCAACCCATAAACCTTGGCTTGTGTGGTTCCTCAATAGTTCTCTCTTATCCCCTTTATTATTTAATATGAAGCAGTTGGGGAAAGTCACTTAGAGGTTTGGACTTTGAAGTCTCCAATATGCAAACAATGCACAGCTCTACCACAACTTTTCCACCTATGTATGTCAGGAAAGGTCTGCGAATGCCAGTGTTAGAAACTCACAAGCTAATGACCTTAGATCTAGGTTATGGGTGCCACAACTTAATGTTTGGGCACCATGTTTTATTTCAAAGCGATTTACACCCAGAGTTAGAAATTCAGATATGTAAGCTATTCACTAAATGGCCCCTGAAACCTAGGTTATGGGCACAACAATGGAATGTCTAGTCACCTTTTTATCTTTTTCTTTTTGCTGGTTACAAAGCAAAAAATAAACGCCAGCTCCCTCGGTCTGTAAAGCAAGATGAGCACCGCAACCCCAGAGTCGTCAGCGACTGGACTTAACTGTCAGCAGTCCTTTACCTTTTTTATTGGCAACATTAATATAATTAACAATTCATTCACACATTTTACAAATTACAGTAATCTCCACCCCCCCAAAACACATGAACTTACATAATTCACATCAGTGACACATTTTAAACATCACTTTTTAAATAGCAATTAATTAATTGGACACCACAAACATAAATGAGGCTCAACTTCAGTAGTGTCATTTGAATAATTAATATTTATAAATACTGGAGGGGATGTACATACACACACTCTTAATCCAGTATGTTATGTCACAACTTCAGCAAGTACTACAGTCAAATACATCAATTATATCAAAATTATTGGAAGAACAGGCCTAACAGCACAGTGCTAACCAATTCTACACAGAAATAGATCCTACTGAATTCAAAAGGGCTTACTACCAGGCAAATGGGATTGGGACTGCAAGATAATTCATTTTTTTTTTTTAGCAATACCTCTGCAGCAGCATGCTTATGAACACTCCATTCGCAGGTAACATTTTTTGAAGGATTGCCTGTACAGCTGAGCCTTCAAAATCCTGCTTCATGAAAGGTTCTGAATACCTGGGATGCCACATTTACTGTGGCACACAACCTATGCAAATGTTAATGCATTTTGCACCCCTTCCTTTTAATATCCAGAATTTGAGAGTATCTTAAAACATTAAAAGATTGATGTAAGCACCATCCTCCCTCTCTCACATGATGGCTGCCATGTCCACTCAAGAGTGTAGGGAGAAACAAGGAGATGTCAAATTTACATTACTGTGGCATAAATGAAAGGAACATTTGTAGGTGCATACAGCAGTCTGACAAAGTGGGCTTAAACGTGTTAAGACTTAAAAAGGCCATAATATTCTTTGGGGAGAAAGGGGGGGGTATACAAACATAATAGCTATAGTAATATAATATAATATAATATAATATAATATAATATAATATAATATAATATTACAGTAATTTGTTGATCATGCCAAGTCAATTTAGAAGAAAGGAAAAATTGTAAAACAGAAATTGTTTTTTTAAAAACCACTATCACTAGGCAGGTAGATAATGCCAATTTTGAATTTTTGTTTTGCAGCCAACTTATCAGCTATGACAGAAAGTTATGTAACATATTCTAGGTAACTTTCTGGGTTTAGGATTGCCATCTTTTTCCTGGTGAGCACATACGGCTGCAGAATATGCACATCAGACAGAAATTCAACAGCTGATGCTTATTTTATCACTGTATGTTTGAAATGGGGAGGTTCCAGCAGTTTGAAATGTTTTACTATGATGCTGAACTTGAAGAAATTTGAGAGAGAGAAAAAGTGAAAGAAATTATTTTCTCCTGCTCTGAAGGGTAGGAGTCAAACCAATGGCTTCAAGTTACAAGGAAGGAGATTCTGATTAAATATATGGGAAAACATTCGACAAAGAGGAGCTGTTCAAGAGTGGAATGGTCTCCCTTGGGAGGTGATGGACTCTTCTTCCTTGGAGGTTTTTAAGGAGATCTTGGAACAAGTAAAACAGTAAAAGGAACAAGCTGAAAATTAATCCAGATAAGACCGAGGCTCTTGTAGGTTAGGCTGCAGCTGATCGGAATGGAGGTATGAGAAGTCCTGGATGAGGTTACACTACCCCTGAATGTTCAGTGCTTGGAAATGCTCCTGGTCTCGCCACTATCTGAGGTGCAAATAACATCAGTGATCAGGGGTGCCCCTTAGCAGCTAATGCATGCCACTTGAAATCCTAACTAAAAAGTAAAAACTGACTTTATAACCTATACACTCATTACTTCCCAGCTGGACTTCTGTAATGCACTTTGAAAATGATTTGGAAACTCCCAATTGCTGCAAAATGCAGGATGTTGGTGGGAATTAGGAAGCCACAACATGAAATCAATTGTACAGAAGTTCTCCTAACACAGTGCTGACGTTAACCTTCAAATGGTTTGGAACCAGACGATCTAAACTGTCTCAATATGGACAATCTTGCTTGTACCTTATGAGCAGCTTTGAAGGTCTTGCTCATACATCCACTACTTAAGATCCATTATGATGGTGAATGGCCTTGAAGTTAGTGCTGACTTGCAGGGTGGCAGAGGTGGGGCTATGTTGCTCTCCTGATTTCCCAACACCGGATATCACAAGCAGTTACGGAGAGGAGAGGGGAAAGGAAAGGCAGTAAAGAGCTTGGCATGATGCAAGCATAATATTGGAGCCTACCCTATTCTCCCCACATTATGACCACACTGCCCCAAGCTCCCCACTAACTTACCAACTCCTGATAACCATTAGAAATCAAGGAGAGCCCCAATCATGTGCCTTGCCAGCAACTGCTACCTACAATTGATTTATTAAATTTGTTACCACCCTTCATCCGAAGATCACAGGGCAGTTCATGACATGTATGGTGCAAAAGTACTGTTTCATAATAATGTATGCCAATTTTTTGTATCCAATGTACCTATATATCTTTTTCTATTATGCATGGCATTGGTGTGCCAAGACCCCATGATCCCGCAGTTCAAAACAACAGTATAGGGTATTATGGGTTTGAATAGGCCACAACGTGCATTGGTTACAGATGCGGTTTGGCATAGGCATTGGGTGAAGCCAGATTATATCATTCTAGCCGTTCTGTTATGAGTGCATCTAAGGGTAAACCACAATTGGGATGGGGCTATGACTGGCAAAGAGAGGCAGAAGGAGTGACCGCCAAGCCAGGCTACAATTTATCCTGCCTGGGAGCAGGGCCAGCCACATCCCAGCCCCTTGCCGCAAAACCACCCACCAATTAAAGTAAGCAGACTTTTTGAGGCCTTTACTCTGAAAGACTGCCTAAAACACTTTAAATAAATAAATGGGGAGATTTGATTCAATTGATCTTCTACAATCCTGTGTTACTGAAGAATTCAATGCCAAACTCATTTCTTATCTCACTCCATTCTTCTTCTTCTCTCTCTCCCACCCACCCACTCACAGCAGTTCCAGTGGTGTAACCCACCTTATGCAGGGGTGTAACCTAATTGTGCATCATGAGCCATCATGAAGACAGGCATATTAGGACAATTCAACAGAATCAAGGTTCCATAGATGCTTATACTAAGTAGAAGACATCAGTCGTGGCAAGCTCCCCTGAATAGCTGCCTGGCCACAATCTTTGGCTTTTCCTAAAATGGGCATCTACAGGAAAGACTCAGAATCCCCTTCAGCGCACTGGGGATTTGTGACACACATAAAACAAACACAATGAAGAAACTGCACATTCACATTATAACAATATTGTTTCATGAAATTTATAAAACACATTGAGGCAAACAACTTGAAGGAAGTCTATATTTTTACATATTGTTCACAAATGTATCACTATATAAAGAGCTTATGTTTTCTGCTATCTCCCTATGGAGAGTTTTCAGTCCCTCTAGTCCTAGCAACAATTCTGCTTGCTCTTCCTAGGAGAACAGTCTTGTAATTCAAAGGAAATTCTTACTAGCTCTGAAACCTCTATATTATTACTGTGTCATTGGTTTTAACCTATATTTCTATTGTTTCTCAGAGATATTTTCTTACAAAAATTTAAGTACAATATATACCAATTGCAATAGAAATACTATTCCTCCTTCATCATATATATTTTTGTTATTACAGTATCAGTCCTGTATGCACCAAACCTTTTTTCAGCCGTTTGGTATATAGAGCACCATACAGTTATATTAGGAAGGTGTGACAGAATTAGGGTTCTGTAGATACCCATCCTACTTTTTATATTGTTTTAGTTTTAAAAATAAAGACAAAATATAAACAAAATCAAACATATTGATATACAAAAGGTGGGGGATGAAAGCTAGGATAGAATGGGAGGGGAGGGAAGACAATACCCTACATTAACACATGTGATGCATCTTTCATAATCACAATCCAAAGCATTTATCCTAATCTAATAAAATATATTCTCTCCATAAACTCAACTGAACCTTTGGGGGGTCTATGTTGTAGTGACATGTATCAAAAATTTAGACCAAATAGCATCAAAATGATCTGATTGAGATTCTTCCCTGCTTACTTTTCTTTGATACTCAGAGAGAGCTACATCCCAGACTTTACCAAATCAATGATCAAGCAAGGGAGGTGAGCAGGTTTTCCATTGACTGGCTGTTGACATTCTTCCCGCTGCTAGTAATACAAAGACCAGTATCTTATGAGATACTCTGGGATTTATACTGCTTTCTATTGAAAGCAAGTTCAATACCGGATCTGGTGTTAATGATTGATCTATGATTTGAGAGATAATGGTAAAAACCTTTATCCAAAAACTATTTAAAATTTCACGTTCCCACCACACATGCGTGTAAGTTCCAATTGTGTTACGACCTTGGCAACATAGTGAAGAGATATTGTATTGATTTTGGAAAGGCGTGCCAGAGTACAATATCACCTAAGTACTGCTTTTAGAGTGGATTATTGAATCCTAAAAGATACAGTTTTTAATGGAACATTTACCCAAATTTGACCTCATTTATGTTCACCAATCTGACATTTAAAGTCACCATCCCAGGATAACAGAAGACCCTGGAAGGAGCCCATTGCCTGACATACTAGTAATTTGTAAATATTGGATACCAAGCCTTTAGAATTCAGAGTAGTTAGAAAACGTAAACTATTGGTTCCAAATTATGGTCTGTTTTAGCGCTGTGCAATTTTTCAATATATTGGTCAAAATCAGTTTTAAAATGCATGATAAAGATTTTGTCCCGGCAATGCGCAGCAATATATTGCCCCTCACTGCTGATCTGAGCTGCCTTCCTTTACACTGAGAGAAACCAAGGCAGCTGAAAATGCTACAGCCTTCCCCTCATGCTGATGGAGAATAGTGCAGCTGATCATCCTCACTTCAAGGCACTGTGGTACTACCTTCCCATGACATTTAGGCAGAGGCAGCTTTTCTCGGTCAGCAGGAAACCAGCAGCAGCCATAGTGGACATGCATCTTTGCTGGCTGCCACTGCTAGCTGCTCCACAGACAGTGGCTTGATGCACCTCCCCTCGCCTCCCACTCAAACTCCACTTCCTCTCCTCCCTCCCCCACCCACCCAATCTCTGCAGCTGCTCTTTCCCTCATCTTCACGTCTGATCTGCATGCACCCACCCGCCTGATCTCTGTGACCCAAGATGACCCTTGGGTTCCTTGCAACTCTAAGATTCTATGATTTTACTCTAGTTAAGTCTCTTGGAAGCATCATGGATTTCCTCCTCAGACAGAACTCTTCAAAAAGCTCTTCAGTTGAAGAAATCAGTACTGTAGTATCAAGCAAACTTCCCTGAATGGCTGCCTGCCCATGACTATTGGCGTTTCCTGGAATGGGCACTTGCAGGAAAGGCTCAGAATCCACTTCAGTGCACTGGGAATTCGTGGTTGATTTGTGGAATAGGTTCACTGAAGGTAGAAAACCTGAGAACAACTCTTAAGGCCAGTTAACATGCAGGCACTATGGTTTGACACTATGTCTGCACCTAATAAACCTCCCCAATCAAATATTCTACCCACAAAAGAGTGAGCAATTATATTTGTCTCTAACACTGCCTCTCCAGAGAAAAGTTACAATTGGTGAGTGGCCTTCAACAGTCACCCTCAAAGTAGCTAGGAAAAAGACATTCTGACCTGGTAGTTTCAGAGTTGGATGGTCAACAGGATTTTCCAGAATGCTTCTTCTTAAATTTTAGTCTTGTACATATTTTCTACACAAAACCCAGGCCCAGCGACATCTCAGCCTAATTTTTTTTTTGCATAGAGAAGCATTTTGATCATCATGTTTTCTAATCATCATATAACTTTGCCTTTGAGGAGTAATGCCATTTCCTTTCCATGTCAATTCTCTGCACCACTGCTCTGCCACAATCCATGGTGCCCACTAGAGCAAAACTCAGATGTAGCTATCAAATCAATTATAACAGCTTGCCGCTGTCTTATACCGACAAGAGATGATTGATAACAAAACCTGCCTACTTTCAGTTCTCAAGTGACAGCAGCAAAACAGCCCCTGACTGCTTTTACTGGTATTTGTCATAAATCAATAGCAATTTCATCACTCAAAAAGGTGCTGTCAACTCTGTTCAGTCCATCAGATTTCATTTTAGTCTCAATTTTAGCTGAAACTATTCAACAGCACTAATGCATAGACTTCAGTTCTTAAGGTATGATAAAGAATGCAAGTACAATTCAGAACTAAGACACATTTTATCTACATGTATAGGGGGAAAAATAATTAAAGCTCAATTTTGGTTGAAATTAAGTACAATGCTTTGTCTTTATGCAGTACTTTTTTGAAGTGCTTAAAGCAAAACACATATATTATCTTAGTTTACAGCAGCCCTGTAAGGTTTGGGCGGGGAGAGTTCATGGCTGACCTGAGATGTGTGCTGCAGATTTTTTAAGAGTACTGTCTCTAAAATAACTACACTACATACCATCATCTGCACTTCGCATGGGATTGTCTTATGGGTATGCAAACAGGATAATGAAAGTTTTCATCTGTGAAATGCCCTTTTCATGTAAGTCCAACATAAAATGTTTAGATGAGACTAGTTGCATCTTCCATTCAAGAATGACCAACAGGCAGGAGTGTTATTACACCCCTATAAAAAGTTCAATGAACTAATTTGACTTCTACTGAAAAAATAATTGCACATAATATTAAAACGAATTGCTTCGTTTTATGCAGTATTAACTGGCTTGTAGAAGATTTACTTCAAGCACATGCATTCCAGCAATACCCCTACAAGGGCTTTTCACCACATGGAACAAAACAGAAATGTTCAGCAACAGCTACAATAGACAAACTTATAGCCTTGCTACAAATCTGGAATAAGTGTATTCCAAAGGAAACCACATTACATCTGAAGTTGAGACACATACTTCCAAAGCAGAAATTATAATTATCCATTTAAAAAACCATTAACATTAATTGATAATTTGTTTAAAACCACCTTTGATGTTTACAGAGGTCAGCACATCTCTCTCCAACAATACACCCTCATTTCTTTTCTTGGACAAGGGCAAACCTAAGTTTTAATCTGCATAATATGTAACAATAAATCCATGGAGAAAAAGAAACATCAATAAAAGCCCACATAAACAATTAAAATTGGCTTGCCAAAGCATAAACAATTAAATACAGGTGCTGGAATGCATGGCCAACTCACAGATTTCCTGTTCCCCATCTCCCCTAGGAGAAGTGGGTGAGCCAGTCAGATTCAGAGCTTCCACCTAAATGCTCAGCTGGTGGCACGAGGATGAGGAAGTGCATGAAAGCACCTGCCTGAATCAAGGCCTGACATAGTCAAAAAGGGGTGGGTCCTCCAGCTCCTTTATAAGCTCCCAGCTGGAGCGATTCATTGCTGAAGTAACAGCTCATTTCCATGCTCCAGCATTTCTGATCTGTGGGGAATGGACACTGTTTTAGAATAGTGTCCAGAGCCTGCCGTATATCACAGCTTACCTCCTAACAAGGATGAACCCACAGTGTATTTTCTTTAAATAATTGATACAATGCTTTCCCAAGTTAGGGCTCATCTGCACTTCCATTTGTCCTGCTGCTTTCCCCTTGGGAAAACCCACAGCTTAGGACTGAATCAGAGCAAACAGCAATCAGGCTTTCCACGATTTGCAGTTTGTTCCAATTTATCACTAATGAGTGAGTTTTCCTGGGTAAAGTGGCAGGGCAAACGCAAAATTGCTTGGACAAGTGGAAAATGACCCGGACTTGTGCTTTCTAGACACAGGACAAGTGAAAGTGTGGACAAGCCCTTAATTACTCAGAGTGTAGCAAACAAAAGGAATAAAGGCAAGAAATGAACATTTCAGGAAACGCGTAATAGCACTGAACCAATTAATTCAGATAGCTAGATAAGCTATCTATCCCCAAAGAATAAAGTCCTACCAAATTCAATAGGTCTTTAGGTATTGTAGTAAAACCAGAGTAAAACTGAATTGCACTTTCCTACATAAAATATATTATTACATAAAATAATATCAACTTACAATACACAGTTAAAATCAGCAAACATTTAAGAACAAAAATATATAACTAAATTAAATGTTTGGATAGGCTTGCAGGAACAAAAACTTTTCAGGAAATGTCTTAACAGAGTTTGATGAGGGTGCCTACCTAACGTTAACAGACAGGGTGTTCCAAAACATAGGTGCTGGTTCTCTAAAAGATTGTCTCCTCACAGATGTGGAAGGAAAATTTATAGCACTTGTATGAGTTCCTCAGGCCAAGGAGACAAGTAGGCATGTGGCAAGGTGAGACTTCAAGTAAACTGGTAAATACATCCGGAAGCTAATATTTGAATATGAAAGACAATGATAACTACTCTGTCATATCATTAACATGAGTCATGTTGACTTATATCAGAATTTTGCCATAAAAGATGATTAATTGGTTTCTCATATATCCATAAATCATATAATACCTTGCAAGTATCTAGTTGCTGCAATCTACCTATTTGTTTTTTAGATTGCCCATAAAAATACATTGTACACACAGTATTTCAAAAGAATGACAATGATTGCTGAGGCACTTCCTTTATGAACAACCTGAATACTGTGTTTGAATGGAAAATGGAGATAAATAATCTAAACCTCTTTATGAATGGAATGGCATAAGAGAACTGACATTTTCACACGGTGAACTTGGCATACTCTCTAAATTACCAAGGAAATTTGTTTTGGACATTCTGATTTTCCATTTTATTTCAGTAGACCTTAAAAAATAAAGTTGGTCATCTCTAGCTTGCCCAATATGGAAGCATGCAGAGCGTAAGTAATTTATAAAGTTTGTGAATAACTATGAAATGACCTATCAAGCTGATACATCTTTTTGTACTTTCCTCTCCTTTTAAATGCAAAGACTTGTCTGTTTCTGTGACTGCTTCATTCATACACTCCACTATAGTTAGTATCACACCAAGATAAAGCAGCTTCCATGCTACTGTGAGCTCTCTTGAAAGTTGGTCTGTGTGAATTATTTCCAGGCCAGACATTATCCATGTTACCATCAACCACACACAGAACCCCACAAAATCAGCAAAGGTTTTTCAAGTGAATGTTACTAACATTATATGGACTATAATATATTATAAGTACACAGGTGGCGCTGTGGGTTAAACCACTGAGCCTAGGGCTTGCTGATCAGAAGGTCGGCGGTTTGAATCCCTGCAAGGGTGAGCTCCCGTTGCTTGGTCCCTGCTCCTGCCAACGTAGCAGTTCAAAAGAACACAGTGCAAGTAGATAAATAGGTACCACTCTGGTGGGAAGGTAAACAGCATTTCCGTGTGCTGCTCTGGTTCGCCAGAAGCGGCTTAGTCATGCTGGCCACATGACCCAGAAGCTGTACGCCGGCTCCCTCAGCCAGTAAAGTGAGATGAGTGCCGCAACCCCAGAGTCATCCGCGACTGGACCTAACGATCAGGGGTCCCTTTACCTTTACGGACTATCATGTTAATACACTTTCCTCACAGTATTGTGTAGTGTTGCAACCTAAAAAGGCTGTGGCAATGTATGGCTTCTCTCCCCTATCCTCATTCCTGACATCTATGTCATTTGTCACTAGTAAAAGCTTTAAGCATGCAAAGCACTTAAATTTATGACATTTTCATGTTTGCCTATATTATGAAAGAAGAATGCCATGGCAGTTTACATTTCCTACACAGCAACCTTAGAAGATTTTGTTAAAAAGTTATCACCTGCACTTTAACATTCCTTATGAAAGTAAAGCAGTTAAGATGTTACAGATTTGTTAGGCATTCTCTTCTGTGTACTATTAAGAGCAACATTTCATTGATTTATCCAGTAGAAGCCTACATCATTGTACATAGATGGAGAACCTTATCTCATTCTATTAAAACTGACTAATGTAACAAGAACTTAGGATATATTTTTAAAAGAATGTTAATTTGGATGTCATATTATTTTTCTCATATAGCTCATGCTTAAATAAACTTATTGATGATACTCTGTAAGGGCTGGGTGGAGGAAAGAAGAGAGAAAAATTCAGGAGCATATTGCATTTTGTTAGTATCTGTACTGATCAGTGCTGCTCCTTCCCCCTACCTCATTGTTTAATGCCAGTACAGTGGTGCCCCGCTAGACGAATGCCTCGCTAGACGAAGGCATTCGTCTAGCGGAAGGCTGCCCCGCTAGACGAAAAAGTCTATGGGGCTGCCTCGCAAGACGAAAAATTTTCGTCTTTTTTTTTCGTTTTGCGGAGCGCGGCTGTCATTGCCGCTCCGCAAGACGAAAAACCCGCTAGACGAAAATTTTCGCAGGACGAATTATTTTCGTCTAGCGGGGCACCACTGTAGTAATGTAAGAACATGAGCTTGCTAGTTCAGGCCAGTGGCACTACCGGTAGTCTTCAGAAGCATATTGCCTCCAACTGTGGCAGTATAACATATCCAAATGGGTTACTTAGTAGCCATTTACAACCTTATCCAGGATCCCCCCTCCCCATGATCCATTTCCATTAAAATCTGGTCATTTGTCAGTTTTTGTTTGGTTTATTAGGCCTACAGCCTTGTCTCATGTCACCAGTGTTTGTCTCAGTTCCTTAGATTTGCTTCCACCAAAGGTCAGTTCAAGCAATGGGAATCATATTGGACCCACAGCTGTCCATGGAGGCACGGGTCAATTTTGTGTCCAGGACAGCTGTCTACCAGCTCCATCTGGTATGCAGGCTGAGACCCTCCCTGCCCACAGACTGTCTCGCCAGAGTGGTGCATACTCTGGCTATCTCCTGCTTGGACTACTGCAATGCGCTCTATTTGGGGCTACCTTTTAAGGTGATCCGGAAACTACAGAATGTGTCTGCCAGATTGGTGATTGGGAGTGGCCGCCAGGACCATATAACACCTGCAAAACAATGCAGACCCTGTAAGACCCACATTGGCTCCTAGTACATTTTTGAGCACAATTCAAAGTGTTGGTGCTGACTTTTAAAGCATAGCTGTCAACCTTCCCTCCCCCCTTTTTACGGGAAATTCCCTTATAGCAGTGGGGAACAGAAGGAAGGGTTGACAGCTATGCTTTTAAAGTTGTTTATTTGACTATTTGTATCTGCTGAGCTATCCACTTATGGAAACACTTATGGAAAAGTACACACCATCTAGATTTTTTATTTATTCTATTCTGACTTTTCTTACAGAAAAAGCAAACAATAAATAACTAGGGTTTTTTTTAAAAAAAAAATCTCCTTTCTTTATAGACAACACATTGCTTTTCTTCAAATTTGTTTGAAGATAAATATATTTTGTATTAAACTTGTACACCTTTAAACATACAAATTTCTGCATTACAATGTAGCAATGTGGAATAAAAAATGAGTAAATTTCAACTAAAGTGATCTTTTTTCTCTATCATGATTTGCAGCATATTGATTATAATAGGCCAGCCGAAAAAGCAGCAGGAGTACAGGTGAATGTCCCTGTGCATGTAAAGTGTTCATCACTGAAAAGGCTCTCATAAATATTAGATAACTACAAGAATAAAACAGTTCTGAGAACTAGAAGCTAATGAAAGTCTGGATGAGACACGTTGTTCCTTTGGGGAATCTTGTGGGACCTGGGCCTGGTACTCAGCAACATGTCTCTGAATGGAAGTGTGCTCATATTCCCATGTGGCCATTGTGGGTGTGGTGAGTCAACAGCAACAAGAGGACTGGGAAGAAGAAATTTTAATGCAACTGCTCTCCTAGCAACTCCCAGTCTCCCAACAGCCACTGGTGTAATCGTTCTAAGGAGGATTACTAGACTCAAGCAACATCCTGTTGCAAAACTTTAAAATCCTCTTTTAAGGAAGTTATCAAACTATAGTGAAAACCTTAGAATTAAGACAAAATAAAATAAAAAATTCTTTCCAGTAGCACCTTAGAGACCAACTAAGTTTGTTCTTGGTATGAGCTTTCGTGTGCATGCACATGAAAGCTCATACCAAGAACAAACTTAGTTGGTCTCTAAGGTGCTACTGGAAGAATTTTTTTTTATTTTGTTTTGACTATGGCAGACCAACACGGCTACCCACCTGTAACTGGAACTTAGAATTAAGATGCTACTTTCCAGATGTTTACACTGGTACCTTGGTTTACAAACTTAATCCGTTCTGGAAGTTCGTTCTTAAACAAAGGCATGCTTTCCCATAACAGTGGGGGACTCAATTTACAAATGGAACACACTCAGCAGGAAGCGAAACGTGTTATGCTTCCAAGGCAAAGTTCACAAACCAAAACGCCTACTTCCAGGTTTGCAGTGTTCTTAATCCAAGTTGTTTATAAAACAAAGCTGTTCTTAAACCAAGGTACCACTGTAAACTGCTTTGAGTTTACAAAATTTAGCTCAATTTTACTATGTAAACTGCTTTGATAACTTAGTTTTAAGGCATTATATAAATAATTGTAAAGTCTTTTAAATAAGTACATTTTGAGAAAAAGCATTTTCTTCATGCCAAAAATATGTGAAGATATATTTTGAGGCAAGGCCGGCACCAACCAGAGTTTGGGGGCTTAGGCAAAGTACTTCTAATGCTTCCCCGCAACATAGACACACATCCAATGTGGCTGTGTTCCCACCCTCTGATCGGCGGCTGCTTCTACAATGACAACAGTAGCAGCAGCACTTACCACCCTCCTCATCAGACCTCCAGGCAGTGTTTTAGTGCTGGGCAGTGGCAGTGCCATTTTTGAAAGGAAGCCAAGCTTAGCTCGTATTACTCATCCAATGGTAGCCACCTGCCATTTTAATTTACCACAAAAGCAATGTCCTAGCCTGGATTTCATATATTTATGGACTGTGGCGTTATATTTTGGATAGAGTAAAAGAGGGGCAGCCATTGCAGATGGGAACTAAGAGACAATGATAATAGTCTCAAACTTGCTATATGATGCCTTTCATAATGCAGCCTATGTAATTCATAGTTTTTCTTTTATATTTTTAGTGGAAGAAATATAAAACCATGTAAAACAACCTGAAGCATTTTGCCTATTTATGCAACCATATGCAGGTGCTCTTCCCATCTACTACAAATGCTGTATGAGAGGTTAAAGCAGCCAGAATAGCTGGTGCTTTTTACACTTATATCAGACTTGTTACTAAAATCCCCAAGGATCCTTGCAAAGGTATAGCAGCTGACATTCCCCATCAAACCTGTGTTCTCATGGCTTGCCCTTGATAAGTCAAGTTTACTGTAGATGAGAAGAGGCCATGAACTCAGAGAAATGTGTATTTCCTTACCTGTAAGATTTGCCAAATGTTACATAATGAATGCAGGTTTCACATAAGGAAAAACTCTTAAATAAGCCAAGACTTGCCTTCAATAAGGGGGGGCGGGGCGGTTTTGGAATCACTCCAACCTTTACCTCCTAAGAAAGATCTATAATCTTCTGCCACAAGTCATTTGGGTGGTAAATGCCAGAGGCAGGGACCTTGCTGAAATATCTGTGACATAACTTCAATGGGATAACTAGCTGCAGTTTATCTTGATAAATTCTCTTTACATTCCCACTTCATAATATGCTGATCATTTTATAATGAAGTAAGGAATCGTTTAGGACATAAATCAAGAAAAGGACAAATGTTATTCAAAAGCTATTCATGATGACTAAATTGTGACATACTCAAGTTGAGGACTGTCAGGTGCAGTACAGACAAAAAGGAAATTAATACTACTATTTAAAGTAGCTAGAGTGTACTAGGGGCTGCAAAGAACTCAGAAGCCAAATGGTCTCGGTCTAGAGAGCTTTAAAATGCAAACGTATAAAGGGTAGGGGAAGTGAATGAAAAGTGCAAGATGGCAGTGGAAATTGAGTTAAAGGATGGGATACCTCAAGAAAGGCACTGTTAAAGCAGTGGCTTTTGACGTGGGACTTAGAAGAGATGGAGGAAGATGAAAAAACAGAGTGGGGGTTATTTCGGATACTGTGGGGATTGTAAAGGCCACCAATGACACCTGATTCAGATGTGTTTCCATGCCCCATCTGTTCTTGAGTGTGGGGCCCTTTTGGAGTAGAACAGAATAAAGTGAGAAGAATGTTGCTTAAAGGGAGAAAAATGAAGAGAACATCTGTTAACATGTATAAGCGCTTTAGGTGCTTTTACAGGGCTCTTTGAATCCATAGGAAACTTGACTTATGAAATGGAAGCACAAGGAGAAGATTTGGGAAGAGGAAGAAAGCATTATGAAGACCTCATCAAAATGTCTTTTGCCTGAGATCATCTTTTGAAATAGTAATGCAATTTCATTTTAAGCAGCTGTGTACATAATAAATCCCAAGTATAAAGGGATAGAAGCCATTTGCTGTATTTGAAATAAATTCAACATATACACACAGAATAAAGGTCATATTACTATCAGAATCAGAGAACCATCCAATTTTTATTCAAACTCTGTAAATCCACAGTAAACTATAAATTTCATATAATATCTGAACATTTTCATCAGTTACCACATGATCATTATATTGCTACTAACTTTAATCAAAGTAAGTCCATATGAGTTAATATTCCAAGCTATTTGAAATGTTACATCTGCTAAGTATTAGAAACACACTCTAGAGTTCTTTGTGTTTCCTTGCTATAAAAGAACTTGGGAACCTGAGGAATCATTTTTCAATGCTGATCAGAATATCTTCAAACATTCAGAATCATTACATGGCATTTTTCCTGGGACTATACCACTGAATAAAGGTAGGGGATTAGGTTAGACACTTGCCCACAAACACCCTATGTCTGCAGAAAGCTGGAATGTTAGGGACATAAGCTGGGATGCGACTTTTGTCTGTGATGTACAAGCATTCCACCAGCAACAAGTTTTTTTACTTGTTGGGCCATCTCTTAGGATGTTTCCGTATGTATAGATCAGATACAGGCCTACTGTAGGTGATGTGCTCTGATCATTTAGTATTCTTTTAGGTACATTCCATATATAAGACACCCCCATGTATAAGACATCCCCTATTTGGGGGGACTCCAGATTAAGAAAACATCCCCTCAGCACTACCCATGTATAAGACGAACCCCAATTTTAAACCTAGATTTTTGGTTAAAAAAAACCTAGTCTTATACACGGAAAAAATACGGTATGTCTTTGTAATAGAAGCTTCTCTTGCTCAAGTAATGTATGAGTTGTGCAATAAAACAGGCCTGCTGAGAAAAAGACAAAAGGGTGGACAACCAGAGTACATAGTTTTCTGTACATATATAACTGATTCCTCTATGTAGATTGCACAGTCTGTAATTCTCTACATATGCAATGTATTCAAGAAAAGTTACAACTTAGCAACTATAATTAGTACCAGTACCAGACATGCATTTTTTAAAGTATTTGGCCACATCTTCTTATCAGCTCTTGAACATGCACACCAATATATACTTCAACAATATTACTCTTTACTCAACTTGAAGTCATGTACTACAGAGTCCTCTTACATATTATGATGTTGATGATGATGATGATTGTGGGAATACGTTTGCTTTATTTCCTTGTTTGCTTTAAGGTAACCTTCCGCGCATCGCACGGAAGGCGAGGAGATCCGGCAGAGGTTGCTGCCTGGATCCCTCTGCGCTTGGGGCAAAGCGTGCCAAGACAAGCTTCATTAACGGTCAGTTAAGAGTTTCCCGCCCAGAAACTCACCTAGATACAATGTTGTGATTGGTTATTGTCAATGTTATGACGATGTTTAACTTCCTAATAAATAGCCCCTGCTCTCTGTAGCGGTGTGGAGTGCGCGCGAGACAAGCGAGAGAAACCAAAAGAGAAACCAAGCCGCACAGAGCAGTAGAGCACAACTTCACCATTGACTGCAGTCTCTTAGTCTTTATTTCATTTTATTTCAAAAGTTTATTTGGCCTTCTTAGTTTTGGCCGCTTCTTTAGCTTTGCCTATCTTTCCTATCCGGAAACCTCCGGAACCTTCGGAAACCTTCAGAACTCCCAACAACAATCTCACGACCTTCAGGTTCATAACCAGCGGACCCTTTCACGGCCAGTGGGAGCAAGAACTCCAGGAATTACTGGTCGTCCCAGATGCTGGTTAACCCCACAGATGATGATGATGATTAAACAATTCCACTGACATGCTATTAAAGGTATAGAAAGAATACTGAGTAATTTTCAATTTAGATGTGCAGCTGTAGATGGTGATTAGCTGCAACCCAACTTTCTGAATGAGTAAATAATGAGATTCTGTAGTATAAAAGTACGGCTGAGAGCCAATGCTCTAAGAGGCATCTATGGTACAACACCAATATCCTTACAGCCCATGCAGCTCCTTGACCCACACCTGAGCTGAGGGCAATGAAGAGGGAAGATGGTTTGAGCATAGGTGGAGAAAAACTGTCTGCTGTGCAGTGACACAGAGCAGGGTATTCTCTGACATGGCATGCCACCTGTTGATTTCCCTCCCCTGGAATTTGGCTGTCACTCTCATTAGTTTTTGTCAGAGCCCCAAGACCCACCTCTTCACTCATCCCTTTGGAAAAGAATACAGTGGATGGTGTACATGCTTCTCCTCTTCCCTGTTTCATCCTCACATCAATCCTGTGAGGTGGGTTATGCTAAAAGATGGTGACTGGCTCAAGGTTACCCAGTGACCTTCATGGCTGAGTGGGGATTTGAATCCTGCTCTCCCAAGTCCTAGTCCAAAACACTAACCATTGTGCCACACTGGCTCTAATGTGAGGTGAATAACTACCAGACAAAAGGCCTTTTAATTAGTGACACCCTGATAATGGAGCAGACTGGAAGCTCATCTGGCACCATCTTTGCATCCTTTGGGACACCCAGGTCTTTTAAATGTGCATCTCAGTTTTTTTGAACAGGTTTTGTGTTTTATTCTTATATTTGCATTATTTTTACTTACTAACTGTAAACTGCATGGAATGGCATACAAATGCTGGAAATAGATAAATAATAATAAACCAGCTTTTAAACAGCTCTCTATGCCTGAATCTCTCCCTTTCCAATCAACAAAATCAGATTGTATCCCTGCCCACACAGTTGCACTGTCAGCACTGTTGACTGCTGAAATAATTACTTCAAGTCAAGCATCCGGTTTCCTTGAGTAACAGTACTTTTTGGGTTCTCAATATTGCTCACCCAGCACCACAGACTGCTTTGCAACTGTGCTAAGTTAAAGAAGACTCAGAAGGGAACAACAAATGGCTACAATTAGCATTCACCCTGCTCCTGCAACAGAGTTCCATTGCTATGGCAACTGGAGTTGCCCAGACGACACAGGGCTCTGGCTTCAGCTTGTGTACAACATAATCGCTATTAAGCAGAATAGCCATGGTTCTGTCCCATGCATTTGCCCACTGGCATTTCAGAATGTTTGCTTTATTTTTTCAAGATTAATTAAGAAATTGTGTCTTTATTTTCCTAACATACAGTACCTCTAAGAGTAATTAACTAGAAAGATTTGAAATGGCTCAATTTCTGCTTTCCTTTATAAACCATTTAAAAACACACATACAAACCTTGGAATACAGCCAAAAAAATCAAACAGAAGGTTCTTCCAAATATGCAAATTCTCACAGGTGGCTAATATTTTATAGCAACTGATGTAAAAAAGGGAAAAAAGAGATTTATTATTAAACAACAGAGCTGACCAAACAGTAGTGTACAGACTTCTATATGGGTGGGATAAGTCTGTTTGGAAAATCAAGGTAAGCACACACTGCAATTTAATTATTCCAAAGTGCATTGCAAATTGTTAATTCAAAATGAATTTAGGTTAACTAAAATGATTTTATCACAAATGAAGAAATGATAAAAATGGTCATTTGTTTTCTATGTAATTCTGTTGAACCATGGAAATTGAAGAAGCCAGAGCTCTTTCTCTCTCACATACACAGGCTGTTAGGATACACACATTTAGCAGAAATCTTCAATTATTTTTTTCTAAAATCTCAAGCATATTGCAACTGCTTTCTTGTAAAAGATAAAGGAAATAAAGTAAGCAGTTTAGAGGATGGGTCCCACATTCAAAACAGTATCAACTAACCACAGCACTGAGATTGCTAAGACGCACCTGACCATAAGATGCACCTAGTTTTTAGAGGAGGAAAACAAGAAAAAATAATTCTGAATCAAATGTTGTACTAAACTATTTAATAAACTACCAGTATATCAGAATAATATTTCAACCATGTAAAGTGAACAGCAGTCAACAGTGGCATTAAGAACCATCATCACTGTCATTAACAAATGAAGAGAGACTTTATCCCCTAGTAAGGGGGGCAGGCAATGGAAATATATGAGCTTCCCACATTGAGTCCCTTAGATCTAAGGACTGTATGGTTTGGCCCTACACAATTATTTTAATAAAGCCAAAAGAAGTGGGACTTTCTTCCTTTTTGTTCATTGCAGAGAGCTCTGGGGGCTTTCATATGAGGGTGGAATGAGGGAGAAATCTGATTCAATTCCCATTTTAAGTCAAACCTACCTAATTGACACCTTTGTACACAACACAAGGACCAAACCACAGCCGCCCTTCAAATTTCACACTTCTGCAGAGGAAGGCACTACTGTCCTGGCAAGACCAGTGGCGGAGGGAGGGTCTTGCGTGGTGGCACGTCGCCCACGCAAGCGTTGTCCCAAGGGGAAGGCTGAGCGTGCGGGCGGAGGGATTACGTGGTTCCCGCTGTGCTTGCTTTACACGGGTGTAAGCAGCTCCTGTCCCGCTTTGCTGTTTTAAAGCAAGCCGTGAAGGAGCAGACGGGAGCCATGGTGCTTCATAAGATGCACAGACATTTTCCCTTACTTTTTAGGAGGAAAAAAAGTGTGTCTTATGGAGCAAAAAATACAGTATACATGGGCAAATAGTAAGGGAACACAAATAATGGCCGCTCACATAATGGCAGTTGAGCCATATGTAAAGCAGAGTAAATAATGTAAGTTTCAGAGTCATACTTGATTAATCATACTTGATTAAACTGTTAGGTGGATTTGTAGCTGGTTGACTGACTGAACGCAAAGAGTGCTCACCAATGGCTCCTCAACATCCTGGAAAAAAATGACAAGTGGGATGCCGCAAGGTTCTGCCCTAGGCCCGTTGTTTGTCTTTATAAACTACTTGGATGAAGAAATTAAGGGCATATTCATCAAATTTGCAGGTGACACCAAACTAGGAGGCATAGCTAATGCCACAGAAGACAGAATTGAGATTTAAGATGACCTTAAAAGATTGGAGAACTAGGCCAAAGCTAACAAAATAAATCTCAGTAGACACAAATATAAGGTTGTACACTTAGGCAAGAATAACCAGCTGCACAAATACAAGATGGGAACACTTGGCTTGCCAGTAATACACGTGAAAAGCATCTAGGGATTTTAGTAGACCACAAACATAACATGAGCCAATGACTGTGATGAAGTTATAGAAGTATAGAGAACCATTTTCACCTGACACCTAAAGATATGTAATGAAAGAACTAGGCGAGCCTCCCTGGAAGCCAAGCCTTATGAGGAATGGTTCAGGAAGCTGGGTATGTTTAGCCTGGATAGGAGGCGACAGAGGAGATATGATGGCCATCTTAAAATACCTCAAGGGCTGTCACATGGAAAAGGGAACAAGCTCATTTTCTCCTGCTCTGGAGGCTAGGACCTGAACTAATGGCTTCAAGTTACGAGAAAGGAGATTCTGACTAAATATCAGGAATAACTTTCTGACAGTAAGAGCTGTTCAACAGTGGAACGGACTCCCTTGGAAGGTGGTGGACTCTCCTTCCTTGGAGGTTTTTAAGCCGAGTTTGGATGGCCAAGTGTCATGGATGCTTTAGTTGAGATACCTACAAGTGCACGTGGTTGGACTAGATAACCCCTGGAGTTCCTTCCAATTCTATGATTCTTTGAAAACTGAAGATGGCTCAACACTATAATGCTTCATCAATAAAGACAATGCTATTTGATTTACATTAACAACATTGTTCCAATAAAGGATGTTCTACTAATAATATAAATATATAAATATAAACTAGAAAGCATTTAGAGAAAAACTATGAGGATGCTGAAGATCAGTGAGCCTAGTCATTTTATTTACCGTATTTTTCTGTGTATAAGACTAGGTATTTTTTCCTAAAAATAATGTCAAAAATTAGGGGGCATCTTATACACGGATAATGCCAAGGGAGGCCTGGCGATTGGTTGCTGTCGCAAAAATAGGGGGCATCTTATACATGGGGGTGTCTTATATATGGAAAAATATGGTATTTCCTACCGCCCTCTGAGGCTCAATGAAGACAAATAACACATTTTTAAAAAACTAAAATTGAAATACCACAGTGTCCTATCTGGCTCTTAATGCATTTATACTGAACCACTCATAAAGTTTCCTAAAACTGGAGTAGGAGCAAGGGCCATAACATACATTTCACTTAATAGGTAGCCATAGCTAATCTGACCTCTTGAGTGTACTTGTTAAGTCCAGCCAAAGGCAATTATGAGATGCAGCACTCATCTTGCTTCAGGCTGAAGGAGCTGGCGTTTGTCCAGATAGCTTTCTGGGTCACGTGGCCAGCATAACTAAACCGCTTCTGGTGCAACAGGGCACCGCAACAGAAACCAGAGAGCACAGAATCAGTGTTTGCCTTCCCACTGCAGCGGTACCTATTTATCTACTTGCACTGGAGTGCTTTTGAACTACTAGGTTGGCAGAAGCTGGTACAGAGCAACAGGAGTTCACCCTGTCGTGCAGATTTGAACCACCAACCTTCTGATCGGCAAGCCTAAGAGGCTCAGTGGTTTAGACCACAGCGACACCCACAACCGGGGAAGGGCCATAGTTCAGTGGTGCCTGGTTCAATCACTGACATGTCTAGGTAGGGCTGGAAGAAAAGCTTGTACTCTGTAAAATCCCAGAGATCCACTGCCAGTCAATGTAGCAATACTGTGTTACATAGACCAATGCTCTGAGCTCAGCATCAGCAACTTCCTTTGTTCCTATTTATTTGGATTTTTTATTATCACACTCTCCAGACAAAAAAGGCTCCTAGAGCAGCTTTCAAATGACAAAATCAGGAGAAGGACAAATTTGAACATCTGGATATACATTGCAAACTCAAAACAGAGGAATACACATTTCTAAACATAGTAAATAAGCACACAATTGTTACTAGCCTGCTGTGGGCTGGCAGACGAGAGATGGAGAACTTTATCTCTCCTGTAAAAGCCTACTGCATTTAAGAGCCAAGAAGAGCACTACTGAATCAAGAGTAAAGGCCTACCAGTTTTCTACAGGGCCAGCTAGATGCCTGTGAGAAGTCTCCAAGCAGGACATGAGTGCAATAGCCTGTTCCTGCTGTTGCTCCCTAGCATGCTCTGGTTATAGAGGTAGATATAGACTTACCCTTCATAATTTTTTTCTAATACCCCTCTAAACCCTTCCAAATTGTTGGTAAGCGAATTTCACAATTCAATTATGTGTAAATGTTAACTATTCCCATTCTGGATGTAGAGGAGGGAGCCTCTCACTTCTGGAAGCCCACTTGGTTCCTATGCTGAGCGCAGAAGATTACTACATCCCTCCGCTGACAACCTGCTCACTCATCTGCGTGGAATTCCATGCACTTGGTTGCATGCAATTCCTTGTTGCCAATGACTACCAGGCAAGAATTAAAATACAAGAAAGGCAAATTGATTCTATAATAGCCAAGCACTGTTTAAAACAGTGGTTTTAAACTACAGGATATCAAATTTAGATTGAAAGTGTTTGAACAACAACAGGCCACATAACGGAGACACAACACAGAAGCAGACGATGCAACAACAGCCCCAGTTGCCTAACACCATTATCTGTAGCAGCAAAAACCCCAGAAGATTATGCTTTTGTGGACTACAATCTACTTCTCAGAACCTTTTAATAGCTTTCTCTGTTTTCTATGGTTCTACACAACTTTTTGTTCAGAAACCCATTGGGAGAACATTTCAGCCTCCAGGGATACTCCACTGCCCACATGAACATTGTAATTCTCTAACGAAATAATTTAAAGGGACAACTGGTGTGAAATTGTTGAATTAGACCTATTCAAGAAGTTTGATTTATTTGTTTAGGCTTGAATTGAGACAATAGTGTCCAGTCCCAACACAAGTGTTAATTAACATAGCAAACCTGGGATGACTGCACTACCACCATTTCTGCTATTGTAATTAATTTTTGTGTGTGCTTATCTTAAATTTTACACAGAATTGTCACAGACTGTACTTTTTGCATTTTATTGCCAGTTGTCCCTGTTTTCCTTTAATATACTATGGGGTTTTTGTGTGAATTTTATAATTTCATACAGGCACACTGGTGAACATCTGATGAAGTTCCCTCAAGTCTATGAAAACTTGCACTTTAACGTAGCACAAGCTACTGTGTTGTTGTTTTTTGCTGCCATCAACAAACACTACCACACCCCCTGAAATGGAATCTAATCAGCCTTCTAATAAAGCACCTCACTGCTATCATCTTTGCTGCATACAGCACAGGAAAACCCACACTATTTGACTGCAAAAAGGAAATATGTATTAACAGATTGAGGCCAGATGGCTCTCCAGCTATTTATGACACCCTACTGTGGCAGCTCCCTACACATCCAGCCCTGATGACTCAATCTCCTACAGAAGACCTAATATAGCTCTCAATGTTTGCTCACGAGATAAAACTTGTCTAGCTTAGGACTTTGGATAACACCAAGATAACACCAAGATACATCCTTTAACAAGATATATCCTTTAACAAGGAAAATGTTTAATTCTACACTACTTGTCCACAAAAGCACATTCCTTATTCACATTTTTGATACCATACATAGGAACAAGCAACTATGTACCAATTCGCTGGTAGAACATTTTCCAAACCTGACTGATACTGCTCCACTATTGTTAATTTTCAGGTTGTTCTGTTTTAGAAGTATATAATCCAAATTAAGGGCAGTATCCAACTAAATAGTTTTGCTACAGCAAACACTTTTGGCTGTGCAACAAAACCACCCCCATTCCCCTCTCCACCATCTGCTGTGGGTTTCCCCCAACCCTCTGAAGCAGATTTAGGGAGGGTGCAGGGGGCTCATGGGGAGAGGAGAGGGAATTCAGTTGCAGTCAAAAGTGCCCACACTAACAGTTTAGTTGGACACCACCCACAACATGTGACTGTGACAAAGAAGCTTCAGGTATCGGCTACTAGAGTAACCCCTGGTGACAGAATTTAGCGTCCCACACTTATTAGATTCCTCTGGTTAGTACAGAAAGTAAATGTAAGGTCAGTTAAAACACTCTCATTTGGCTGCATTTGGATGTGACAAGAGACCTTTGTTTATCATAATGGAAACAGCTGCAGAAGAAACTCCCAGCACATCCATGAAATATGAAGCTTTTATGTTCGCTTTTGATTAACCACAGTTCAGCATTACAACCAAACCCTAAACTGTAGTTCATCTTAACTATGCTTTGTTGAAACTAGTCAGGTGGGGGGGGCACTAGCTTGACGGATGGGCAAGACCACAGTCAAAGTGGGTGATGCAACAGATGTGACATTTAGTACCTTTGTACAGCAGGCTACATTCCAACCATGCAAAACACAGAGGTTTCTACTGTCCCTCCTCTAATCTCTCTCTTAAGGCAATCAAATGTCACATTTCAAGTACTTATGCCAGCCAGGTGAAAGCACTCATGGAAGAGATGGAGCAGGGCTGGATGAGATGTGGCCTAGGGAGGGCCCTGAGTGAAGGATAAAGAGGTTTGAAGGGCTACATTTTGTCCCTGAGACTGAGGTTGCTCACTGCTGATTTAGTCAAACACAGCAATTGTCTCTCTCCTCTTTTTATTTCAAAACTTTCCTGCGGAATAGTCTTAAAGGTGATTTACAAATAAACATTATATGAACAAAATAACAAAGCAGTACATTGAAAACAAGCAATGTGGTCCAGCCATTTAAGTCCTTTATGCCAGTGGTTCCCAATTAGCTAAGTATTGCAGACCCCATTTCCCCCCCCCTCTCTCCTTTTGACCAAGTTGTGCCCCAGGACCTGATTCAAGATGCAAGTGACTAGAAGCCACAGGAGGGAAGAGCAGGGTTATACTCGGCTCCTGCTTCTGGGCTACCCACAGGCATCTGGTTGGCACTGGGAGAGCAGAATGCCGAACATGATAGGCCACCAGCCTGATCCAGCAGGCTTCTCTTATGTTAAGTGTTGTCAAACTGATTGAGAACAAATGAATACTATAGAGCTGAAAAGGGTTCAGAAAGGGCCAACCAGGACAATCAAGGGGATGGAGCAACTTCCCTTTGAGGAAAGGCTGATTTGGAACGTTTTAGTTTACAGAAAAGGAGAGTAAAGAGGGGAGATGACAGTGCTGTGCAAAATTGTGCATGATGTGGTTACCAAGAAGTTTTTCTCAATGTTTCATAATACTATGTCAGGAAGAGTCAGGTCAGACAAAAAACACAGTGCATAGTTAAACAATGGCATTTGTTCTAATAATAATAAAAATAAAAATAATTTATTTATACCCCGCCCTTCCCTGCCAAACCGGGCTCAGGGAGGCTAACACCAATAAAATCACAACAAAAACATAAAACAATTCATTAAAATACAGATTAAAATACAATTTAAAATTTAATTTAGACTGCAGCCTCATTTTTAAGTAGCCCACCAATCACACCAAAAGAATGAAACATCAGGGTTAAACTGAAACCAACCCAAAGGCCAGACGTAATGATGGCCATCAACTTGGATAGCTTTAAAGGAGGACAAGGCTTTTGATAGCTAATAGCCACAGTGGCTACTTTCCACCTCCCCTGTGGCAGGCAGTCTGCCTCCGAATGTCAACTGCTTGAATCACAAGTGGGGAGAGTGCTATTGCACACTCATCTCCTATATGTGGGCTTCCCATAGGCATTTGGATGGGCACTGTGAACAGGATGCTAGAACTTTGGTGTGAGCCAGCAGGTTGTTCTTATGCTTAAATTCTTCCAAATAAAGAATATTGCCAATTGGGAACATACACTTATCATTTACCAGCACTTCTGGGAAATGTACTTACATTCTGCTTTAAATACCAGCCACAGAGTATCTTTTGAATAAAGTAGAGACCAAAAATGTGGGGTGAAATTATTAAATTAAAAACCACAAAACACCATGGTTCGTAGCCAACCAGCCAGGATGGCTATGCTCTGCGCATTCACAGTCAAAGGCAATAATGCTTCTGAATACCATTTTCTGAAAATCACAAAAGAAATGAGCTCTTGTGCTCGGATCCTGCTTGTGGGTTATCCTCAAGCATCTGGTTGGCAATTGTGAGAACAGGATATTGGCCTAGATGTCCCTTTGGCCTGATCCTGCAGGCCCTTCTTATGTTCTTATTTGGGCAATTACTTCTGCATGAGTGATGGTCCATTTCTGGTGTCATTTCACATTATTTGCATAACTCAGATGTGCAGGATTGGTTTTTTCAATGTGTTAACTGGCTCAACAGAAAAACCTCTGAATACCTAACAGAAATATGTGAATGTTTTAATTGAAACTTATTTGAAATAATTTGTTATTTACCCTAATTTAGAAGATATGTAACTAAAAATGAAAACACATGAAGAATATGTTGCCATAAGGAGGCAATGCTTTCCACTGGATAAAGTCAAATGGGTTAACTCAGCAGAGAATAATTGGCTGTGTCCTGTTTTCAGTCAGTGCCTAGCAAACAGAAAGCAGCTCAAGTTAAAGCAGGGTGTAAGCCTGGAGACTGATTAGTTAGGAAGCTATTGCTAAAGGCAGTAAGAGCACAATCTGTCCCATGAGCTCTCTCTCGCAGCAGTTTCCTCTGCCCTGAGAGACTCCACTGGAAATCCCTTAATGCACTATGCCCTTCATTTATTTTTGCTACTGGACATTTGAGAGCATTTAAGAATGCTACTTTTTGAACAGCTGCCTGATGATGGATCACACTGAATTGAATATATATTTATTCTGCCCCTACCCTCAGAAGAAGCAGTAAAAGAGTACCACCTACAGTACAACCGTGAAAGTATACATTTCCCTTGCTATCTTAACACTTTATCCAACAATGACCAAAATTTTTGTTATTATAGTACCACTTAAGTGCTGTTTATGCTAGCTGTAAATACTTAATGTGCCTAAGGCTAAGAACAAACCTGATTAAGCTAAAAACTATATAATTAGTTTCAACTGAATTGCATACTGAAGTGCATGCAGTATACAGCATCATGAAAGTAAATATTACCATTATATTGTTCTTCCAACTTTAAAATTAATGCTTGTACCCTCTTCATTTATGTATATTTTTGAAATGTCAGAACAGTAATAATTATTTTACCAGGCAGTATGGCAATAACAGCTAGGTAGCAGAGGTCTTTATTTTATACGATATATATCTAGCTCGTTATACATGAATTTCATAATAGCTTTTTTGTGCATTCTTATTTCATTATAGAATTCATTTCATTCTGACGTGAGAAAATTTTGCTGCCCGCATTTTCAAAGCAACCTAGAGCTAAACAATGGATGAATGGCACCCCCTGGTGTTAGTATTAACAAAAGAGCTTTCGGGATATACTGTATAGGCAAGTTTCTCAAGACTGCTTATGAGACAGGTCAAAACAAAATAAAAAATAAAAATATTCCTTCCAGTAGCACATTAGAGACCAACTAAGTTTGTTCTTGGTATGAGCTTTTGTGTGCATGCACACTTCTTCAGATAAGATAGTTAGGATAAGATAAGATAGATAGTTATGAGACAGGTGGTTTTTAAACAAACTTTTGCAAAGACCTGGTCTAAAATACACTATAATATATATATATTTTAAAATCACCAATGTAAATATGCTGGGAGGAAATATTGTTAATGGAAAGGCTTTCAAATATGGGCCCTCAAAATTATTATAGAGAAATTTCTGCCACCACTCAAAACGATTATTACTTAGCTACAAAGTTCAATCTAGAGTAAATGACAAAAGGTTTTGAAAACATGGCTCCATTACTCAGAAAGAAATGCTATTGTGAGGGCTTAGGCTAATGTCCATTATCAGCCTAGTAGTAATGGTATCTGGCATCCCTACCACTGAGCCACTCAACTTCGCAAGGCTAGTAGCAGAGCTCTTCTCTGAGTTGCCACCAGAAAGGTAAAAAACTGATGATTACTCTTACTGTGGAGTCTTCCCAGGATACCCTAAGTTCTACCATATCTTGTAGCAGGTGAGCTTGGTGATTGCAGCCCACTAGCTGAAACAAGTGTTGCTGTCATAGTTACTGAATCACCAGATTCCATCAATCCACTTTTCTGTCCTACAAGGGAACATAGGAAGTTCCTTTAATCCAAATCAGACGACTGATTCATTTACTCAGTATTGTCAGCATGAAACAGCATCAATCCAGGGCTTCAAACCAGTCTTTCCCAGCCTTACCTGGAGATGCCCCAGTGATTGAACATGGGACCTTCTGCATGCAAAACATGGTCTCCACCAGTTATTTATTTATGGCCCTTCCCCTTAGCTGGACTGAAGTAGCCTCTACAGAGTTCTGTGTACATACTTCTGTGTTTACACAATCTTAGATGGGAATTAAAGTTACAAATCACTTGCACTGGGAGAATACCAAGATCTAGCCCTTCACATAACAATTGACACCAGGAACAGGGGCCATATTCTCCATATAAGAGAATGGAAGCAAGTCACCCATACAGGGAGAAGTGACACATTGAGTAGTGCCAACACATCCACCTCTGACAATTGGTGGCTTACTTGCATAGGAGGAGTATCATGTGATCTTTGCAAATTACATGCACACATTGCCATGCTTCCTCTCTGCTATGTTCTTTTCCCCCACCAACCTATTCTGCAAAATGCTGCTACTTAAAATCAGTGTTTGGAAACTCCTGACCAGCATGTCTACATAGCTTAGGTAAGCGATTTAGTGGAGAATGCCTGACAACAATCTTCTATAACTGGTTTAATGAAGCTCTGAAAATCATTAGCAAGAGTCTAGACGAAAAGGGTCACTGTTGGTAGGGAATGAGATCACAGTGCCAGATACAATGTCTAGAATTGCTTTTTTAAAGAATTTTCATAAAACTTCTCTTTACTATCTGAAAAATTCAGTTCTTCGGGTGCCATTAAAAATACCGGTACTTTTTTTTTACAAAGACAGTTTAAATACTGAGTTGTGACATAGGTGCTTTAGACATTTTCTCCCTTTTCACAAAGTTGATTTACCTGATCCCATTTTACAGTCTGATCAGGTTCTGCTGTCCTTCAAAATTATTTCTAAAACTAGATTGACACCTAAAGGTTGCATATTTAAAGGCATGCCAGAACTTATCCATCCCTGTTTCAGGGATCAACCAACTGCAACAGTAAATTAAGGATCTTCCAACAAGAGAAAGTTGATCAGCGGTAGGCTTGGGACCAATAAAAACAAGTGCTGAATCACAACACACTATTATGGAATTCACTGCTACAAGGTGCAGCAATGGCCATAAACTATCAAGCAGTGCCCATAGTAGCTAAACGGAACCTCTACATGTATAGAAGCAGTATACCTCTGAAGACTAGGTGCTGAGACAGACAAAGAAGGCCATCACACCTTGCTTGTGAGCAATCTGGCTGACTGCTGTGAAAGCAGATGCTGCTTTAGATGCATTTTAGACCGAGCCAGCAAGGTAACCCATGTGTTCTAGTAGGGTTTTGTGTTTCCAGAATCATTAAAAAGGAAGATGTATGAATCAACTTGCCTTTGAAATGGTTTTTAGCAGCAGTAGCAATAATCAGCTTTAACCTCACAACAGGGATATTTCATAACAAAAAAACAAACCATGTATTGCTTCTACAAAGATCACTCCAAGTAGAATAGCTTACACATACTTTTCTCATAAAAGTATAATGAAATGTATTTCTCTGCTTTTTCCCCCATGGAATTCAAGACAGTGTACACAGGGCTTCTATGCAGTCTCCCAGCCCTGACCAGTTCTAAACCTGCCTCACTTCAGCAAGGTTGCTGTATCACATGCCTTCAGAGCACAGAGAACAGGGAATGCATCATATTCTAAAACTATAGAATGGCTAGCTGTATTCCTGTATTTTTGTGCATATATTAAGTAAACATTACTTAATAAAGTAAGGTAAAGAAAATATTCTTTTTCTTTGTAGGTGAAATAAACAGATAGAATACTCTGCTTAAATTCACAAACTTGCATATTTAAAATTATTATTTTTTGCCCAACATGTGAAATGGTACTTACATTCTTCATAATATGAAATACACTCTTTCCTGAATTATACTCAGGTCCTTAACAATGATATTTTAATTTTATAAACCACTGAGTTAATAAATTAAAAAACCTTTTTCTTTTTTAATGCTATTTTACAACAAAGTAATACTTGACCTATTTTATAAATAAGACAGTATATTATAATTCAAGAGCTAAAGACATACTTTACTAGTATTTTGAATTGTTATTTGGCATCTGCAACTCTTCAGATTTTAGACAAAGTAAAAATGCAGGCTAGATATGTAAAGATAAGAAGAAAACTTCTAAGAATGTAGACACTAAGCGACTTCCAATTGGCAAGCCAATCCCAGTGGCTTATTCCAGATATGACAGCAAACAAGGAATATAACAGACCCTTATGGAAATCAATAGGAATCAACCGTAAAAACATATGATTTATGAATTACCATGGTTACAAGCTTTCAGAACAGGTCTTTCAGAGGTTGGGCTGAAATTCTGTGGCACATCTGTATCTAAAAGAAAAAGCAAAAAGCAAATATGTTTAATATTTACACAAAAGTGTATTTCCAAAAGGTAGTCTCCTGGAAGGAAAGATGTACTCTGAAAACTTTACAAATTATCATTTAATGTTGTTAGTAGAAGTAGTTCTCCACCAATTGATGCATTCTGTAGTAAATAGTCCTGTGCCCTAAATCTATAAAAGAAGGGGGGAAGTATTCACCTTTAGCCCTTGTGCGTTTTCTTCTGTCTCGAAAAGCAGCACCTGACTGCAAGGCCTCCAGTAGGCTATCCATCACACCTGTCTCATCACCCTCTGTAAAAAGAGATGGAGGGAATTCCTTCAGCTTTCATGGTTACCATAGCAATGCCAAAGGATTTACAGGGCTGGAGAAGAAACCGTAGCAATAAAAAGCTGGCAATTCCAAATTCAGACAAGCCTTTAATTTACTCATAAATCAGATCTCCAAGAAGTCAGCCCTGTTAGTGTTCATATTGTGTCCACTAATGCAGACCAAAGTTCATTTGATTCACCTCACACCACTGCGTCCTAAAATGAAAGAGAGCAGTAACTTTAAATATAATGCAACATCATTCATATGCTTCTAATATCTCTGAACCCTGACTGAAGCCACATCATAAAGCCATGTGGGTTTGCAGAAGCAGGTTACTTTGTAGGACATCATCTTCTAAGATGAAAATGATTATTTGCATACAGTATTAGATGTTCAGATTCTGCTTCCCTAAATTGATCATTTATGGATTTCTGAATGTCCACTCATGAAAATACTCTCATTCACTAAATACTTTGATCCTCTGTAGTTTTTTAACCATTTAACACTGCATTTAAAAAAAGCAGAATTCATTCAAAGTATAGTTAGATCTGAAACTGTGCACACGTGTGTGTGACATATGCAAACACAGACCAGAGATGGCTGGTACAAAGTAGTCACACCAACTTTAGCAATGCCTACTTTCACTGGCTGTACCCTCCATGGGCTTGCAGCCTTTGGGAGAATTGTCCAGAAGCCAGTACTACCTCTGAGACAACAGTTTAGTTTCTCTGCTATAGGGTCTTATACAGCTACATACAGTTTCAAAAGAGCTACGTAAAGCAGATATGCACATATACTTCCCATTCAACAATAATTTTGCAGTTGTTTGTTTCAAAAAATGTAATTCAAGTTATGTCATGTAATCTGCACACAGTTATTTTCCATCTCTCAGACAGAAGATATGCAACGGGCACCACAATTTAAGAAGGATATTGACAAGCTGAAATGTGTGTAGAGGGCAAACAAGATGGAAACCAAGTGTTATGAGGAACAGTTGAGGGATTTTGGTATATTTAGCCTATATAAGAGGCTGAGAGTAAATATAATTTTTGTTGTTGTTGTTCAGTCGTTCAGTCGTGTCCGACTCTTCGTGACCCCATGGACCAGAGCACGCCAGGCACGCCTATCCTTCACTGCCTCCCGCAGTTTGGCCAAACTCATGTTAGTAGCTTCGAGAACACTGTCCAACCATCTCATCCTCTGTCGTCCCCTTCTCCTTGTGCCCTCCATCTTTCCCAACATCAGGGTCTTTTCCAGGGAGTCTTCTCTTCTCATGAGGTGGCCAAAGTACTGGAGCCTCAACTTCAGGATCTGTCCTTCTAGTGAGCACTCAGGGCTGATTTCCTTGAGAATGGATAGGTTTGATCTTCTTGCAGTCCATGGGACTCTCAAGAGTCTCCTCCAGCACCATAATTCAAAAGCATCAATTCTTCGGCGATCAGCCTTCTTGATGGTCCAGCTCTCGCTTCCGTACATTACTACTGGGAAAACCATAGCTTTAACTATACGGACCTTTGTCGGCAATAAATATAATAGCCATCTTCAAATATCTTAAGGGCTGCCACATGGAAGATGTAGCAAGCTTGTTTTCTCCTGCTCTGGAGGGTAGGACTCAAACCAATGGCTTCAAGTTACAAGAAAGGAGATTATAACTAAACATCAGGAAGAACTTTCTGACAGTAAGAGCTGTTCCAACTGTGGAACAGACTCCCACATGAGGTGGTGGACTCAGCAGTAGTTGGATGGCCATCTGTCATGGATGCTTTAGCTGAGATTCCTGTATTGCAGGGGGTGGACTAGATGACCCTTGGGGTCCCTTCCAAGGTCCCTTCCCTTCCTTGGGGTCCCTTCTATGATTTTATGATCCCCAGCTGAGCTCAGATGACCGAACTGCAAACTGCCTTAAATGTTTCGTTCAAAGGACAATCTATAGGCAGCAATAAGTTACCATTTTTACTGCCAACTTTCAAGTAATATTCTTCTCCTACTGAAATGAAACTGATATGCTTGTTGAGCAAACTGACAAACTGAGCTAATGCCAAACCCCTTTTTAACAATTTAGGCATATGCTGATTGTACTGCTGCATAGCTCTGAACCTACAGGAAATTGTATAAGCAGAACAAAAGATGAAGAAATCAAGTTTTAAAATGATAGTTTTTATGACAATCTACATTATGAACTGAGCACCATGTCCCCAGTAAACTCTCCTCCAGCTCAGAAAGTAAATGGGATTTTCAGCCTGGACAGATTAGTTTAGAGCAGCCTTTTTCATCCTCGTCCCCAGATGTTGCTCTCAATCCATTCCTAACCAGCCAGGCCAGGAATGATGGGAGTTGTAGTTAAGACCATACAGGGACCCAAGGTCAAGAAAGGCTGGCCTAGGATATAGTTGCAGCATTTTCCATTTTCAGGTCCACTTAAAATTTGGGAGGTACCTACCCACTACTTCTACATGTTGTGGGAGGTGTGCAGTGCAAAGCTGAAAAGTAGGAGCATGCAGCATCTTCAATCAAGGAAAGATATTTCTTTCTTTTAAGTGCTGGCATGTGTGAGCAAGGAACTTACCTCACTTAGCACCCTAATGCCATAGCAAGAGCCAAGAGGCAGACATTAGCACAACCAAAGGTAAGGTAAGAGTGGCCAGCGCATGGGCAAAGTGCACATTTCCCGAGCATCTTAATGTTAGCTTGAGGGCAAGAAAAATGGGGAAAGCAAAGAAAGTGTGACATTGACTGCTATTAAATAGGAATTTAATTCTCCACACAAGCAAAACATTTCCCTGAAATGATTAGTCAGATTTAAGCACATTTGTGAAGTGAAACTGCTTTTAGAAACCATCAAGATAGTAACACAAAAACAGTATTACTACAGTGGTGCCCCGCTAGATGAATGCCCCGCTAGACGAAAGTCTATGGGGCTGCCTCGCAAGACGAATTATGTTCGTCTTTTTTTTTCGTCTAGCGAAAGCGTGGCTGTCATTGCCGCTTCGCTAGACGAAAAACCCGCTAGACGAAAAAATTCGTAGAACGAATTATTTTCGTCTAGCGGGGCACCACTGTATCTAAAAGAGCAAGGTTCCTGTTCACATTACCTGTTTTCATTTCCAGCAAACACTTTTTCTTTCTTTGTCTTTCTATTTTTTCCCTTTCTGCTTTTTCTTTAGCAATTCTAGCACGTCTCTGCTTTTCTTCTGCTTCTTTTCTTCTTATATTCTCCTTTGCAGCTTGCTAGCAAAATATATTAAATTTCACCAGCATAAACAATTATGACTTAGAAAAATGTCTACATGCCTATTTAAAAATCATTTCTATGCTGCTTTTCATTTGAAAATAAATCCTAAAGCAGTTTACAACAATAAAACACCATCACAGCAGTAGAATCCCTGTTAATAGTACTAGGGTTGTTTTAAAAGGCTGGCATCACTTGCCTTTCCTACCCCCTTCACTCCTTCAACCTATTGCTTCTTCCTCTTGCACACACCCAGGTCAGGTCAGCTGTTGAGCCTTAATGTTAAAAAATGATGTTCATGCACAGAGTGGGCAATTTTTATAGAGCACTCTTCTCACCTGTGCATCCATTTGCTATTCCTTCCTGCTTTTGCTGTTATGTTTTGTTTAGGGGGGTGGCAGGGAAGGGTTGCCCCATTCTATTTATTTATGACAAATATTTCTTGTATTTGTGCATACCTTGGGAAACCCCAAGCATGCGGAGACCTTCCTCTTGTACTGATATGAGAGATCATACCATTATGGCTATGTAAGCATCAGGATCAGCACTCACCTCTTAACACCTGAAGTAAGAGTTATATACCTAGGCACAGTTATATACCTAGACTAGTAGCTGCTGTTTCAAATGCATCTGGTTCTCATGTAACTTGGGGTAAAATGGTCCACCATGGTTGCATATTAGGTTGCTGCTACCAACAAAATATATACAGTACTCATCTTTCTAGTCAGCCTTCCCCAACCTTCAGTCCACCAGATGTTGTTGGACTGTAACTTCCAACATGTCTGACTACTGGCCATGCTGAGATTGTAGTCCAACAATATATGGAGACACAAGGTTGCGGCTGGCTGCTCTTAGTGATGTAAAGAACAGCTGAACCTGTGAAGCAAAAGGATATTCATCTATACTACTTCAGCAGAGTCTAGAATTTGATTGTCATATGGTTTACCATAAACATTGTCCTAAAATTGTTCAAGTCCGTTAGAAATTCTTCCACTGAAACTTTCTTCCAATCGACGGCATAAAATTCCATTACATTCCGATAGAGTGTTTCCATACTGTTATGCATCCTCAAAAGTTTCTGGAACTGTTCCCGTGCTTGGATTACAAAGGTGTATTAAGTTTGTTAAGGTTACAAAACTGGTTGTCAAATGACTTCCATACTGAGGTGCACCTGTCTCCATTCTCACTAACTTTCCCATTCCCATTTACTCAGGTGTTTGGTGGCTGAAGAATATTGTTCCTGGCAACTCCAAGATCACTGGATGGAAGAAAGTTTTTAACAGTAAGTTTTTAGAAAGTTTTAGTGTTTTACAATTCTTTTGCTTTGTTTGCCAGACTGGGCTTCTTCAGGAAGAGGGGCAGGATATAAATTCAATCAATCAATCAATCAATCAATCAATCAATATAAATAGAGAATACTAAGTTTCCAGGAAAGAGGAAATAGCAAGTTATCAGCAGTAACAACATCTCTCCAATAGCATGTAGTTCTTCTCATAGTCAGCATTTTTCAATTTTTCCTTCCTATTCTTCCTACATTTTTCATACCTCAAGATTAATTGCCTCTGTACAACCCAAGTCCCACTTAGATAACAAACTTGTGGGAATCGCCCTCGGCTTATCTGAGGCGGGCGGTGGGGAAGGAAAAGCAGAGAGAAAGAGCTTTCTCCGCTTTCCTCTCCCTCCCCCCAACCGGGAAATAACGGGGGCATGCCCGTCCTGTGCGTTTGCATGTCTGCGAGGTGGTTGGGAGGAAAAGCGGAGAGAAAGAGTTTCTCTCCGCTCTCCCCCCCACCCCACCAGGGAGGGGAGATGCCCCCCCCCCCAAGAGCAGGGAACAAATATAAAGACGCTCTAAAGCAGAAAGGCACAGAATGGAAGAGAAGCACTTTCCCCCTCTGTCAGGGATGGAGAGAAGCTTCTCAAAAGGCACAGGACAGGATCAGAGAAGCTGGGCACCAATAAAAAGGATTGAGTGGGATTCAACAGGAAATACAAGCCCATACAAAAGGAGGAGGGGGCCTTTGTCTCTCTCTTCTGCACCATCCCTGGTACCTTTGTCTCTCTTTTCTAACACTGCGAAAATACAAAGGTCAGTTATGAAGGGGAGGGTGCTCAACGAGTTAGTCCTCCGAAACATTCAAACAATTGAACTTCTTTGGTAGCAAACTTACTGATCCTTCTCAAAATCAATGTGCTGAGAATTACTCTTCTCTAACTAATATTTTATTTACAGGTAGGTAGCCGTGTTGGTCTGCCATAGTCAAAACAAAAGAAAATAAAAAAAACTTCCTTCCAGTAGCACCTTAGAAGACCAACTAAGTTTGTTCTTGGTATGAGCTTTCGTGTGCATGCACACTTCTTCAGATACTGAAGAATCTGAAGAAGTGTGCATGCACACGAAAGCTCATACCAAGAACAGACTTAGTTGGTCTCTAAGGTGCTACTGGAAGGATTTTTTAATTTTATTTTGTTTTAATATTTTATTAATGGTCAAAAATTAATGTTTGGCAGTAATTTTAATAAAGAAAAGTATTGGGAAACAGTTCAACACTTTAATATTCTAATTAAACTTTCACTTCTGTTCACTCACATAATTGTTCACTTCCATGCCTCTGCAACTTTTTTGGTTTAAAATACACAACATTGCCAACATTTTCCTAAAAATATCTATATTTTTCACAATTAGTAATAATCACCTTTTCTTTTATCTAGTATACCACAATGTTACAGATCTCCTTGCAACACCCTCAGCTGATACTTTACTTTTTCTTCATATTATTCCTCTAAACATGTCATTTTGTGATTTTTGGCTGAATTTCTGATAATCTTTAATGCCTCTTAATACTTACAAACCATGCTAGTAAATGCACAATGAAAATCAAACATGAAAAGGTGCTTGTTACAACTGAACCAATATTCCTAAACTTCTTGCCTCCTGTGTTTCTAGAGTCTCAGTTCATATTATTTTGCTAAGCATAATAGGAAGTCATTATTCAGATGGCATTTTCACTATGTGCCTATATCAAGTTGGTTCCACTGGCAATTTGATTTTACATCAACAGATCATCATACATAGCCAATACTATCATCTCACAGAGAACAATTTATACAAATGCCTTTAAGGATCAGCACACGTATTACTATTATTAATCAAGCAAAATTTAACTGGGTACTAAAATGCTTTCTTGCCAAAAATGTCATTTTCTTGATAAACTGAGACACTATTTTTCCTGCTATTCTGAAAAAGTACAGAAGTACAAAATACCATTTAGTAACTTTTCATAAAATTATTTTTATAGATTTGTCGTCTCTTGCAATATATATTTAAATGGCTTTCTAAAGTGACAAAGTGGTGCAAGAAAAAATTGACAAAAGTATTTTATCAATTTGTTTTTGTAGATAAGAGCTCTAGAGCTTATTGTGTATTTTGATAATGGTGTGCCTCTATTATAATCAAAGAGAAATGTGAGCTTCTCAAAACTGGTTCAAGGACCCAATTTTCATTTAACTTGTTTGCACATCTATACCTATCAAGTAATTTTAATTACATTTCATCATAATGTTTGCATAAATGGTTTTAATGTTCTATGCTTTATTTCTCTGGAATTCCTATCTACAGCAAAAAGGGGGGATTTAATTGCATGTAAAGTAGTGTACACAACTGCAATGGACAGCTAACAAGAATAATCCAGAAAGGAAGTATTTTATACAATTATAGATTTTATTAATAATGGAACCCACTGACTGTGCACATATCTGACTTCTAAAAGAAATATGAATGCTAATCAATTCATTAGCTAGCTCCAGGTTATGATATTTAGTGACAGGATGTAATAGCCGAGTTGCCTACAGAGCGTAATTGTATGGCAAGTGAAAAATTAGTTTTCACAAAGCCCCATCCTTCCTGTCTCAGCTTTCCCACCGACTGCTTTTTATGAGCTGTGTGCCTTTCAAAAGACATCAGCATCATTCAACTTCCCCTGTCATAACAATAAGAGCTCGGACAGGCCCCAACTTCTTCATGCTGTGCAGGTTCATCTAACCTTTACATCAAGTCTCCTTTGGTTTGTAATTTATCGTAACTCCAGTTTTCCTGGAAGTGAGTTTCTTTAATTAGCAAGCTCACAGCCATTACCAGAAACCACATGTAACTCCACTGTTCCTCAATTATTCCCTGCCTATAGGGAGTGTTAGCAGAAGAGAGCTAACCACTGCATCTTAACAGTGTTTAAAGATCAAACCATCTGTTTAAGTGTCACATGTGAATTTGGTTGAAATGGCAAGGTATTTCTGTGAAGTTTCAGATAATACACTCTCTTATAAATAAGAGTAACCTGTGTGTAAACCTGTAGGTAGGGCTTATGAATACATTTTCATGTTCAGTGCTGTCCTTCAGGCAAGCAATGTATACGCTAGAATGCTTTCAAGGTGACAGTTAAGACAGCAAAGACAAAATTAAAGTTACCATGTGCATACATAGCCATGCTTACCTGCGAAAGCACAGAAAATCTCTAACCATTCTGAGAGCTTCAAATCCTTATCATTCAGATAATCAACTGCTAATTCTGGACAGTCATAGTCTCCACTAGAAACACTTGTAAGCTAGAAGGCAGAAATACCTATAGAAGTGTCATTACACCTTGGTGACTGTCCCAGTAGAAACTGTATCGCTCAGTATGGTGCAAGAGACTTCCAGGCAGGACTGTTTTAAAATGGAATGCATTTATATCCATTCAGTGGATGTGAAGGGGTGATCCCTGCTGCCTTGAAAGAGGCAGTAGTGTGGCCGCTCCTAAAAAAAACCCCAGCTCTGGACCCCTTAGACTGGAACAACTATTCACCAGTTGCATATACCCACTTTGGGGGGAGGTGGTGGAGACGGCTGCAGTGTGGCAGCTGAATGTATTCTTAGATGACACAAATTATTTAGATTCATTTCAATCTGGGTTCAGACCTGGACATGCAACTGTGTAGGCCATTGCTTGGATACAGTAATGAGAAAGATGACAAAAAACAATCTGGGCTTGAATCCAGGCATGATAAGAGACACTATGGACAAGTGGTTCCCATGCCTGAGAAATTGGTCAGTTGCCTATCCTGGATGGGGTTGCACTCCCAGGTTTGGGGTTGCACTAAGCAGGTTTGCATTCTGGGGGTGCTTCTGGATCCAGCTGTGTCAATGGAGACTCAGGTGCTCAGAGGCTAGAAGTGTCTTTTATCAACTGCTATTGATTTGACAGCTATGAGCATTTCTAGACAGGAAAAGCTTGGTCAGAGTAGTTCACACTCTGGTTACTTCCAAGACTAGATTACTGCAATGCACTTTGTGTCGGGCTTCCCTTGTGCTTGATCTGAAAGCTGCAGTCAGTGCAGATTGCTGCAGCACAACTGCTGAAAGGAATAAGGCATTGTCAGCATATAATACTTGCTCTTAAGAGATCTGCACTAGTTGAAGATTTGCTACCGGGCCAAGTTCGAGGTGTTACAATTAGTATATAAAGCCCTTGGGACCAGTTCACCTGAGAGACACTTTACACCAGTGTTTTTCAACCACTGTTCCGCGGCACACTAGTGTGCCGCGAGATGTTGCCTGGTGTGCCGTGGGAAAAATTGAAAAATTCAAGAGAATTACTTTATATATAGTCAATATAGGCACAGAGTTAATTTTTTTAACATTTTCTAATGGTGGTGTGCCTCGTGATTTTTTTCATGAAACAAGTGTGCCTTTGCCCAAAAAAGGTTGAAAAACACTGCTTTACACCACATGGGCCCATTTGGTTGCTTCAATTTGCAGAAGTGGTGCTGTTGCAAGTGCCACATAATACCTATTCCACGTTTATAAGAAATCAATATTTTATTGTGGCAGCACCTATACTTTGGAACTTGTTGCCTACATATGGGGCAGGTGCCCTCACTGTACACTTTTTGGCATGTGCTAAAATATTTTTGTTTACATAGGCCTACCCGGATAGGAGATGGGGAGGAGGAGGAGAAGAGGGCACCAGGAGAAGGGGACGACAGAGGATGAGATGGTTGGACAGTGTTCTCGAAACGACTGGCATGAGTTTGGCCAAACTGCGGGAGGCAATGGATAGGGGTGCCTGGCATGCTCTGGTCCATGGGGTCATGAAGAGTCGGACACGACTGAACGACAGAACAACAACCCAGATACCTAGCATGCTGATGTGTGTTTTAATCTGTTTTTAATTTATTGCTGATTCAAACTGTTGTTAATTGTTTTAATTGTTTTAATTGATGTTATTGTTTTATTCTTTTTGTAATCTTCTTTGAGGTTTTTTACAACCAGGTAGTATATACATTTTAAGAAATAAATAGATATATATGTACAATACCTACAACACTTACAAAGTGTTAAGTATGAAAATACGTTCTATAACCTCAAATGGCCAACAGCTAATATTATGTCTTGGAGGAAGCTAAATTACTCTGGTTGGTAACATGAAGTGTCATGGGAACTGAATGTGAAGCATAATGGTTTAGAGCTGCAGCCAATTAGTTCTTTCATACCTTCATTAAACCTTCCTATATGCCAACAAAAACAAGAAACCCACAAGAGCACATCTATTTGCTTTTTGTGGGGGGAAAACCCCTCTGAGCTGTCTTTTGTGCTAATGCTACTTGCTTCTTAGCGAATTACAAACCAGACACAGAAAAAAAATCACATCAAAAAGCATCTGAAAGGAAAAAACCTGAACCAAAATTAGCAAATAAGATGCACAGGATTCATGGAAAAGAATGATGGCGGCTCCTATAAGTTCAAAGGAATAATTACACATACAATTCCAAAGAGTGAGGGAAAAGAAGCTTTAAAAAATTGAAATTACAGTAGTTTGTAGTTCAGACTAAAAAAATAATCAAAATGGGCAATCTGAATTGATACCCCAAGCTGCCAACTCTTCCCTCATTTCTAAATTAAGCTGTTTTCCATCCAATTTAAGTTGTAGTGCTTAACTAGTCAACTTCTCAACTGTTTCCTCCAGTAATATTTTCCATTCAATGAGCACTTTCATGCCTGTATGACGAAAACGCCAAACCACTGGAGATGACACAGTACTACCTTCAGATTATGAATTATAGGTGAATCTTCATTAAAGCCGTTTTAGGTTCTTAGTAATTCAAGGTAGAAATGAGGTCAGGGTTGTCAGAAGTGATGGCTATAACTTGAATAAAGATTATGCAAATAAATTTAAAAAGTGTTAAAGAACCTTAGACAAAGCCAGATAAGTTATTTAACGGCAAAAGGATATGGACATCTTTGTCACAAATTTGTCATGAATATCTTCAGAAAGGGGAAAGGTCTCTAAATCCTTCTCAAGTTGTATAAGCTGCCTTTCCATCTGCTTTAGGCTCTTCTCCAAGCTTTCTGCTGAAACTAAGCATATATTTATAATTAAAACTTCACACATATCAAAAGGTGAATGCTTCCTTGCAAAGATTCCTCTATGTCCACATTATGAAATACTTTTGTCATGTGTAGAGTTCTATCATCTACTCAATATCTTCATGAATGATCAGTTTAATAAACTTAATCACATCACCAGAAGCAGCAAACATACTCAGGCTCTGACTAGTTAATGCACAAATTGAGTGATTTGGAGAGAGCATGCTGATCACAGTTGAGACAGTATATAGGTATACAATTGGTACCAAACATACTATAGTACCCTTCACAGTGACATGCGCGTTTGCCAGACTCTCTCATCTTAAAGGGAGAAAATTGTTCAGTGGTAGGTGCAAAACTTGTTTACAGCATCCTGGTGAAGCATCTAATTACCAAGAGTAGACTAATAGACATGAGGTGCATATGACCAGTGGACCTAACTTCATGTCCCAGCCAGTCTGTTTTCCAGATAGAAACATGTTAACATTTTGAACTTCTAGTTTTGCTCTCCTGTGTTTCAGGATTTGCTCCAGAAAACTTTTCTCTCAGTTCACCATGAAATTGCGGTCTCTAGAATAGATGAGATAGATTTGAATGGACTGAAGCACTTGATTCAAGGAGCAAGAGCAAATAAATATGGATTCCAGAATTTATAAACCTCTCTACAGATAATACAGTGGTACCCCGCGTTACACACGCGATCTGTTCCGGATCGCGCTACGTAACACGGGCGTGTTTAACACAACCCCCCCCCAAAAAAACCCAAAATCCCAGAAGTAGCGCGATTTGAGCATTTCTGCGCATGCACGAAGTGCACAGAAGCGTTCTGCGCATCCAGGGGTCGTGCACGCTCCAGAAACGCTTCCAGGTTGAGGGCATTCTTAACTTGAACGTGCGCAACCCGGAGTATGACTGTACCTGAGTTATGTTCAAAATAAAATGCCAACTAGATCAGAGTAGAGCAGGGTGTCTAACCTTTGAACCTCCATATGTAGCTGGACTACAACTCCCACTATCTCTGACCTGATCTTGCTGCTTGGGCTGTTGGGAGCTGGAATCCAAAAATATCTGAAAGACCACAGATTAGCTGCCCCTGAGATAAAGAAACACCACTTGTATCCTGAGATGTGCCCCAAGCACCACTAGTACCTTAATGAAACTTTGGGTGTGACTATGCACCCTAACAGCAACTACCTGTACTGGAAGTGGCTGAGATACTGGGGGAAGTGTCAAACTTTCATGAGCATCATATCAGAATGTGTGTGTCTTCTGTGTGCCTGGGTACTCTGTAGTTCAAGCACTATCCAAATGGACCTCAATATTTTCATCTTGACTCTTTTATTCAGAATATGTAGAACCACTTTGGAGCAGAATCATCCACATATCCCCATTCTGTCACACCATAAAAAAGACTCCAGGGTGCCTCTGGGCCTGTGAAACTGTGAAATGTTCAGTAGGTACTACGCCCAGCTTGATGACTAAGCACATGAGCCAGTAATGGCACTCATTTCTGGATCGGGGGGGGGGGGGTTCCTTACACTCCTGGCAAATTTCAGGGCTATCTTTTCAGCCCATACATTCATGTTGGCCTGCTACCCCTGTGGTGCAAAGGATGTGCAGGATAACCTGGCAGTTAAGTGCAGCATGGCTTCATCTTTCTGAGGAGGGGAGGGAGGGAGGATCCCCATGGCTGAAAGTGTGAAGAACTCTTGAGGGCTTGCTACTTGTCAGCTTGGATATACATCTGTTTGAGCCTCTGGTACTGCAGGACTACTCATTTTTTCAGATTTGAAATCTTGAGAATTCTTGTGCCAGTCTTGTAGCTTCTTACCTTTCTAAGACGCATACCAGTATCATGTACAATATTTCCAACTCTATGTTACTGCTTATTTATTGCACACCACTATTCTGTTATGGACATTTTCTTAGTTCAATATGAACTTCCCTGAAATGACCTTCTGCTTACAAGGAAGCTTGAAAAGTAGTAAATTCTGGAATGTAAATTCTTGGGTGTGGGTACAAACTTCAGTACTCAAATCAAAAATTATTCATTCTGGACAACAGCTGTATAAAATATATTAGCCCATTCTTTAATACAAACCTCTGCTTGCTTTATCTAAGCTCTGCAAGTCTTCAACAAAGCTTAGGACTTCAGGGTACTTCTCTTCACACAATTCCACCAGAAAATGAAGCAGTGTTATCTTCTGATCAACTGATTTGGTGTCCTTTAACTAGAAATTAGTAAGTGAATATTCAGAAGCAGTAACACATTTTGATCATATATTTTATGATTTACACACTATAGAAATTGAAATCAGTTTTCCCGCACAATATCTGAAAACTGAGTTTTGAACCACTTAAAAAAATTGCATTTAATTTCCCATTTTAATTGAAAATTTGATTTTCATATCCAAATTTTGTTTTCTAATGCAGAGTCACAATTAGTACAGACATGGTCTAAAGCAGTCCTTGCCAATTTGGTGCTATACAAATGTTTTGGACTACAACTCCCATGATGCAGTCTAAAGTATCTAGAAAATACCAACTTTGTAAAGGAACACAATGTAGCAACCTTATTGAAATTAAGCAGGACCAGGTTTAGTCTGAGTAGGTGGGATTTTGACATCAAATTTGATTTTTTTTTTTTATTCAGGGAATGTTACCCAAAATGTTTAATGGATCAGGCTACTGCAAAATTTCTAAATAAGACTGCACACCAGGAGTCATTTACTGGAAGATACTGCATGATTCAATTCTAATATTGATGCTTCAGTATCAGATAGTAGCCAAATATGTACATATTCAGTGCATATTTGGAGACTATCAGCCTTCAAAATCAGAAGAAAAGGTGAAATAAATGTATTTCAGCTCTGAGTATACTCTGTGTTGTACAATTCTGAATTACTTGCAGAACTGGGACCAATTATTTGCTCCGTTGAACCCTTAACAGAATTCACTAAGTGCAAGCTTTCAGTTTCATTTCTGACGTACTGCTAAAAATATTCGTAATTGAGACAATGAGCAGCAACAATAGCTCACCATGTCACACCTCTTTCTGTCGGCTTGAAACACCAAAGCTTTTAAAACTGTACAGCAATCTCGAAACCGAGCATACACATTTACAATATATACTATTGTCTAGATCAAAACAAATTAACTGCTTTTATAAGTGGGTGGGGGTAAATGAATAGACATTTAAGCTGAAATTATTGAAGATGTAGGTGTCAAAAAACAGAAAGCAATTTAAACTGCATTGTAAATATGAAAAGCAAGTGATTGCAGCACTGAACTCAGCATTCACAGCTCTTTAAAAAGACTCACTTTACATAAGGAGCAGAGGTTAAATCCAAATGTCTGTGCATTTCGAGATCCTGCATTCATGTAGTTTCCCATTAGCAATACTAGTTCCAGAAGCTTACTGAAGCTCCTGCTCTTCTTTATCTCTTCACAGGCAGCACTGACAGCCATGATGTCAGGTTTGATGTTATTCACCTGTTCCTCAAACTGAAGCTTAAAAAGAATAGCACTCAGCCGTGGCTTCAGCCTCTTTACACCGCTCATCTGATTGAAAAGGGAAAAAAGTTCTCTTTTAAAAGCTATGTTATGCTTTAGCATGGAGCAGGTTGGTTTAATCTTGGATGATTTACAGGTATGACAGATGGACTGAAGCCAAACCTCATGCCTATATACTATCCCAAAATAGATGAATGAACGAGGAACACTTGTTTGAGAACTATTTAACTTGTGAATAATTATCCTTCTCAGCTATATTTAACTTGTGAATATACTAAGCCAAAAACCCACCAGCATTTCTTCTGGTCTTCCAGGTGCTTCTTATCAAGCTGTTTGTACAGCACCACACATTACTACTGGGGTACATTAGCGCATAAGCAGTTGCTCAGGCCATAATAAAGTTTGAGTGACACATATAGTTCTAAGCATAATTATTCAGAAAATGTTATAGGAGAATTATTTGTGTTCTTGGGATTGCAAGTTTCTTCATTCTTTTTCTGCTTCACTATTCTAAATTCAGGGGATTAGGTGGCATAAGTGCATAAGCAAAATCCCTGCAGTATATCAAAGAAACACAGTCACCCCACCCCACCTACCTCCCCGTCCCACCCACTTCTTCCCCCCTCCCCCCCTTTTCTCTTTCTAATGTCTCACCAACACTGACTTATAAAAATATTGTATGGAAAAAATTGAGAGAGACATTGTACTACCTTTGAAAATCTTTAATAAAAATTAAAAAAAAAAAAAAATCCAAGCATTATCTTGGACTTATTTTGCATCTAACAAGGATACTGTTCAAACACTCATAGCCCTTACGGCCATCAAACAACCAATAGAAACTAGTAGGCAAGTGTCCAGTTCTCTACATTTGTTATGTAGAAAAGCCAAAAATACAGCTTGAGATAAAATACTAAAATACTTTTCAAAGATTCAAAAATTATAGCGATATTGTTAGCATCACATATGAAGCAGAAGGAACAGGGCTACTCACCACAATACCAAACTGTTCTGGTTCAGACAAGTTTTCATATTCACTCTTCATTTTGGACAATTCATTCAGTTGTTTTTGTTCAGGAAGGTGTTTTATTAGATTCTATGTATCATGAAAATATATGAAATGTATTAGAGTTTTCACTGTCTTTTCTCAATAAATGTTCCCATGAGGTTTTATTTTACACAATCAGTTCAATAAATTTCAATTCAGTCTCACAAAGAATCAAACGAATTTGCAGCAACACATGTAAAGAAAAAAGGATTTTATCACTAAAAAAAAGGAAAACTAAAACTGACTTCAGTGAAAAAATAGCAGAATTCAATTGTTGAGTGCAAAAGCGGATATTCCTGATTTTTAAAAGTGCAAGTTTCCATTTTCTTCACTGCTTGAAAACTGTTGTAATCATAGCTCCAGGAAAAAAGCTAAGTACCAATCAATAAATGGCCTTCAAAAGAAATGCCATACAAGAATATGGGGGTGGGGGGAAACAGTTTTTTAATGAATGCTGACAATCGGAAATTATTTTCTCATGGAGAAGTGAACTATTAAGTGGGTTACTGGACTGGCCTCCTAGTCAGAACCTGGCAATTCTAATTCCCAGAAAACACCGTTGAATTTCTATGCCACGATAAATATTCCTTAAATTTTATGTGAGTTTATACATTGAATATATTATTACTCTGATTACACTGTTGCATGAGTTGTTTGATATATATTCTTGACAAAAATGTTATTATCTACATCAGTTACTATGCTTGTTTATTTGGGCAAACTGCTTTTTGTTTGTATAATGATACCACTAGAAAACTTGTGTCAATAAACATATTACCTTTAAATAAAAGTAAACTATTAAAAGTACAACATTACAGTCTAACTTAAGAATTGATCTAGACAAGGGCGGGGGAGAACTGATCTAGACAAGGTATTTAGCATTGGGATTTCAATCTACATCAATGGCATTAATCAGCACAGATAACAAATTTACAGCATGATGGCACGCAACTCAAGGTACAAATTGTACCAGATGATACAAACAAAGGGGATGGAAATTCTGTAGCTCTGTAGAGCTTTACACAAATGTTTTTTAACCAACCAACTAATGCTGTGTGAGCCCACTGGACAGAATAAAGCCTGAGGTTTTACAACAAAACCCTGTACCTTAAAGGTGAGAGGGTTTGATACTCATACCACACATGGCCTAATAGAAAGTGAATGATGTAGAACCTTCATTAGAACATTCTCCTTCTCTCACTAGTGGCATATGCTACTAGATGGCTGGCAAGAGAGACCATACATTAATTAAGGTCTAATTACACCCATCATCACATTCACTAGCACAGCTGGGGGGTATCAATATATACCACAATTTATACAACGCTTCTTACTCTAATTCTTGGCTGCTGTATTGCTTCAGAGAAATTTCATGCCATTTTATTCATCTCCTAGCACTTGGAATATTTAAACTGCATGTTTTAAGAAAGCTAAAGCAATTGGGGCTGTTTGTCACTGAACTGCAACAATAGAGTACACTTGTCACTTCGAAAACTTGACCACTGAAATAAAGTTAGTCAGTAATATTTAGTGAAGCCCATCCACAGGCAAAAGCGGCTCACACTCTCACAACAGAACAAACTCTTTCCCTCACACCTGTGCAGTTCCCAAATCGACTCCAGAGAGTTGATGGGACCTTCCAAAGTACAGTGGTACCTCGGGTTACAGACGGCTTCATGTTACAGACACTTCAGGTTACAGACTCCGCTAACCCAGAAATAGTACCTTGGGTTAAGAACTTTGCTTCAGGATGAGAACAGAAATTGTGCGGCAGCAGCAGAAGGCCCCATTAGCTAAAGTGGTACCTCAGGTTAACTTCAGGTTAAGAACAGTTTCAGGTTAAGAACGGACCTCCGGAACGAATTAAGTTCTTAACCAAAGGTACCACTGTAGAAGTGGGGAGCATGGAGCTGCAGGTGAAGAGGAAAATGAATTCTGCTTATACAATGTTGAATATCATCCTATCACTCTCCACACTTCAAGAATACCAGTTCTTCCCTGCACCCCAAAGTCTTTAAACCCAGGAACCAACGAAACTTTGAGGCATTAGCTTGAAATTCATGACCTTTTGCTCCTTCCATGTTTTACTGTTGCTTTTTAAATGGTTGTAACCAGCCCTGGGACCTTAAGATGAAGGAGTGATGATGATGATGATGATGATGATGATGATGATGATGGAATGTTCAGACGTTTAGGAGAGTATTCTTTTCATCACTGGAATTACATCAGGCTAGTTTTATTTTAAAAATTACATCCTGCCCTTCTGCATTAGCAGCCAAGTCAGCCAAACATTAAACCAACAGTTTTGTATTCAAAAAAACCTGATTATAAAGCTGCTTATCAGTTCACCATACCTGAAGCATAGACTCCGACAACTGGGCTTCATCTATTTCCAGTATCATCATTTTTATTTCTTCATAAGGTACCCGAAAATAACCTAAGAAGATAGCTAAGGAAAAGCACACAAACACAAACTATGCTTATCAAATGGGAGCACATTCTGGCTAAGCAAAAGTAATGTTGTCCAGCTACAGTGCTTGCTGAGATGTCTACAAAAAGTTTTAAAGTGACCACTTGCTCCCTTTATAAATTTGTGGCACATCAATAACTTTATCAAGGTACATGAGCTTAAATAAGGAAAGAGAAATGGAAGATAAATTAGTAAATAAAATTCTCTATTAAACCTATTGGTTGCCTTTCCCCACAACAGTTATCTCAAAGCTCCTTACAAAAACAGACATTAAAAACAATCTAAAACATTAATCAATAATATGTATCAGAGAGCAGATCCAACTGAACCCTATCCCATTACAAGCTAAGCATAAAATTAAGATCCAAAGCCCTGAGTGAATAAAAATGTTTTTGCCTGACATCTAAAAACAGAAAGCAATGGTGCCAGGCATGCCTCCCAAGGAAAAAGCATTCCACAAATGGGGAGTCACTACTGAGAAGGCCTGTTGTCATGTCGCCACCTCCTTTGGAAGTCGCATGCAGAGAAGGGCCCACAATTAAGAATGTTGGTTGAAGTGGGGAGTGGTGGTCCTTGAGGTACAAGACTTCTGAACTGCATATGTCTTTACAACTCAAATTGTGCCTGGTAGCCACTGCAGTCATGCCAAGATTGGGGTTATGTGTTCAGACTATCATTTCTTAAAAGGAGAATAGCTGGGCTACCAGACAAAGCTGATGGAAGGCACTCTGCACCACAGAAGCCACATGAGCCTAAAGTGCATCCAGAAGTATCCAAAAGCTACACACCTGCTCCTTCAGTGGGAGTGTATCCCCATCCAGGGCAGACCACACCCCACCCATCCAGTCTAGAGAAACAACCACTAACTTTATCAACTTATGTGGTTTAAACTTCAGTTTAGTGGCTCTTATCCAGTTCATTACTGAGGTCAGACACAGATCTAGCACACTCACTGCCACACTTGTAGATGTAAAGAAGGAATAGAGCTGTGTACCAGGAGCTGATAGATGCTGTCCAGCCCAACCTGTCTGTTTCAGGGAACAAAAGAAGGAGTGCAATGCACTCCAAAATTCTGGATAACCCTACTCAGCATTTTCACGTAGATGTTAAGCTGCATGAACTCTGAAACCTGCAGCACCTCACAATGAAGGCTCCATGAGCCCCAATCACCTCTTTCTGAAGATGGTCAGCCAAGTAGGATCAAAACCTCTGCAAAGCAGTACTGCCCACAGAGGTGGAGCAATGTGGGTGCGGCGCACTCCGGGTGCCGTTGGGGCCGCCGCCTGCCAGCAAAGCTGTGGAGGATGGCGGCGGTCCCTGCACAGGGCTCATGGTGGCGGCCTCATGGGTGGGTCGCCCCGGGTAACAGAGTTGATAGCTATGCCCCTGACTGCCCACCCCCCAACCCAAAACAGCTGCTCCAGACAAATACCATAGTGGATGCGAGATTGTGCCATGATTGGAATTTCCTCACCTCAACAGCATGGATGGTTGAAGTCACCATTGTCTAGTCAATAACTATCTCTTCTCCCAAGCCACTGGAGAAACTTACTAATTCTGCTGTGGGAGCAAGTTGAGAGCTCATCCACACTTCTGCTTGTCCCATGCTTTCTAGGTAAGAGTGCAAGAGGTTTTTTGTTTGCCCCACTGCATTCCCTGGGAAAAGCTGCTGTTTACCACTGAATTGTTTCAAACGTCAATCTGCAGAAAACTGACGTTTGTTACGATTCACTGTAAACAGAGGGTTTTCCCGCGGAAGCGGCAGGGCAAATGAAAAACCTCTCAGAAAGTACGGGACAAGCTGAAGTGTGGACAAGCCAAGAGAAACCAGCTCATTAGAAAAATCCCCACTGAAGATGGCAAATACTGAATGAAGAGAATTTCTGAGTTTAAATATAAAGAACAACCATTTACTGATAGTTACATTTGTTTCTGATGGATAATATTCCAGAAATTTATGTACTTTTGCAATTTAGTTTCAAATGTCTGAAAGCTCTGGTATGTACAGTAATGAATACTACGCCCACCATTACATAAATTAAACCTACTGTTGATATTGTTGTTATACAGGGGTAAGCTAACATAACTTCCTCCATATGTTGGAATCATGCTGCTTGAGACTCATAGGTGGAGTTCAACAACATATGGAGGGAATCATGTTGACAATCCGTGCTTTAATACAAAGTGAAAATTGAGTCTAACATTTCTGTTTTAAGCTGTTTCTATTTTAGCTGTAAGCCACCTTGAGTCCTTTTCAGGGAAAAGGGTGGGATATAAATAAATAGAGTAATAATAAATACAATTCAGTAAGTAGAACACATTATTTTCAAAAAAAATCTGATAAATACTCTAAAATGTTTTAAACAAAGTAAAGTATTTACATACAAAGGTTTTGAGCAATCTTTGGATCCAAAATTTTGAGTTCTTTGATTCGTTTTTTAATACTTCTCTCTTCAATATTTTCATCTTTTTTTACTGTCAAAGAGCACAACAATGTTATTAGCACACAATAATGTTAAGCAGCAAACATTTCCCTAAAAATACATATTTTGTTGTGGTTTTGAAATTAAATATGAATAAAAATAAGCACAATGCAAGTGCAGAAATTTCTATTCCTTACATATGAGAAGCACATAACAAGATTCATGTTGTTAGATTTTAAAAGTAAGCAGTAAAGCCACAACCCTAACCCCCAATCCACACCACTGCTGGAGATTAGGAATGGGTGGAGATATTCCCATCAAAATCATGGGCAGTAGGTGACAAAAGGCCCCAAAATGTGGCATTATGCTGAAGACAAAGCAGGACAGTGATGCATTCACTGTACCAAAGCCAGTCTGACTGCCAAGTATGATCACAATCCAAGCTTCTCTCCTGTGCCAACCTGGAACTGGCAAAGCAAAAAAGTAAAAGCCTTCCGTCACAGGAGGCACTAGCAGCAAAACTTCAGAGTAGGGTCAATGTTCTGCCCCACAACTCAGTTGTGGCTTTGGATTGCTATCCTAACAGTGCGCTCTCTCTCTCTCTTTCTCTCTCACACACACCCCTACACACACAAACACACACACCCCTACACCCCCCCCCCGTGACAGCATGTTGGCTTCAAGAGCACAATAAACTATGGGTGTGGAAAGAAATTGCTTCCTCATACAATTTTACACACACACACACACACACACACACACACACACACACGTATTGGGTTTCATATAGCCATTTGCTTGGGACCACAATGTGCAACCCCAAACCAGCAGCAGGAACCAAGGCAAGGTACCAATCTAATGACTCTACAATAGCACACATAGCTTGGTGGTACATAAGAACTACTAGTCAGTAGTTCATATGTGTAGCTCTTACACATGGATTCTTCTGTATGCCCATCTCTATTTCTGGTTTGAGTCTACAACTTTCTCTAACAGCATACTGATGTTGTGAGTGCCAACAGTTATCTAGCTAAAACTGGGCTAATGAAAAACAAAAGGTGGGTATTAGCATGCTTCAGAGAACCCTCAGATTTGCAAAATTACAAAAAACTGTCGTCCCTTGGTTCCCAAATGCCAAAAACCTAGAAGTGTTCTGGTTTTCAAACGTTTTTTGGAAGCCAAATAGCGGTTGCCAGCTATTGTTTCCAGGGTGCCTGCATCAATCAGAAGCTGCGCCTTGGTTTTTGAACATTTCGGAAGTCAAATGGACTTCTGCAACGGATCAAGATTGGCACTTTTGTTTTTGCTATTTATTTAGTTTTTGAGCTTTTCAGTTAATTTGTTTTTGTGTTTCTGTGGAATCCAGTTCAGCTACCGATTGATTGTGTGACTACGGAAATTGATAAACGCTCCCCATCCAAACAGTGACTATCATCAGTGCAGGTAAGAAATTATTTAAATTTAAATTTTTATCATCTACAATACTGTCTTATTTATTTTATAGTACAGTAACATTGATTATTGCTTTCATTTTATGGATCAATGGTCTCGTTAGATAGTAAAATTCATGTTAAATTGCTGTTTTAGGGGTTGCTTTTAAAAGTCCATTTTGCATTACTTTCTATGGGAAAGCACACCTTGGTTTTGGAACGGACGTCCAGAATGGATTAAGTTTGAGAACCAGGGTACCACTGTAATCACTTAAAAAAATTGCAAGAGGACCACACATGTGCACACATACCAAAGTCAGCCCAATGAACACTGAGCATGCTTAATAGCCACAGAATTAAGATGATCAGGTACAGGAAGCAGAAATCGGAAAACAGTGGGGTAATGGAAGGGATTGAAGCAGGGCTCTGTTGGAGGTGGGGGGGGGCAATGGACCCAGAAACATTTTTGAGGAGGCTCCGCTCTCAGATCACGTCTGACCCGGGGACAGAGTGGAGAAGTGACGGCGGCAGTGTTGCAGCCAGCTCCCTGCACTGGGCTGCAGCCGGCTCCCTCGTGCCCAGCCTCAGGTCTGAACCAGGAGTGGAGTGTAGGAGAGGCGGCAGCAGCAGTGTTGCTGTATCTCTGTCCCTCTCCTGTACAGGGCTGCACACAGGGGGAGCTGCCAGCTCCCTTGCACCCAGCCACAACTCCGTTCCTGGGTCAGGTCTGATCCGGGAGACGGAGAGTCGCAGCAGCATTGCTGCCCCTCTCCTTGGCCGGGCAGCGCTACGAGAGGATGCTGTCGAGGCAACATTCTTGCACCCGACCTGGGCAGTGGGCCACTGTTTTCAGCCCTTCATTGATACCTATTCTTAAATCAGCCTTAGGGTTGTATTTCAGATTGACAGAGGAGTAGTTTCTTTAATTTATTTAGTGATTTATAGTAGTTTCAGAGATAATTAAAGAAAGGAGGTACGACCAGTCTTTTCTCTGGAAATAGATTTCCAGAGCTCTTAAGTGGTGCCTGAGCAATGCTGTAGGTTTTCCCACTACTGGGCACTCACCAGTCAGAAAGGATTTCTCAATCCCCCATCAGCGACAATCCATTTGGAGCATCTAATAGTTAATCCCAATGTTTTAACTCTGTTCCAGAGATTAAAACAACAGTTAGCTCAATTTCCAGTCACGCCCACATTTCATGATGGACGTTCTTTACAGCCCCTCAAGGCAGCGGGGAGGGAGGGAAAGAGGCATCATTGCTCCCAAACCTCTCTGGGAAGTATTGGAGGGACCAAGGCACCCGTGAACGCCATTTGGCCCCATGTCTGTTCCTTCAGAAGGCAGAACTGGGGAGACACTGGGAGCATGCCTGCTGCCAAAGCAAGAGCCTCCGCTTCCGGCATGATCTGTGGAAAGGTTTCTCCTTAATTTGGCAACTGAGAAGTGCTCTCTATGCAAGATATGCAAATAAAGTTGAGACTAAATCAGCTGCCGAAAGAACAGGAACTTTTGATGGTACTTGAATGGTCTTTTGATGTTTTGAAAAATCCATACAGCAATTGTGAATGGAGGAAGAAGGCAGACTGCTTCATGTTTGCTACAATTTTTGCATCTGGTTTTCTGTGTCTGCCCTCTCCTGATTAATGAAGGAAAAAATGGCATGTGTTGTTGGATACAGGACTGCTCTATGGAGAAAAAAAGGGGGTCAGATGTCTGTTTTATGTTTTATAAGGAATTGGATAAGGTTTTACTATGCCTGCCCCCTCCGACCAAGGAGTGACTGGGTGACTATGTAATTTATATTTACGAACATCTCTGGATGGTGTTTGGTGTTGCAGAAGGAAGAATGCACCTATTGTGATTTACAACAATTTAGACTGATAAAGTCTGCAGCTGGTTTTGTTATCCTAGAAGGAATTAGGCCATGAAGAGGCTAAATGAAATGGGACGTGCCTTGGCACAGGGACACATACAGTCGTACCTTGGTTCTCAAATGGAATCCGTTCTGGAAGTCCGTTCGACTTCAGAAATGTTAGAAAACCAATGTGCGGCTCCCGATTGGCTGCAGGAGCTTCCTGCACTCAAGTGGAAGCCACAGCGGACTTTCTGCTTCTGAAAAACATTCAAAAATCAGAACACTTACTTCTGTGTTTTCGGCGTTTGGGAGCAACAATGTATGAGTACCATGGCATTCCGAGAACCAGGGTACAAGTGTATTGTATATGGGTATGGCTGTACTGGAAGGGATATGTCTAATGTATCGCAGAGTTGGAATCCTAAGGGCTAGGCTGCTTCTAGGAGGTTTCCTCTTCGAGAACCACTCCATGCTGCAGTATTGACTCTGTTATCTGTGTGAAGGAACGTGACCTTGGGCAGAGCAAGCAGATACAGGAGCTGCAAATAATCAGCTAACCAGTGATAGAATTCGGATCTGAACAAGGATGAAAGAAGATTAAAGCTGGAAAACAATGCCTAATTCTTGGGGGGGGGGATGAACTTATTAAAACAGTGGTTTCCAGTTAGGGGTTCGGGGACCCCTGGGGTCTGTGGAACACCACTTGGGGGTCTGCAGCACCATCCCCTGCAAGGGACTTACTTATCTTGTTAATTGCACAGTGAAAGCCAGAATGATGATCCATGGTTCACCCAACCTCTGCTCGCAACCAGGGCCTGCTAGTTGGCAGGGGAAAACTTACGAAAGAATTGCTGGATGGCAAGTGAGTTGGGATTGGGCAAGAAGCTCTGGCACAGTTTCTTGAGGCTCTTACAATTGAAGGGGAGGGAGGGAGGGAGGGGGAGAGAGAGAGAGAGAGAGAGAGAGACGCTTGCTCCACAGGGCGGGTTCACATGCTTATCATTAAAAAAAAGTAAGGGATCCCTTTCCACTGCTCTCTACTTTTTAACTGAAGATAACTTCTAAATGCTTTCAAGAACTATCAAGTTTAGAGGATTATCCCACTGCCTCTTTATTTGATGATTTGAGGATAAATATACAGTGGTACCTTGGTTCTCAAACACCTTGGTACTCAAACAACTTGGAACCCAAACACTGCAAACCCAGAAGTAAGTGTTCCGCTTTGCAAACTTTTTTCGGAAGCCGTACATGCTCCATTTTGGTTGTTAAGCTTCTGTTTTGAGTGCCACACTTCCTTTTTGCGCTGAGGTCTGTCTATTTTTGCTATTTATTTTGTGTTTTCGTTTTTGCAGCTCTTTTTTATTTGTTTCTGACTGTGTGGAACCCAGTTCAGCTACTGATTGATTGATTGTGTGACTGCAGTACATTGTTTATTGCTTTCATTTTATGGATCAATGGTCTTGTTAGATAGTAAAATTCATGTTAAATTGCTGTTTTAGGGGTTGTTTTTAAAAGTCTGGAACGGATTAATCCATTTTGCATTACTTTCTATGGGAAAGTGCCTTTGGTTTTGGAATGGACTTCTGGAATGGATTAAGTTTGAGAACCAAGGTACTACTGTAAAGCCAATTTACTCAAGTTTAATTATTATTTCTTTTTAAAAAAACAACAACAACAGAAAGGCAGCCATGATAGCTCATAAGAAAAAAAACTCCCAAATCCAGTTGTAGATTGCCTTGATTTGATTGGTTCTAAGAAAATTATTGATAAACTAGATTAAAAATGTAAATTAAGCTATGCCCACACAACATCAAACTGCTATGGGCTGAGCTATTTTTCAAATCACTGATAGTCTGTAACCAAATACAGTGCATTTAATACACAATCAACAATCAAGAGTTGTTTATCAAGCAAGCGTCTGCAACTTGAACAAGTTTCATACTCAGAATCAAAAGTATAAATAGCAGCTTTGCATGAACCACCACCAGAGCACCACTCATTTACTAAAAGCCAATGAAGATTTATGTGGAGATGGAGATAGTGATATTCTGATTTCAGCTGCACTTCTCTTATACCATTATAACACATGGAGCTCTAGGCAGATACTTCCTTTGCTCCCTACTTTCTCCATTTTCCAATAAAGGCCATCAAGTTATGATCAGTTTAATACATGCACACACACCCCTCAAATATCACATATCTGTGTCTTCCATTCCTAACTCTGAACATCCCATTATAAAACATTGATCAAAAATTGTCATGTGTTATATGTTCCTTTTCCTAATTGTTCCTAATTACAATCCACATAATATCACTTATAAAATGCCTTAGGTAAACCAGAGTACTATTCAACTTGGTTCTCAGACAGCATGTGTAGATTGCAACTGTAGTTGTAAGAAATTCTGATGTTTCAATCAAAATTAACTAGGCTCATTTTCTAACCTAATAAGAATTTAAAACAAAACAATTAGTTACTTACTGGGTTTTTTACAACAAAACGTAAGCTCCAGCTTGCCTAAAAGATCAGCACTCTCATACTTGCCATCATTTGCCTTAATCCAGAAACAGTTCTCATTCATTTCTTGTGGTCTAATCTGCAAATATATTAACATAACAGCTGAGTGATATCACATTAGCTACAAATATATAACAACAGAAGTCATGCACAAAATATGAAAGTTGATCATTAATATAGCTGATAATGATGAAGAGAAAGTAATATTAGTTCTTTCCAATGGCTGAGAAGTCATTCTGGATAGAGTCAGGGTTCGAAATTAGCAGGGCGGCAGGTGCATTTCACCTAAAGATTCTCCATTTGCAAGCACCTTAGAAAGTGTGGGTGCCATTTTTTGCACCTGGCTGACACTCAAGGATTACTGAAATATATGTGCTCTGAAGCCTCAAAGTATACGTTAAGGATAGACAGTATGTTTAAGGAGGTTAACAATGAAGAGCAGAATGTTTTGAAAACAGAAGTATGGTGCCAATACAGTGGTACGTCGTGTTATGTACTTAATCCGTTCCGGAGGTCCGTTCGTAACAGGAAACTGCTTGTAACATTCCGCTAATGGCACCTCCCGCTCAAGTTCCGCTCACATCCTGGGGCAAAGGTCACAACAAGGGGCTTCTACTTCCGGGTTAGCAGAGCGTGTAACCCGCAGCATTTGTAAGGGGGGCCGTACATAACACGAGGTACCACTGTATTTTTATTGTAAACACCAAATTAAACATGTATTAACAATTTCTGTTAAAAATGTGATATTAACAATGTGTCATTTATGTGAATTGCATATTAGTTCATGCTTATCAAAATAATAAATAAAAAGCATTGTTGCCCCCCCCATGGCCCACAACTGAGGTCCCAGGAGCCATTTGGCTCCTAGCTTTTCTATCCCAGTTTCTAACACTGGACATACAAGGCTGAGGTAAATATCATGTGTTTCCAGACAACCAGCAACAAAGAGAGTAAGAATCCATTAGGGCTGCATTGTCCAGATAGGCCTCCTTGTCCTCTCAAATAGGTGTGCTACTGAACCACCATCTTTCACTGTGTAAACTTCCCCAGGTCCCTGGACACCTCAGAGTGCAATGGACCACCACAACAAAACAGTGCTGCGCAAGAAGCAATCAATTTTAACAGAAACCCATTATCTTTTCAGCATATTTATAAACATTCACATTTCTGTGCTAGTTAATACAGCTCATCCTGGAATGAAAGCAACATGAAGGTTGCTGATGCTACCAAACCAAGTTCAAGGCGTTGCTATTAACAACTTGAGACCAGTTTACCTATGAGATTGCCATATCTCACAGGACTCACCTGACTCCTTCGACAGGCAGAATTGGCAGTACTATAGGTGTCACATTATCCCGGTTCCACATTTGTAAAAACTTGATCATTTAGTGTGGCAACACCTACACTTTGAAACTCCCTGCCTATTGAGATCAAGTAGGTGCCTTCACTGCACTCTTTTCAGTGCCTGCTAAAAGCATTCTAATAATAATAATAATAATAATAATAATAATAATAATAATAATATAATATATTATTTATACCCCGCCCATCTGGCTGGGTTTCCCCAGCCACTCTTGTTTAGGAAAGCCCACTGAGATACCTAGAAAGCTGAAGTAATTTTAAGTTATTTTATTATCTTTTGCATGTTTTAAAGTGTTGCAAATGTTTCTTGGTTGTTTTTCATCTCTTTGTAAACTGCTTTGAATATTTTTGTTTTTACAATCAAGCAGTGTGTATCAATTTTATGGAATAAAAAATGCATACCCTATAGGTCGTTTAGGCTATTAAGCATTTGATTCTGGTGTGTTATATAATACTAAGCATCAAAGGGGCAGCACTTTTGTTGCATATAACAGGAATGAAATAGCTGATTCTAAGCAAATAAGCCAAAAATGACAAAGTTTAATATCCTCCATTAAAAACAAGAAGTTAACCCAACAAACATTAAAAGCTATATTAGAGCAGTTGCTACGTTCCTGTTTCACCTTTGGTGAGACTGCAGTAGAGTACATGCTACAACCATTCACTGACAGCTATACACTATTCATCACTATAGAACCATATTGTCAAACAACAACTGCACTATGGAATTCAACATATCAGGGACAACACTATCTACACCATAAAAGTGTTATTATCACCAGTTTTTAACAGATTCATGAAAATGTAGATACATAGCTCTAAACACACAAAAAGAAGTTACCTTCTTAAAAAGTGTTGCAAGATAAAGAGGTCCAGGAATAGCAGCTGGTGTGCTGGGAAGTAAGGTGAGCAACAACCAATGGGGGAGATGAAACTGATCCCTTTACCACAAAACAACTATGGGATGGGGACTGCTAAATCAGCACCATGAAGTAACACATCACTCTGGGTGGTGGCTGATCACCTGCACAGTGCTCATCTAGCAACTCTCATGGTTCTGCAGCCTTCACAACACCCACTGGAAAAGGAATCTAGTACATCTACTTCTCAATAGCTGTCAAGCTGCAGTGACTTCTTCCTTGATAGCTTCTTCTTGCATAACAGTTATTAGAACTTTACCATAACACTACCTGGAGAAATTAGCCTTGTCTCAACAACACATGCTCCTGGCTAGACTGTATTGTGCTCTACACAGTTATTTCTAAAAACATTTGAGAAACTTCAGTTGCTACAACGCAACGCTTAGAAACTAAACCACCAGGGCCTATTGTACCTATTCTGTGCAGTTTATATTGCTATTTCTTTCTGGACACATTTTAAAATACTGCCCTTGACCTTTAAAGCTCTAGTTAGTTAGGACCACATTACCTGAAAAACCATCTATATGAGCCTGCCAAAACTTTACCATCGGTGGTCCTGTTCTCTAGCCAATAATATGAGACAGGGCAGGCTGATGGGAAGCAGAGGCAGGGCTTTTTCAGTGGTGGTAAATATGGAATACAATCACCTCAGACGTATGCATGGCACCCTACCTAGCGATTTTGAAAATGGCTCTCAAAACATTTTTATTTCAATTGATTAAAAAAAAAAGTAAAGTCACCTATGGCTCATTTTAAAGGGCTGTTTTCACTTTAAACCGGTTTTAAATGTTTTATTATTTCCGTGCACCACCTTATGAGGACATTTGTGCTAAAATGTGGGGTACAGTTCTCTTAATAAAGGAATAAAAATAAATAAACTAACGCCAGTGTCTAATAATTCAGTTATGCTTAGAATTTTGCAAAATATGCTTTCTGTTTTTTATTTACCTTTAACCAGTTCAGTCTTTTCATAGTGACCTCAGGTTTAAATTCTTTTTTAGGCTTCAATCCATAAGGCAGCACTTGAGGAGGAGGAGAACACTGTGCCCCTGGCAATGTCTGCAGTGGTGGTGGTGGTGGCACACCAAAAGGAGGAGCCTTTCCTAAACTACTAGTCAATGAAGGTGGCAATGGGGGTGGCGGCGGTGGGGGTGGGGGCAGAGCTCCAGCTGAAAGTGGATTGGGTGCTGCATCAGCTAATGGGACTGGTGTCACATGTCCTTCCAAAGATGTCACTGGACAGGCACCTACGCCATTCGTTATTGAGCCATCCTGAAAAGCAAGTTTCGAATTTATGAATACAATCCCTAAATATCATTTAATAATATCAAGTTAAACTTATGAAACCCAGCATAACTACTCTGTTGTAAATTTGACATAGAACTGTAAAATACAGTGCCTACACATATGATGAGACAGTTTAGGAGGCAACTGTATTCTATAACCAGTAATTACATGATGGCAAAGCTCATCAATAACATGCAGGTATACTGTGTTGCTTAGCCATTTGCTACCAACCACAATGCAAAGTACAAAAGCCTTATGCAGCTTAGACCCAACATTTGTGCAAATTAGTAATGCTATAATGCTGTATGTTATTCATATCACATAACTTGCTCAGTTGTTACCAGTTAGGAAACATAATAACTTGGAAGCCTTGTCGGATCAGACTAAATGTCCATCTAGTCTAGTATCCCACTTCCAATAGCAGCCAATCACATGTTCCTAAGAAGCTTACAAGCAGGGAAAAGTAGCAAAAGTCCCCATCCAACCTTGTTTGCCTATCAGCAATTGCTACTCAAGAGGTATATTGTCTCCACATGTGGAGGCTACATTTAGCTACCCTTGCTAAAAGGCTTCTTCCATGAAATATGTCATACTGTACTTTTATGAAGATAATAAAAGTAAAAATATGAATAAAGCACAAGACACTAGCAATATTAGAATTCTGTCTGAAATGCATAAATGTCTCTTATCTCCACATTGGAACCATTCTGCCCAATGGTTTAAAAATTTTAACAATATAAATATCATGTACATATTATATAAAAAGACAACTAAATTTATTAATAAAAGTCATTTTATTTAATTGTATTATAGTAACTAGTTGTATCATTATCTGAAAACTTGTTTTTGGATATTTTGATTAAAAACCAAATTTTAGGAATAAACAATCATTTACCTTATGTTTATAAACTTTTCCATTTGCTTCGGTGTGAATAATTTTTTCTTCAATTTTTTGAAGTTGTGCTTTTGTCTCTTGATGTGCTACAAATTCATTTTCAAACTGAAATAAAAGCATTAAAGTGCTATATATCATTGTATTCATTCTTTCAATGCTCAATATAACTCCTCAGTCCTTAAGTGTTACTTATATCCATTTAAACTAAAGTTCAGCACATATTTACCTGGGAGTAAGACATAGTGTAGAGTGCACAGGGTTGAACCATTGAACAGGTAAAAATTAAGCTACAATGATAGAATTTGGGCAATAGTGTGACACCAGTGGAAAAAATGACTAAGATGAATAGATTTTAATACTAAGAACATACAATTTCCACAGAAATAACCTGTTATGCACATGACTGTGTGCTCATATTTAACTGGTCTTTTATAGTACACTCTATCCTTTCTTTTCAGTAAAATGAGACCAGTACTTCTGTAACTGAGAAATAGCCAGTTAAATGTAAAACAGCTCTTAAATCTGAACTAGGAGTAAAAATGGTGGACAGAGACTACACAGATGCCCATTTTCTAGTGTGTTATGTTCTTAGATTACCTTCAACCACTTCAGAAAAATTATGGCAATTCAGAAAATTGGAAACCGGTAGTTTCCCAAGGCACTGTTGTGCAGACACAGACTTCAAGCACGCTGGTTTTTATTTTGTTTTTAAGTGTTCCCCAAAACTGTCTTTCCAATTATAATTACTAGCTTCCATTAGCCACACTGGGGAAATAAGGACAAATGCAGTACAAATACCTGTCTAGTTCCTAGCAGGGTGAAGTAGGTCTTTTACTTATTTCACAGGTTGATGTACTAGTTAATCATAAAAACCTCTTTGCAGTTTACAAAAAATATACATTAAAATTACAATAAAAACAGATGTCAAAAACAAGTTAGCCTAAAACATTTCAAAATAAAATCAGCAGTTTTATAAATGTACACTATAAAACAATTATTACATGTCAGGGTAGGGTTGCTTAGACAACAGAGTTTTAGTACGCACTAAAAACAGTACAGCAAATACACCTGCATAATATCAATGGGCAGGGAGTTCCAAAGTGCAGGTGCTGTCCCACTGACAGACCAAATCCTTACAAGTACAGAACAAATGTCATGTGGAATATGTAATGGCAGTTGGAAGGGGATTTTTATCAGAAGAATGACATGGAAAAGAAGGTTTAGACAGCCCTTTCCCAAATGATTGCACCAATCCAGGAAACAGGAATCACTTGATTGCTTTTTATGTTAAAACTAAAATGCTGGATTCGAATCACAGATCTTGGGCATCAGGCCTATTTTAGCTCTTAAAAATCATGCATTATTAAAGTCTCAGAACACATTGTAATGTATACATTAAAAGTTAAACATATCTGAATAAAACAACCTGAAATTACTAACCTTTTTTGAAAATTCTGAAGCTCTCTTTTCAAGTTCTTCTATTTTCTTTTGCTCAATACAAATATCTAATAGGAAGCCAAGGTTTGGGGTTTTAAAAAGTAATTTGAAAAGCAAGCTTTCAGCTCCTAGTCAGACTTCCCCGAGGCTGATCTCCATTTGGCTCACATTCCACACACAGCAGTGTCAGAGCAATCAACAGAAGATGAGTATTGGAGAATGTTTAATGGTGACTCAGTTGCCCAGTATTACTTCTCTCCCTTCTTATAATAAGACATGTCAACACATAGCCAGCTGTGATATCAAGACAGCTAGAAAGCCCAGTAGCTATCAGAGACCACAGAAAACAGAGTGTTAAGTGGGAAGGTAATTGTGACCCATTATTGTAGCCCACAGCTATGCTTTCTAAGCAGTTTTTTAAAAAGAGGAATAGGTTTGCTTTTAACCACTAATAGTTAGTCAAACAATACCAGCTAATCTTTTTATACATGCTTTTTATAGGAAGACTAATAATATAAAAAGACTTACCCATTAAATGACTGAAGTCTACATCCAGTCTTTTACGATAACTAAAATCTGGGTCTACTCCACTTCGATGTAAGACTATCTGTGAAATGCACTCTTCAATTAACTTAAAATATAGTGGCCTATACAGGTGAAAGAGAAAAATACATATTTCAGAACAAGCTGCAAGTTCTTCATTCTACAAGTAATGTTGCTTCTGAGAAGCAAAGGTTTCATATTACAGGGTTTATTATTAATATTGATTCCATTTATATCCTGCTTTTCCCCCAAAGGAGCCCACAGTGGTATTTTAAGGTTTTATTTTTGTTTTTTTAAAGAAACTTCCTCATTTCAGAAAAAAGCACTCTTGAAGCCTGGAGGCCTGATCAAACATTACTTCCTATTACCCTAGTATTATTCTACCTCATGTAGATACATGCCAGCCCTATGTGGTTTGATTTTAACAATCAAAATCTGATTTAAGATTGAACTGTTTAGTGTTACTTGCAATACTGATGTAACACCTGACTATTTCTAAAGCAGAGATGAAAAGAATACTGCTAAGGGCCTTTTACTTAGTACTACATTGGTTATAACCAAAGTGTCATAATATGTCTTGTCCCACTACATAAATCAGGCCAAGAGAACAACAATATGTTCATATGAAACAAGGATCTAATGTGTGGGGTTTTTTTTTAACATAGTCATCCATTACGACGCAGCATGTTTGACATGGATAAAGGAATGGATGATATTAAAAAAATACTAAATTGCTGGATCTGTAAGGATATGATATGGCATGCATATCTGTGGCATGAAAAAGCAAAGGTCGATAAAGACTTTTAAAATTAATCTGTAAGGAGACTTTTTTTGTTGTATGGACCAGGTATAAGAAACTAATTAAAAGGAAACCACCATAGTTGCTATCCCTCAGAGGCTTGTGCCCTTCCTCCTGCATGGAGGAAAAGCTCCCCTTCAGTACCGGGTCCTCAACTCTCAGGCAGGCCTTGCACACAGCAAGCACAAGAAAGGCCAGCACTGCGCCTGCCTGTCCTCCCACTAGTCTGTCCATTCCCAACAGTAAGGGCTTGAGGACTGGCTCATCCACTTGCTTGCTTTCTCTGAGGCCACCTCAGCTCCTAGCAACCAGCACCTCCTGGCCAGCCCCAGAGGCACCATTCGCCTCGGGAGCTTGTAGCCAGGGCCGCTGCAACAAACAGCTGTGCAAGCTTTGGGAGGCAGAGAAGTGAGAGGACAGCAGAGGGAGGGAGGGAAGGAAAGAGGGACAGAGGCTAATGTTGTCTGCGGCACCCCAGACCATATGATTCAAGGCACCCCAGGGTTCCACAGCACACTGGTTGAAAACCACTGGTTTAATGGAACAAAGATCTGATTTCATTACGGAGTTGCTTGAGAGTAATCAAAAACTGATTTCTAAAATGTATAAAATGTTAGTAGAATAGGATACTAAAGATGAACTGGTTAAGGCAAAAATAACACAATGGACTAAAGACATAGGTCATAATATTGATATGGCTTCTTGGAAGAAGTTATGGGGAAAGGATATGGAATTTACTGCTCATTATACACTAAGAGGAAAGTACCGGTATCTTAAAATGATGTACAGGTGGTATTTAATGCCAAATAAACTGGCCAAGAGGTATAAAAATGTGACATGTAAATACTGGAAATGTGTGCAGGTAGATACATCATTCTTCCATATGTGGTAGACATGTAAAAAAGCAAAAAGTTTTTGGGAAATGATATATAATGAAATGATGAAAATGTTTAAATGGCCTATTCTCAAAAGACCAGAAGCTTTTCTTATAGGTATAATAGGGATGGGTATTCCAAAGAAGATGACCAGATTATTTATGTGTGTGACAACAGCAGCTAGAATATCATAAGCACGGAAATGGAAAGAAGAAAAAGTTCCCACAAAGGAGGAGTGGCTTTTGAAAATAATCGACTAAGCAGAAATGGCAAAGCTGGTGGAAGATTAAGAGAGCAAAATGATGAACTTTTTATAGAAGAATGACGGCTTTTGTGGACTATTTTAAAAAGTATTACAGTCAAGTGAAATCGCATACAGGAATCGAGATAAAAGCAGCAGAAGAAAAATGATAAACTAATTGTAATAGAGAAACTTTTTGTAATAAAGATATAATGCAGTAGAAAAGGTTTGAGTAAAAACACTGTGGAGGTGAGGGCGGGAAGTCCAGAAGAGACTTATTTTCTAAAAATTTCAATCGGGATTTGGCACAGAAACCACCCTGCTCACATAACATGATGACCTCTGTCAGGAGAAAGACAGGGGCAGTGTGTCCCTGTTAACCCTCCTTGACTATTTAGGGATACCATTGAGCACTGTATCCTCCTGGAGAGGCTATCTCAGTTGGGGGTGGATGGCCACTATTTTGCAGTGGTTCCAGTCATACTTGGATGGCTGTCTGCAGCAGGTGATGCTTTGGGAGTGTTTTTTGGGGCACCATGGGGCCTTCGATGTAGGGTCCCTCAAGGCTCAATTCTTTTTCCCATGTTACTCAATATCTGCATGAAGCCTGGGTGGAGTCACCCGAGTTTTGGAGTGTGTTGCCAACGGTAACAGTAATCTGCTCAATTTCTCCTTTACAGGCGCAGCAGTGGATGTCCTAGATCAGGGGTCGGCAAGGTTTACCTCACCTGGGCTGGTTCACTCCAGCAGAGATCCCTCCGTGGGCCAGAATGCGTGTGCACATGAGTGCGCGCACGATTTCTGGTGCCTGTGCATGTGCATGCACGATTTCCGGCACCACAGAAGCGAGTCCCTGCGCCACCCTGTGCCGGTTTAGCGCGGCATGCAGGGACTCGCCGAGCGGGCAGCTTGGTTTGGGGGCAGCTCGTGGGCCAGTTAAATGACCCCCGTGGGCCGCTTGTGGCCCATGGGCCTTAGGTTGCCTACCCCTGTCCTAGATCAATGCCTTGCCCCCTCAGGAAGGGACTGGATTGGAGCCAATAAACTGAATCTTATTCCAGATAATACTGAGGCACTGTTAGTGGTGGCTCCCTAGACCGAATAGATGGGAGACGGCCCATTCTTGCGGGGGTTACACTCCCTTTTAAGGAGCAGGTATGTACTGCGGGAGGCAGTGAAAGATAGGCGTGCCTGGGATGCTCTGGTCCATGGGGTCACGAAGAGTCAGACACGACTGGACGACAACATGTACTTTGCAGAGGTGCTCCCAGATCCATTATTGTCACTTGAGGCCCAGGTGGCCTTGCTAATGTCTTCCATCAACTTCAGCTGATGGCCCAGCTCTGCCTCTATCAGGACAGGGATAACTTAACTTCTGTGGCCTATGCTCTGGTAAGCTCTAGGTTGGATTACTGCAATGTGTTATACATGTAGCTGCCTCTGAAGATGATTCAGAAAATTCAGCTGGTGCACAATGGCCAAATTGCTCACCAAAACAGAACAGTTTGGGCATATAATGCCAATCTGGGCCCAATTTAAAGTGCTGGTGCTGACCTCTAAAGCCTTACACAGCTCAGGACCTCAATACGTTAAGGACTGCCCCTCCCCATATGAACCAGCCCAGACCTGTCCTCCAAGGCCTTCTCTATGTCCCTCCTCTCTGAGAAGTTCGGAGGGCAGCAACACGAGAATAGGCCTTTTCTGGGGTTGCCCACCATCTCTGGAATATTATCCCAAGAGAGGCTACATGTCTTTAGATGCCAGGCAAAAACATTTCTCTTTACCCAAGCCTTCAGCCATTAAATAATCTATGGTCTGTTAAAGGGCGACGGATATTATGATTTTTTTTTTATTATGCTGCCTATTATTATGCTTTGTATTATGTTTTTATTATTATGCTCCACAGAATATATTTTAAATGTTGTACACCACCCAGGAATCTTTTGATAAAGGGCAGTATATATATTGAATCAATCATTATCATCATAATCTGAGTGACAGTTCATGTGTCATTGGAGCCAGCTCAGTCTTGCAAATAACTACTCGATCTACTCATGTAACCAGAGAAGGGAACATCTGCAAAAAGACTTCTCTTTCATGATGAGAAAAAACACTACCTAAACAAATAATAATGGAAGGGAGCAGAGTTTTCTCATATGTCACTTTCAGAATTATATTGCTCCCATGGGTAATCATATGAACAGTTGTTTACAAGTGAGCTTGTTCCAATATATGAACTGGTTCTTAGATATGCTGGCAGCAAAGACTACCTTTCCCTGGCAAGCATATGGCCCATTTTCACCTTGATACAGTGGTACCTCAGGTTACAGATGCTTCAGGTTACAGACTCCGCTAACCCAGAAATAACGCTTCAGGTTAAGAACTTTGCTTCAGGATAAGAACAGAAATTGTGCTCTGGCGGCGCAGCGGCAGCGGGAGGCCCCATTAGCTAAAGTGGTGCTTCAGGTTAAGAACAGTTTCAGGTTAAGAACGGACCTCCGGAACGAATTAAGTTCTTAACCCGAGGTACCACTATACTCTAGTCTAGGAAAAGCCCCGTTTCCCTTGGAATTCCTCCTCTTATCAAACTAAGTAACTTGCGTCAGTTCACAAGTTATTCCCTCTTTACAGGGGAAAAAACAGCCAGGGAAAAATTCCAGGTGGTAAACATTATACAATATTTTACAATAAATACCTAGGTATGAGCTACTCCAAGTTTTCCTTACCTTATAAAAGAGTCATTTCTGATCAACAAGAGATGCTGAAGTATAGAAAGAAAATAGCCTTCTGCACTTGTGTCCTTAACAGTGTTCCACACCACATTGTAAACATCATTTGCTTCAGTATCCAGGTCAAGGATGATACAGCTAATTTGCATTCTAGGTCATACAAGTACTTTACTCTTTCAAAGCAAAATTTATTTGTAAATAACTAAGCTGAGATGTGTAAGTTAGAATGAGCACAGCGACTTCATGTGTTTGGCCCAAACTGCCTTCCCTGCTCTCCCGGACCCATAGTCCTGGAACAAAATGCACACTCTCATTTTCTACATCAGCAGCTCTTACTACCATTTAAAACGGAAAAAAAGAAAGGCATCACCATTGGGATGCTTGCTATCAATCCCTGGTCTAAAATTTTTGGGTTTTCTGTCCTCTTTCAAAGGATATTCAAAGTCCAATCTGATATCTTCTAAACGATGGGAAAATTCAATCATGTCTTCTTCTGTATGTTCACAGAACACTTTTAGTTGAATATCCAAAGCATCATTCTTTAAGCATTTCAGTTGCTGCAGCAGGAAGGGGGAATACAATAGTGCTTAATTAATGACTGTGTATAAATAGAAGTTATTCTGAACAAAATCCAATTTTTAACATAGCAAGGGATTTATTTGGGAGAATTTACATTAATTATTCAAATAAACAAATGATATATTTTAAAATTTGGAATACATTACATAAAACAAAGCTGGTACTAAAGATTATTGTTACTTCATTTTCATCTATACATTTGTGGATCAATTTTTATATGTAATCTTTCATTCTGTCTTAATAAATTACACCAAAAGGGGCTTAACACAACTTTTCCTCAGCCAAGAAAAATAAATTAATTTAAATATTAATATTCTCTCTCCCTCCCCTCCCTCTCTCTCTCCCACACACACACACACAATATAGGGGACTTACTGGCACTTGCTCTTTCAATCCACAACGCATAAATTCATTTCTAATGTGGAGTCTGAAGTCCAAATCATCAGGAAACGTAACTAGTGCATTGATCAGCTGCATACATGCTACCTGCAAGAAAAATAGTATTTCAGGAGAAAACAGACCAAACAATGGTAAATTGCATGTGCTCAGCTTACAACCATTTATGACTTGATATTTTATTACTAAGAGTGCAAGAGTATCAAATTGCCATGACATGCATCCCAGTGTGCTACCTCTTAAATATTACTAGAGAGTATCTAAATCAGGGTGATCCAACGGGCGGCCCCTTTTTGGCAGCCCTCAACAACATGACACACTCACGCCCTCAGCCCTCATGCTGCCTTGCCAAAGCCAGGTAAGGAGATTCTGGGCTTTAGGAAGAAGGCATGAGGACTCTGGCCTGGTCCAAGAGTCCTCCCACCTTCTTCCCAAAGCCTAGTTAGTGCTTTCCCAGCTTTGGGAAGGAGGTGGGAGGGCTCTAGGAGCCTGCCAGAGTCTTGTGGTTCCATCCCAAAGCTCAGCACCTGGCTTAGGGAAGGCAGTGCAAAGGCTTGGGGAGTGTGGGTCAAATTTTGGCCTTGCTCCTGGCCCCTGCGTGACAAGGCAGTGTGTGGTCTACAGGTTCCGTGTCAAAGTACTCTTGCAGCCCACTTGGCATGAAAAATTGGGCCACTTTGATCTAAATCATTTAAGATGACTACTGCATATATGTTAGACTCAATAGTACACAACCAACACATCTGGAAATGTATGCCAACGTAAACCAATAAGCTACCAATTCAAACAACAAAAGATGAATAAAACAATTTAATTTTTTCACCCACGTCCTCTCTCTCTATATATACCTATATTACAAAAAATATACTGTATTTTTCTGTGTATAAAACTCCCCCAATTGTTTTGAACTCAAAATTAAGAAATCAATATTTTAAACATCAAACAGAACCACTTTTTTTTCATTTAGAGTGCCAGGGAGAGCTCCTGCTCTGCCTAACCTGGCTTGCTGCAGTGGTCTGCACTGGTTGGCGGAAGTGGTAAGTAAAATGACGGGCGGAACTGGGAGCAGCAGCAGTGGCAATGGCAACACATCAAGTTCGAGATGCCTGGGCAGCCGTGCTGCTCCACTGAAGCTGCGAAGGAAGCACATACATGTAAATGTATAAATGCGTATATGTGGCTGTAAATGTGGGATGGCATTCAATTTCGTTGTACTATGTACAATGACAATAAAGTATCTATCTATCTAATCTATAAGAGACAAGGAGCTGCTGGCTGCCTCTCTGGCCCACGTCGCATCTCCATTCACAGCCAACGCAAGCAGCAGCTTAATGGATTGATTCCCTCCGAGACCATCAAGGAAGCAGCAGCAGAGCCCGGCAAGCACAGTTGCAGCCCACCTAGGTCTCAGCTCCAGCCAGCTGCTCTGCTTGCAACCTACCAGGCATGTAAGTGGCCGTTGCCATTCCCAGACATTGGACGGGGAGGGAGCAGCTGCAGGGCCTGCTCAGCACTCTTTCAGTTGTGTATGCATGTGTACGGGGGGCGCCCCCTTTTTGGTGCATTGTCTGGAGTGCCTTTGTTCGTTTTTTTCAAACCTGCCGCTGCAAAATTGACCCTCCTCATCCTCCCTTGCAGGCTATAGCTGAGCTGTGTGTGTGTTTGTGTGTGTGTGTGTTTGCACCCCCTAAATGATACATTGAAATACTCCCAGGCTTCCTATGCTAGTTGTAAGTAGTGTTTTTCTTAACCATCTATGTATAAGACAACCCCCAATTTCTGACTAAAAAAAATTAGCAAAAAAAAATCATCTTCTATACGGAAAAATATGGTATATATATTTTTACCTTGTATACTACACATTGAATGTATGTAAATTCTTAATAAATTTCACACATCACACTAAACCTACACATTAGTACAAAGTTAACTTTAAATCAGGAGTGGGGAACCTTTTTCAACCTAAGGGTCACGTTTTCTTACAGCCAACCTTCCAGGATCCACATAACTGCAATGGGCGAGGCCAAAACAGATGAAGTCAGAACTGGTGCACATCCACCCACAGGCAAATTACAAAATGCATGTAAGAGCAATTGCCCAAGTTTGCTTTTTTCCTCCTCCCAGAGTACCATTTCTTTTTCTGTTACAGAAGTCTGAGGGTGCTATTATTGATCTCTGGGAACTTTTTGCAGCTGAAGGGCAGGATAAAATACTTCGAAATAAATGCAGCACAAGCCATATGCTGTTTCTCATACTCTCTCATGAAGCACTCAGGCTTCAAAAAACAGTTTGGCTTTCCTCCCTTTTTATATTAAACATCTATTTTTGATTAAATTTATTAAATTTCAAACCTAATTGCTGGAGGAGGGGGATATTCATACATTGCAGCTGTGAAGAAGAGGGTTAATCAACAACAGCCTTCCATTGGCACCAACACAGGCTGTTTTAAAGTTAATTAATTGCCAATGCAGTAGTAGGCTACACACCAGAACATTCTTATAACAGGAGAAAAAAAACTTTTGCAGTTCTAAATCCAACACCCGAAAGACCATTAGCCATTAAGATAAAAAGTCCAACCACTATTCAGCTATGTATTTTTTCAGACCAAGTATGTTATCTGGGCATATAAGAATTTTAGTGCACATGTTCCACAGTACTTCAACCCCCCCAACCTCCCCAACACTTAGGAAAATATGAACAACTTCTGGTTTTGCTTTTTAAAAAATCCATCACTGTTGGTCTCAGGAAAAAGTTGCTTTTCCAAGTGGTATAGTAGATTGCAACATGTTACTAATGTTGCACACATAAACTCTGACATCCTAAATCATCATCATAACAGAGCCATAATAGAGCCACAAATCAATACAATTGATTGCGCAGAAATGTCACTGCCTGCCCATCTGCAAATAGAACTGGTACATATACCCGATCCTAGCTTTATTTTCAGTCTTCCTTAGACACTGCCTCTGCTATTAAAAAAAAAGCACACAAACGTGTCATTTACTTGCAAATGGATGGAATTCCCCTGAAGACCTTCCACAATGGGACAAAATCTGTCAATGTTTTTCTCTTCTGCTGCTGTAGCCAAAGCGTCCAAAATTTTTTCAAGGCTATAACATGAAAAACCAAATAAATAATTTATATTTACCAATAAAAAGAAATGGATTATAATAGCATAAAGCTAATTTTAAAGCAATTTCTTTATTTAATGTCCTTACAGCAAGTTTGAGGAGGACTATGCATACAGAATTCTATACAGTGGTGCCCCGCTAGACGAAAAGAATTTGTTCTACGAGTGTCTTCGTAGAGCGAATTTTTCGTCTAGTGAAGCGGCAATGCAGAGCGGAGGTTTTTGCGGCGGAAAAATTTTTTTTTCCGTCTTGCGAGGCAGCCCCATTGACATTTTCGTCTTGCGGGGCAGCCTTCCGCTAGCGAATGCCGTTCGTCTAGCGAGGCATTCGTCTAGCGGGGCACCACTGTATAAAGATTACCAACTGGAATGGAATCTTTTACCAACTGGATGCCACCCTTTATCCGAAGATCACAGGGCAGTTTATACTACAAAACCACAAAAATACCCAATTTAGTAACAAACAAAAACAGTGTATCCCTTACCAGGCATGCCCCACCCCTACACCATACCTCCCCTTGCCCAGAGCCACTGTAATTGGAGTCCCCCTGCTCTCTGCAGTTCCTCTCTTCCCATACACATGTTACCTCCCTTAATATAGACAAACAAACCCAAATTAAAAAAACACCCAAATTAAAAAGCAATTAAAACAATTTTTAAAAAACATTTTAAACAAATAAGGCAAGGCCATCACCAGAGAAGATGATGTTACTGGGGGGGGGGTGATTGCCCTTGCCTCCTCCTGAAGCCATTTCCCACAAAGGGACAACCCCCTGTTGGACCATGTCTTGATGCCCCCAATTCCTTGGTAGATTGAGCCCAGATGGGCTCTCAGTCGTTCAGTCAGCAGGGGGTGAGGTGGGGGAGGCTTCCGTCTGCCAGCCAAGGTGCAAAAAGGCTGGCTTTCTTAAGAGAAGGAGGAATTCCAGCAGTTACGGAACAGGGCCTGCTAAACAGCTCACCTCCTCCACTGATAGTCTCTGGCTGCTGCCACCTCTAAGAGCGAAGCATCAGTTCCCTAGCTTTAACCCTTGTGATTGTACAGATGTTTGTAAAACAGGCCTCCTTTCTGTACATCCTGGCAAAGCCTTGTTTGCAAACACCACCAAAACAATGTGTGCTAATGGATCAAGCTTTCCATGCATTGTTTAAAAATTCTTACTACTAAGTTACTGGTATTTTCAAGATTAAACTTTAGGTCTCAATGCAACCATTTCCAATTAACAACTTTCACCTACTTACTTCTAAGTCACCAACCAGCTTAGATATTCAGTGCTGTACTTACATGTTTTCCTCTCCAACAATACATATTGCAGAAAGAAGTTTAACTATATCAGTCATCATGCTGATTTGTTTAGGATCAATTGCTTTGGCCAGTAATGAAAAGCTTCTCTCTTCACCCATTATTCTTTCCAAACCATACTGAACAAAACAAAAAGTGATAGTTAACAGAAAGAAAGCAACTAATTTCTATTAGTTTATCAATTCTCCTAGCAACTTTCAAAATACAGGTACAAATATTCCAGGTAGGCAGGACTGCACACTCCTCAAATGACTGAAAAACTACCATGTAGTATTTTGTTGAAGCACTCATACAAAAACCTTATAGCAGTAAGAATAAAGTAACAAGGAAGAATACACAAGTGGAAATTTGCTTAGACTCTTACAATTCTCAGAATATTTACTGTATTGGCCTGAATATAAGCCACACTTCTTTTCCAAATTCTGACCATGAACAGATAAAAGAGCGGCCAAAATGCGTGACTTTGCAAAAATTGGCTTTTACGGTATCACTGATGAAACAGATATGGTAAAATGGAATGGGTGTGAGAGCCTGCAGAATTTTAAGGGAGTGGCTTATATTTGGGTAGTTTTTTCTTTTCTTTTCCCCCCTTGAATTTTAAAGGTGTGGCTTATTTGCAGGTGCGGCTTATATTCGGGCCAACACGGTAATACTCAGCCACACTATACACACCCTTCACATTACTCACACACAGTAATCTTATACTACAGGCATACACACAGTCTGATAGTTGCCTAATACCTCCACACTGTGTCCCTCCACATCTGTCACTAAGCCTTGCGTGCTCAGTTTTTTGAAGAACTTGGCTATTGTATGTGTGCTATTATACATGTGGGGTGGAATGGGGGACATCTGCACTTACACACATCCAAGTGATGAAAGCAGGGGGCCGGAATGCAACCCCCATATAAGTGGGAATTCCTGTATCCCACAGCGGAGCCACAGAAAGAATGTGGTTGGTCAACGGAGCCATGGACTCAAAAAGGTTGAAAACCACTGTCATAGGCAAATGATTACTTTGCAACATTCAATATTTTTATACAATCCCATTGTTTCACATCCAATCTTTGGCTTCACATGTTCATATGCATCATCTGCTATCTGTGTAAGCACATAAAGTTACTTTTTCTGTATGTGTCAACTGATTTACTCCTAACTGCCGTATTTAAATTTTGCTAAATGAATATTTAGCAGGGAATGCAACAGATACAGTATCTTCTGCTGCTTTTGGAACATGCATAGGATTTTATATGGAAACAGCACTGTCGTGCAGAAAGAAGAAGAAGAAGAAGAAGAGTTGGGATTTGATATCCCGCTTTTCACTACCCGAAGGAGTCTCAAAGCGGCTAACATTCTCCTTTCCCTTCCTCCCCCACAACAAACACTCTGTGAGGTGAGTGGGGCTGAGAGACTTCAGAGAAGTGTGACTAGCCCAAGGTCACCCAGCAGCTGCATGTGGAGGAGCGGAGACACGAACCCAGTTCACCAGATTACAAGTCTGCCGCTCTTAACCACTACACCACACTGGCTCTCTGAAAGGAAACTGGACTTGGATTTAAAATAAATGTGTTAGTTTCAGTGTGTAAATTTTGAAGTTTAATTCTAACAGTGGACTAAGCTACCTTCTTCTTCCAATTGGCACCTCATAAAAATGCATGAAGGCCTCCTAATGAGGAAACTAAATTACAGTAGTACCATGAGGCTGAAATCCTAAACACAAAGGGGAGGGGGAGGAGGCCCATTGGACACTACAAGATTAACTTGTAGATTAACTATGATCTTTTGGCACCTCACTGGCTTGATTCGCAGATAATGCTTAACATGTAATGCAAAAAATAAACTTATTGAATGGAAATGTGCCGCATGCTAGTACTAACAGCTAAGAGAGTGCTCAATTTTCTCCACCCTCACTCTTACTATTGCTATGCCGCAGGGAAACATGACACGAGAGTATGGGTTGTTGTGATGTCAAAGCTGGGCTCATGGTTTCTTTCTAAATAAAGCACAATTGCAAGCCAAGGTTGGTCTTGGATTATCACATGTTGTTTGTTTGGAGAAAAACAAACCATGAGTCTGGTTCAGATATCACAACAAGTCCAAATCTGGCTTGCTTCCTGGTGACACAACCACAGTTGTAGTGGGAGAGCAGCAAAGCAAGCATTGTATTAGCTGCACATGCCAAAATCAGTATCGGTTCTATAAAATGAGCTTGTTCTGAAATGGGTCCAATAAAGATGGTACAGCAACTGTAAATAAAAAATGCTATAGAAAAGACAATAGACATCCCCCGGCTGTGAGTCTTGAAGGCCGCTCCCTGCAAGGCCCTTTCCACCTGGCCTAGAGGGCAGGGCCCAGACTCACCCAGCTCTGACAACAAATCCTAATTCTTGGATTATTTTGCCCCATCTTTTTGCACTTACTAAACAGCCGTGTCATGCTTATGATAATATTTTGTTCTCTTGTTAATTATGCTGTTTTAAATGTGCCTTTTATATCTGACTTCACGTAGCTTTTTTTTTGAAATGGTTAAGGTATTTTTTGTTAACTTTGTGTTAAATATGTATTCTGTAGTTGACTTCCTTTGTGATGTTCTATTTTGAAATCATTAAGAAAATATTTTAGTTTTCTGTCAATTATGTTGCTTTGACTGTATACTCTATATTTGATTTTCTTCAGAAATGCTTCATTCTGGATTGTTTATTGATGTTTTAATATGCTGTAAACCGTTTTGAGATTTTTCTTAAAAATATAAAGCAGTATAGAAATGAAATAAATAATGATAATATTCTATTATTATTATTATTATTACTGCAGCACTTTTAAGCCACTGGCATAGGCATAGCTTTCTGTGAGACGTGACACAATAGTTAAACCATAACATACCAGATATTGACCCCAACAAGAACTGAACACAGGATTGCAGCTTGAATTTGTGTATCTAGTTACGTAAGTGCCAGTAGAATCAAGGGTATGAGACAAAGGTTGGCATGTCACTTAACTGTTAACAGTATCAGTTATGTGTGTTTATTCTTCATTTCTTCTTGAAATGAAAGCCTCACTGAGTTTAATAGGGCTTATTTCCAAGTAACCAAGTACTGTATATGACAGCAGCCTTAAATAATTAAGCAAATGATGTTACTAACCTTATTATTCATAAAGGCCTTCAAGCACTGTATGATCTTATGCTGTAACTTCTTCAGAATTTGTTCCTGTCTGAAAGAAATTAAGGGCAAGAAATTTATATCATAATGCAAGCTATTCTACTCTGAGGGGTGTATTAGGGCTGGGCGATATCTGCTTTTTCAACATTGTGATGCATCACCAGCAAAGCATCACAATATAGTGATATATCACAATGTCTGAAAATGAGGAGGAAGGAGAACTTCAAAGTGGCTTGAACTACGGTAGTCCAGTACAGACATTCCTCATTTACACATCTGCGCCAATGGGACACTGACAGCACAGCATCGCCTTGCCTAAGCACCTCACCGCCCCCAAGCAGAAACACCAGCTCCCTCTTAGCCTACCCTGTGGCCATCGCCACCTCACAGCGTGCCCAACAGCTCCAGCACCACAGCCAGCCCTGCTACCTCCATCCTGCAAGCAGTGGCTTGAAGGGAAATGGGCACCGCCACCACCCATCAACCATGAAGGTGCAGGCCCAGAGGTGAGGAAAAGGAGCCAGTGCTGCTCCTACTGCTGTTCCCCACATGCTCCCATCACAGGGGCTTGCAGGAAGCTCCAGGTGTGAGGCAGAAGGGAGGGAGGAACAGCCCACTTGCTCAGCCGAAGAAATGATGGGAAGGCAAGCAGCGAGCACAGCACAGCACACAAGAGCTAGGTGCAAGCCTGCTGCCACCCCCAACCCCACACCAGTATCTTTGAGGGTGGCTGGCTGGGCTGTGATGGGAGAGAGCGGCTCTTGAGTGGCCTTGCTGGGCTCACTGAGGATTGAGGAGGCCATGCCTGAAACCCTGGCAACACCTGCTGGCATTCATGGTATATTGCCTGGCCTAAAATTGTGAAATCATTGCCGCAATGCAGGTTTCAAAACTGGTTTTGGGCAATGAATTGATACACCGCCCAGGCCTAGACTGTATATTTGTAGAAAAAAATCTTACTGCTTTGCTTCAACCAGTCTTTCCAAGATGTCCAGTAGTAATCCAAGTCCTTCATATCCAAAGTTTTCAACCCAACTGCAAGTATTAAGAGGTGGTGAAAAATACATTTTGAATATTGCATCCATTAGGTAACCTTTTATTTCAAGCAATTACTATAGTTATATAAAAAGAGATAGCACCAAGAACTCAGAATCCTTTCCATGTGGTGGGCAGCAAGACACGCACAAACCAGGAGACACAGATTTTTTGCTTTACAGATTGGGATGTTAGTCTTGGTTTTGAGATATCACGTTTACATCTCCCAGCTCAACTGTCTATCTATCTATCTATCTATCTATCTATCTATTTATTGGGGCTGTGGAGCTTGTAATCTACTCCAGGACTGTGGTGTGGGACAGTGGGAGTTTACCCACACCATCTTCTCCACTTAAATGTATCCCTTCCTCCCACAGAGACTATTTCCTCTATGTGAGCATACGTTTTTCCCCAATCATGGCAAGTCACAGCTAAGGAGAGATATTTCACTTCAAGAAAGCAGAGCACAAGTTTATATCTCTATCCTATGGTGCAGTCACAATCTAGACTGGGGCTTCCACAGCCTGTTTTTTGTGCAAGGCAATTATCAGGAGTTGCTAATTGTTTCCAATATAACCCACAATGATTAGTGGGTCTTGAGCAAGTTATACAGTGGTACCTGTGGTTTCCAACAGCAGCAAACTATGCAAGTGAATACATCTGTTTATTTAGAAGTGCACACCCTGCACAACATTTTGACTGTTGTTCATGAGCTAATGTTTGGTACCAAAAGAAAAAAACAAATGTAGATGTATATAACTAAAATTTAAAAATTAAAACAGCAGCAAAAAAGTTGAGAAAAGAATAAAAAAAAACCCTCAAATAACATCCAATTAAATATATCAAATTTTATAACGTAACCACAGAAAATTGAAAAATACTTTGAAAAACAGGTGATGAAAAACAAACATAAAAACAGGTAATGAAAAACAGAAAAAAGAATGCTTATGTATGATTAACGTCAATGTACCATTTTGACCAAAAGTTTTTCAACCAAACACCAAATTTTTTTAGTGATACAATGGTTCATATGTACACACAGACACAAACATTGGAAACTAAGTTTCTTAGCCTAATGTGCCAAATATTTTAGCCATGTAACAGTAGTTACCACTTAAAAACAGCTGTCACATCCTTAGGAAATACAGGTTTTAACAGCATTGAAAATCTTTACACACTCCAAAATCTAAACTCCCCGTGTGACACCACTCAAAAATAGTCAAAGACTTGCAGGCAACCTGTATGGTATTTGAGAGGGTGTGTGTTTTACTGCTGTTTGGTATCAGCTTATCTGCACATAGATAAGGAGGATTCATTCTTTATAGTAAGAATGCAGATCATGTGGCATTAATATTGCAGCTCTGCTCAACATCTCTTCTCTGTAGCCCTACTGTGGGACACAAATAGTCGACACAGAAAGAACCTTGAAAAGGCGCGTAGACAATGCTAGAGAATAAGTTCTGAAATGTGTGAACATTTAGTGTTCATAAATGACTCTAAACAATTTATATGTAGACATTGCCATAAAACACTACAGCTAGTATTAAAACTGTTGATTTAATCAAATTCTAATTTTAGTTCAAGAGACCTTTTGGCAACATCATAATGATATGGAGATTAATTTAGTATCCAGTGAATGAGCAACACAGATGAATTACACGAGCAGCATAGCAATGCACACACAGGAGAATCATTGAGCTGCTATAAAACAAAAGCACTACCTATCTTTTCTCTGGATCACAACATAAACTGTAGTCACTTTTTGCTACTTTAAAGTCCAATTCTGCTATCCCTACAACTTCAGCAAAAATATTAGACATGCAACTTCATATTTCTAATGCCACTTGTATATATTTACAGGGGGGAAACAACAAGGCACCTAGGACAGGCATTTGGAGGAAAGTGACTGCCACTGACACATTCAGAGATCAAGATTCTGGAGACACTCTACCTTAAACACAGTCATAAACACACCTTGTAAAACACAACACCTTATAAAATTTTACTAATGTGCTTTTTGTTTACTGAAGGAAAATGGTCATATAGAATACAGCGACACACTCATACCCCCCCCCCTTTTTTTTAAGAAAAAAGAACAACTTTTGAACTACTTGAATTACCTGACAGGATTACTAGTCAATGACACACGGAGGGATTCTAAGCAACTGACAAGTTTTTCATCTACTGTTCCTGTTTTCAGTTCATATATGAACTCTTGTGGTGAAATCTGCTTGCTACTCTTGAGGCACCCCTGCAAAGAGAGTAATACTTGTTCAATATCTCAGTTTAAAATCATAAAATATGAAGAATGTATAACTTAGAAAGCTGGAATATAAATACAATAAAATAAATGATAATTTAAAATTATATCTAGCTGATCATAAAAATTAAGCAATTACACATGGTACATAGGATTGCTTGGAGAGAATTGCATGTTTAAAGTTAACTACCTCCTTACAAGTAGTATTTTTTTAAATAAAAATTGTATTTATAGCCTGCCCTGCATTACAATAGATTCCAGGTTGGGGTACAGAAGTTACATAAAATCAACTAAAAACAACTAACCATAAATCAACACATAATGGTTACCAACACATTTAAAACTACTAGATTGGGTACTCACAAATACACTAATCTTCTGCAAGTGCCTCCCTAATGTATCCTCCCAAACATGCTAGCTTGGCATGTGCTGGGGGACCTGCAGTACAGAAGCAAACTGAAATGTGCCATTACCCACCTGCATTCTGAGCATTATACAATTTAAAATTATATCTCAATACAAACATATTAAATTCTACATTTAAAAAAATGACTACTTATCTAATACACTGTGGCCACAACTGCATCAAGCCAGCGGAATGATGCCCAGCCTTTGCAGCAGCTTTTTAAAAATGCAACAAAAGCCAAATGGATTTCATGAGCAAAGATTGCTGTATCTATAGTTTCCCCGAGACGCTATATCTATAGTAGCCTCTAGATGCTGGATTTGCAGTGAAGGGCAAAGGTGGCTCTTTTGCCAGTTTATCAGGAAGCCATATTGTTGAAGACAGGTTAAGGTATTCTCCAAGTCCTAGTGCAGGGGTCAGCAAGGTTTACCTTGCCTAGGCCAGTTCACTCAAGCAGAGATCCCTCTGTGGGCCGGAACGCATGTGCACATGAGCACTCATGCCCACAATTTTTGGCGTCTGCACAGACGTGATTTTCGGCATCTGTGCATGCTCAGAAGCAATTTCCAGCACAGTGGAAGCAAGTCCCCGTGCCGCGCTGCTTTAGTGCAGTGCGCGTGGACTTGCTGAGCGGGTCCTAGTAGGACCTTGCACGGAAGGGGAACCTGAGATGCAGTTCTGAATATGGGTAAATGTAAATGCCTTGAAAGCATAGGCTGTTCATTTTGAAAAGTCTCTGGAAGCTAACTGAATTGAAGAGTCTTTACTAGTTTATATTTCAAACCTTATGAATTCCCTGTGTTTTGGGGAGGAGGGGTCTATAAGGACATGTAACTGGGTATCTGGACCCAGGAGGGTTTACAACTTGGGTATTCCCTAGATCTGAATCTAGCCTCTTCTTTTTCTTTCCTTTTTTTTTTTTTTTTTTGGAGGAGATCTTTACTTTTGGCCCTAGTTTCCACTGAGACATTTGTGAGAGCATCATTTCAGGGAGCAAGGCCAAATTGGAATGAAAGGCTGCATCTACCTAGGCAGTAGAAATAGACAACCTAGGAACCTGTGTACTGAACAGCTTTGTCCTCTCTTCTTTCTGCTTCATTCTGCCTTGTCCTACCCAAACAAAAGTAAATTGCCATGACTGATAGTGACTGCGCAAACTAAAGCAATTCATCAGAGGAAAATGAAATACCTCTGTCTGGTACATAAAGCGTAAATCATTCATACTTCATTTAAATGAAAGAGACACTGTTTTCATTTTCTAAAAATAGCAGAACTAACAAACTTTACATTCAGATTTAATAGTAGCCTAAATAGCCAGGAGTACCTTTTACCAGCTACAGCTAGTGTACCAACAAGGTTAGCCTAGCTGTAGAAATTTATGAATTGATAACCTCAAAACTTGATTATTGCAAGGCTCTCTATGTGGGGCTACCCTGTGCCTGGTGCAGAAGCTCCAGCTGATGCAAAATGCTGTGGTTAGTCTGTTGATGAGGTGGGGAGGACTTCTACCAGCACATAATTCCAGTGCTTAAAAGCAAGCACTGGCTGTCCATATTTTACCGGGCTCAAGGTGGTTCTTGCATTAATTTACAAAGTTAATTTGTAACAATATGAGTCCATAATCCCTTATATCCAGGCCCAATCACTGAGATCTTTGAGTGAGTGTCTGTCAGTGGTCGCCCATGGCTCAGATATGCAGCTCATAACTAACCAAAGTCATGAATTAAGTATAGTGGACCCAAGGCTGTGAACTCTCTCCCAGGTGAGCGCCCTCCTTGCCAAACTTCAGGCACTTGACTCAGACTTTCTTGTTCCAGCAGGTATTTTCAGGTGATGTTTGGGTTCATGATAAATTCTTATTTTATTGTCCCATTTTCTGTGGATTGTTTTTATTTACACCACTTAGAAATGTGACTAATTAAGTGCTATATAAATATCTTCACTAAATAACATGCAGTCTGGCATGAACTGGGCTGTACTGGTTAGGAGCTGTGATGCCAGTTGTTGATAAAAGTCAGTGTTTTCCTTGATTTTCATCTATCTCTTAATATCTGTTAGTTTTTCTCCCACCCAAGCACCCACTCCACCCAAGAGTGCTTACCACTTTAGAAGCAGTACTAATATATTGCACCACCATTTCTTTTTTGGTACTGAAATCTTTCTCTCTCAATGGTGCCTTCCGATCTTCATTTAAATTCATATCTTCCTAAGGGGAAAAGGCAAAACAGACATTACATACTATGATTTACCCCCTTCTACAAACAAAATTACCTTACCATAAACCAGGAATGAATAAAAGGTACATCAGAATCTGCTGGTAAATCTCGAGTTATTTGCTGTAGATCGCAAGGATTTTTTTATTTAACAAAAGCAACAAAATGATCCCCCCATTAACTATTGAAATGTAGAAAGATGAGATTAATCTGGAGTGGATTTTTGTGTTGAAGGACTGTGAGCTCAGTTCAATTACAGTGAAAACAAATTCTTTGCTCGAAAGTGCACCTCATTTTCACCAAGCTGTAGTTAGTGGATATAAGTAGCTATTTTGAGTAAAAAAGAAAGATCATTCAAGCCTAATGCATAACCACCTCTGTCCTAAACCACTTCAGGGAAGTCAAAAACAGGATAGGGTCTATTTTTAAACCAATGCTGATATACAGTGGTGCCTCGCTAGACGAAAATAATTCGTTCTGCGAGTATTTTCGTCTAGCGATTTTTTCGTCTAGCGAAGCACCAATGCAAATCGCGGTTTTCGCTAGACGAAAAAAAAATTTCGTCTTGCGAGGCAGCCCCATAGACTTTTTCGTCTTGCGGGGCAGCCTTCCGCTAGACGAATGCCTTCGTCTAGCGAGTTTTTCATCTAGCGAGGCATTCGTCTAGCGGGGCACCACTGTACTTAGAACTATATGCTGGCAAAAGGGAAGTATATTCCTTCGAGGAGCTTGCAATATAAATCTCAAAAAAGGGGAAGAGAGTTAGAGGCATAGAAAAAAGGCATAGAAGAGTTAAAAGATTAACTGCAAAGACAAATTAGAGTGCCATGACTGGGCATTGCTCACTAATTTGTCCTTTCCTCAATTCTTACTTACCTTTAATACACTACATCAAGCATCAAACTTCTCAGTATTACTTGCAGCAAATATGCTACAATTCAGCTTCTGCCATTCTGCTGCAATGGATGTTACTATGATATATATTGTACAGTGGTACCTCGGGTTACAGACACTTCAGGTTACAGACGCTTCAGGTTACAGACTCCGCTAACCCAGAAATAGTACCTCGGGTTAAGAACTTTGCTTCAGGATGAGAACAGAAATTGTGCGGCGGCAGTGGGAGGCCCCATTAGCTAAAGTGGTGCTTCAGGTTAAGAACAGTTTCAGGTTAAGAACAGACCTCCGGAACGAATTAAGTACGTAACCAGAGGTACCACTGTATAAGCCTTCAGTGAAAGCCACTCAAAAATATGAAGATTTGGGGAAAGAGTAATGCATATATGCTGGGCAGAAATAGAATGGCAGAAATAGGGTTACTGTAATTGATGTAAGGTAACTACTAGGATAGAATGGGACATGGGTGGCGCTGTGGCCTAAACCACAGAGCCTAGGGTTTGCCGATCAGAAGGTCAGCGGTTCAAATCCCTGTGACGGGGTGAGCTCCCATTGCTTGGTCCCAGCTCCTGCCAACCTAGCAGCTTGAAAGCACATCAAAGTGCAAGTAGATAAATAGGTACTGCTCCATGCAGAAAGTAACAGGTTCCATCTTCTACATCTCTAGTTATGGCTAAGGCAGAATCCTGCCTGAAATCTTGCAGTACCACTGCCAGTTAGTGCAAACAATACTGAGCTAGATGGACCAATGGTATAACTCAGTATAAGCAGCTTCCTATGTTCCCATTTAGAGGGGAAGCAGCCTATTTAAACCGAAGAAGTGGGTAACTAGCATGGAAACAAAATGCAAGGCTTAAGCAATAGGACTGTGGATAAATCATTCTTTTTAGAATTGTTTATAATATAAGGTTTAAGTGAGAGCTCCAAGTGGCTGACAAACAGTTAACCAGTCCATGTGATTTTGGGCATGATCTTCTTGAAATCGGCATCAATGCTTCTCTGCCAGTGGTGGATGCAGCATGCCATGCAGTGGCAGCAGAGCAGGTGGTACAGGCGGCAGCAGCAGGTGTGGTAGTGGCAGTGGCTCTGCAAGCTTTACAAAGTTCCTCATACCCTGATACCATGTTACTCTCCAAAAATGATCAAGTAAAAATAAAACACCTGTCTTACAGGAGTTTGCCCCTGACATCATTTAAAAACACAGAACTAAATTTTAGTGAGAAAAGAACAAATCAAAATAAAGGAAAATCTTGAGGTGTGGAGCGCTTAAGGAGACACTGCACTTCTATGCTACATATCACTACTACTTTGTTTAAACATTTCCCCTCTATTTTTACTTATTTCCCATTTGAACCATTCTGAATCCTATACATTTAATCATCTTTCTCAACTTTCCCCCTCATTTCACAGAAGTCCATTTCTTTGATCCTTACTTGGATGGGAAGCTATAATGCCTCTCACTTAATCTTTAGATTAAATTACTAAAATGCTAGGAATATGCTTTTCAACATCTATATGAAGCCGCTGAGAGAAATCATTAGGGGTTGGGCTGGGTGTTCAGCAGTATGTGGATGATACCCAGTTCTACCTCTCATTTAAATTGGAACCAGTGAAGGCAGGAAATGTCCTGTGTGAGTTTCTGGGGGCAGTTGGAGGATGGATGGCAGCTAATGGATTGAAGTTGAATCCCAACAAGACAGAAGTACTGTTTCTGGGGGACAGGAAGGAGGGGCAGGACTTCCTGGTCCTGAATGGAGTAACTGTGCCTCTGAAGGACCAGGTGTGCAGTCTGGGAGTCATTTTGGACTCACAGCTGTCCATAAAGTCACAGGTTAATTCTGTGTCTAGGGCAGCTGTCTACCATCTCCATCTGGTATGCCAGCTGAGACCCTGCCTGCCTCCTCACTGTCTCACCAGAATGGTACATGCACTAGTTATCTCCCACTTGGACTACTACAATGCACTCTACGTGGCACAACCTTTGAAGGTAGCTTGGAGACTACAATTAATCCAGAATGCGGCAGCTAGACTGACAACTGGGAGTGGCCACCGGAACCATATAACACCCGCCCTGTAAGACCTACATTGACTCCTAGTACGTTTCCGAACATAATTCAAAGTGTTGGTGCTGACCTTTAAAACCCTAAACAGCCTTGGCCCTGTATACCTGAAGGAGCGTCTCCACCCCCATCATTCAGCCCAGACACAGCGATCTAGCACTGAGGCCTTTTGGCGGTTCCCTCACTGCGAGAAGTGAAGTTACAGGGAAACAGGCAGAGGGCTTTCTCAGTAGTGGCACCCACTCTGTGGAATGCCATCCCATCAGATATTAAGATGAGTAATTATATAGCATTTAGGAAACATCGGAAGGCAGCCCTACAGAAGGAAGCTTTTCAAGGTTTTACTATGTTTTACTATGTATATATGCTGGAAGCCACCCAGAGTGGCAGGGACAACCCAGTCAGATGGGCAGGGTACAAGTAATAAACTTATTAATTACTAGTGGTTTAAGCCCGTTAAAAAAACGGGCGCTAGAATATATGTGGAGGGGGCTGGCGCCCCGCCCGCCTGCCAAAGCCTGCTTTGGCGGGTGGTGGTGGGGGGTGAAGGAGAGGCAAGCAGGGCTTTCTCTGCATTAGCGGAGAAGCCCTGCTTGCCCGTCCCGCCCCCCCCCGCCCGCCAAAGCCTGCTTTAGCCGGTGGTCGGGGGGTGGAGGAGAGGCAAGCAGGGCTTTCTCTGCATTAGCGGAGAAGCCCTGCTTGCCCATCCCGCCCCACGCCCCCCTGCCAAAGCCTGCTTTAGCCGGTGGTCGGGGGGGTGGAGGAGAGGCAAGCAGGGCTTTCTCTGCATTAGCGGAGAAGCCCTGCTTGCCCGTCCCGCCCCCCGCCCGCCTGCCAAAGCCTGCTTTAGCCGGTGGTCGGGGGGTGGAGGAGAGGCAAGCAGGGCTTTCTCTGCATTAGCGGAGAAGCCCTGCTTGCCCGTCCCGCCCCCCGCCCGCCTGCTTTAGCCGGTGGTCGGGGGGTGGAGGAGAGGCAAGCAGGGCTTTCTCTGCATTAGCGGAGAAGCCCTGCTTGCCCGTCCCGCCCCCGCCCGCCTGCCAAAGCCTGCTTTAGCCGGTGGGGGGGGGGTGAAGGAGAGGCAAGCAGGGCTTTCTCTGCATTAGCGGAGAAGCCCTGCTTGCCCATCCCGCCCCCGCCCGCCTGCCAAAGCCTGCTTTAGCCGGTGGTCGGGGGGTGGAAGGAGAGGCAAGCAGGGCTTTCTCTGCATTAGCGGAGAAGCCCTGCTTGCCCGTCCCGCCCCCCGCCCGCCTGCCAAAGCCTGCTTTAGCCGGTGGTCGGGGGGTGGAGGAGAGGCAAGCAGGGCTTTCTCTGCATTAGCGGAGAAGCCCTGCTTGCCCGCCCCGCCCCCGCCCCCCCTGCCAAAGCCTGCTTTAGCGGGAGGTGGGGGGTGGACAAACCCGGAGCCAGCCACCCTCTGCGCGCGCGCCTTGCCCTCCTCCGTCCGGGGTCCCCGGCGCAAGAGGCGCCTCCGCTGCGGGGCTGCTGACTTGCTGCCGGTGCTCCTGCTGCCTGGCCTCGCCTCTCCGCCGGCCATGTCTCCATGACAGTGGGCTCGTGTGGGCGGAGGGAGCAGGAGAGCCCGGGGCTTCTGCGGGCAGAGCAGGCCTCAACTCTTCCCCATCCCCCTCGCTCTCCGCCGGGCTTGCCCCCCCCTGCTGCCAACCCCCTCAGAGCCAGCGGCAGCAGCAGCAGCGCCATGCAGGCCAATGGGGCAGGAGTGGGTCAGCAGCAACAGGCTCTCATCGTTGCAGGAGCAGCAGCGTGGCCTCCTTTCTCGGCCTCCCCTGGCCACTGGAGAGCCAGCGTTCTAAATGAACCGCCCCGCTTCAACTGTCGCTGCTGCTCCCGGCCATGTCTCTCCATCCAATCCCTGTGTCCCTAGGGCACATGCGCAGTAGCGCAAACCCAGAGACACACGGACTGGACGCAGAGACACTTGCATTTTATATATATAGATTATTATTAGTTGGGACTGGTAGAAATTATAGAAAGATGCAATTTAGGGTTTACTAATATATATGATTTATTGGTAACCATTTCCTTCATGATTTCTGCTCACTTATAAATTGCTCTCATCAATTTTTCAAGAAAAAATAGTCAAAAATATTTTGTCACATATATAAAACAAGAGTAATGGTACTAGTATAAACTTTGCCATCACTATTTTGAAAGGTACCATGTGCCATTCACCCTTATGGAATAATATGACTATTAAGCTGGTGCCGTAAATGAGCAAAGCTTTATCAACAGGCAAGATGCTTAGTAGGAGAGAGCTATTCATATAATGGACTGTAATACTATACGCCATTGCTAAAATTCACACACTATAAATCGAAACTATTTTTTTAATGAGTTGGTGTGCAGATATAACTTTAACAGTGCTTTTATTGTGCAGAAAGAGAAACCCCATAGCATAGTGGGAACTTTAGTATTCTGTTTAAGATATCATTACAGCTTCATAGCCAATTGAACAATTTCTCTTACCATCATTTTTTCAAATAGTGATAGGATCTCCCCGTCTGATAAAGGATTAGGAATGAAGTCATCCACATCTGTAGATGTAGGCCAGCTGCCGGTTGTGGAATGCAATTGTTTCAGATTCATTATAGTTGGCCTATCTTTTTTGCTCCCAGGAATTCGTATACTTGAAAATCTATCAAACTGAACAAGAACTAAGAATGAATATGTCTCAACAAGTTCATATCATCCTAAAAATACTTCTTCTATGTGGGATCCGTAGTATCTCTTTACAATAGCACTGAAATACAAAAAAGCAAAAACTATTTCATTCCTACCATCATTAGGTGACTCCCACTCATTGTGGCTTTGCTTAGACAAACACTAAACTATGGTTCGATATTACAGGACTGAGCCTGGGCGAGCCAGGTTGTACTTTGTCTGATATACCAGGTACCTAGTTTACGGGTACTCCCAGCTTTGCCACTTCAGTGACTACAACCGCATTTTACCAGCTTCATTTAGTACATTAGCTGCAACCATTATTGGATTCGGATAGTTTGGCTGCATGGGTTCAAGCATCACTAGCCCTGAATATAAAGTATTGTAACCCACCCTTTGGAGAGCCACCCTTGAAGCTGGTTTGTAAGCTGCAGCAAGTGAAGAATTCTGTAGTCTAGATGTGGGCATTATCTACTGACAACATGGCAAAAGTGTACTGTATATTCTGGCGTATAAGACTACTTTTTAATCCAGGAAAATCTTCTCAAAAGTCGGGGGTCGTCTTATACACCAGGTGGAGAATCTGCGGTCGAGTATATCTCAAACTCTATATTTTAACTGGAAAAGTTGGGGGCCGTCTTATACACCCACTCGTCTTATACGCCGGAAAATATGGTACTTTAAAAATCGCCATATTCCTTATACCTCTGCCCATACTTTGCAATTTGCTGCTGTGGCATAACCAACCACATGTGGCAGTTTTCAACAAAAAAATTGTGCATTAGTATGGTGCTATTGGGGTTATGCAACTCTCTACCTAATCAGCAATAGCTTTACTCAACAAACCATAGTCAATATAAACTATAGTTTAGGGTTCTAAAATAATTAAATAAGCAGTTGACTGAACACGCAAGTTAAAGCTTCTAATCTCCTCACAGCAGCACTAGAAAGGTGACCTGGCATGCAAGCCTGAAGTAAACTTAGGCTCATACACATAATTCTAAACTATAATTTAGTATCATGCCCAAAGAAGTTAATAGGACCCCTAAATACATTCCTGCAGCAAAATCTCGCAATGTAAAATACCTAAAAATAAGGTAGGAACCAGGACTGTCACATATAACTCTGACCTCCCAGCCGTAGAAAGTTGTGTTAGCTGAATGGGTAATGGAGATTTCCAGGACATCTCTTTCATAAGTGTGGAAGCACAGTTAAAGCATAGTTGACCAATGGCACACTCAACTTATTGGCTTGGTTTGCATGAACAATGCTTAGGATACCCACTTATTCCTCCTATACTTGTTTTGTCACAAGCTATAGTTTATCACTACATCCAATCTGAGCAAACTATAATTTACAACCAAACCATTAATTGCCAATTCTAGTTTATAAGCAAACTTGCCAATCTAGGATGCCACAGCAAACTGTTGTCGTTTTTATTGTTACCATTTCTTACTCACATATATCAATTTATTGGTTCACTTACCCATTAACTAAAGAAAAAATATAAGATGGCATTATGGGCAGGGGGAGAGCACATTAGCCCTAGGCAAGTTCATGTAACACAAAATCATTATTTGGCATTACATCTGAAGTGAGTTACTGCATTTCAGTTAAGTGCCAAATTTGAATGACAAAAAGTGTACCAGAATTCTTTTACAAAGCAAGTTCCCGTTATCTGTGTGGTAAAACATAGTTAGTCACAGCAGAATAAAAGCAAAATAATCTTACCACATCATCTGTCAGTGTCTTGATGTGCAAGTGCTGTAAATAAAGAAACAAGCTCTTAATGCAGTTCAGATAGTCTACCAAAAATTAGGAAAGAAATTCTAGGTATAATTTCACTCTGCAAGCAATGTTCCTTCACTTTCCATCATCATATTGGTCTCTGCAAATGTGGAGGTACTCCTGATGATACACCTGCTTATGCCCAGAAAAGCTAGTAGATAAGGAGACAACCATCCCTTCCCTGCGAACTCTGTATGAACTTGTGGCTAAGAGTCCCTTTTATCAGTATCAGAGTAAAACACCCTAGGGCAGTGGTTATCAACCAGGGTGCCATGGCACCCTGGGGTGCCTTGAATGATGGTCAGGTGTGCCGTGGGCAACATTGGCCTCCATCTCTCTTTCCTTCCCTCCCTCCTCTGATGCCCTCTTGCATCTCTGCCTCCCAAAGGCTTGCATGGCTGTTTGTTGCAGCGGCCCTGGCCATAAGCTCCTGAGGCAAATGGTGCCTCTGGGGCTGGCCAGGGGGTGCTGGCTGCCAGGAGCTGAGGTGGCCTCAGAGTAAGCAAGCAAGTGGATGAGGGAGCCCAGCCAGTCTGCCAGTCCTTGCTGTTGGGAATGGATAGACAAATGGGAGGCCGGGCGGGCAGGCAGGCGCAGTGCTGGCCTTTCTTGTGCTTGCTGCATGCAGTGCCTGTCTGGGAGCTGAGTACCCAGCACTGAAGAGGAGCCTTTCCGCCATGCAGGCCCAGCGGCAGCCACTTTTGCCACTCAAGGTGAGTAAGATGATAGCCTCATGTTCACTTTCGGCTAGTCCCTGTTGGGCCACTAAGGCTGGGGATATCCTCTTCTGAGGCCCCAGTGGGGCGTCGTGAGGAGACACCTCTCTTTCGGGCAGGGTGCGGGTGGGTCAGAGACCGGGGCAGCTTCCCAGAGGTCTCCTAAGAAGAGGGGAGAGGAGGCTGAGGAAACACTCCACAAAAGGATGTTTGAAAAGGGGTGAGGGGCTGCTGGCTCTCCAGGCAAAGGGTGACCAAACTGGGCTTCTGAGGCCTGGTGCATGTTTACCCCACAGGGGAGCTGCAGAAAGAATGTAGTTGGTCAAGGGACTCAAAAAGGTTGAAAACCTCTGCCCGAGGGCGAGGTAGCAAGCATCAGCAGCATCTCTAGAGATGCCTTAACACCCTTCTCCCAATTGCCTCATGCTGAAAGAAAAAGCCTTCAAGGAGCTTTTGTTTAAATATCCTAGTTATGAAGCATGGAGAGCTGCTGCTGGTCAGTGTGGACACCAAGCTGAATGAACCCAATGGTCTGATTCTGTATAGTGGCATAACTTCCTTTTCAGGTTCTAGCCTAAAACACCACCAGTTCCACCCAACAGCAAGCTATAAGTTCCTATTAAAAGCAACTGTGTTGCAAGTAGAGAACAACAACCAAATCAGATAGGGATTGAAGCAAGCATTTTAACTTATTACCAATTAGCACCTAGTGTTCATGTGTCAAGAACAAGCTTGCGGGGGTTGGAAGGAATCAGGTGTGGGTGTGGCCATGTTCTGCAACCCTGCATAAATGCTTTCTGCTCAACAATTCCAACCCTAAAAAAAGCTGGACGACTTCAATTCCCAAAAGAGGTCAACAACTTTGGTCGACCCTCACAGCCCTTCACTTCATCAAATCTGTCCCTCTTCAAAAAAAGTTTGAGCACCACTGGTTTAATAGGTACGTTAATGCAACACCCAGACCCGCTCAAAGCTTATCTACACTGAACTGACCATGCAACAGCAGCTCAGATTTGCTGGTTTATCATACTGAAATGCAGCTTTTCTACTGTCTATTTCAGTGTTTCCCAAAGTGAGCAATACTGGAGGGCATTGAATAAAAGGGGGAAGTGGAAGCATAGTTTTTTTTAACTGTCTGTACATGTCTCATCTGTTGTGTAATGATGCTTGGTGCCAGGTTGGGCGCCATTACAGGTGGAGACAACACCTCCCCATGTTGGAATTTTCCAAGGCTTGGGTGAACCTTTTTAGGCTTTACCCAGGCCCAGGAAGTGGATGGCAGCTTGCCTCCCTATTTGGCCAATAGCAGGCAGACTGCAGTGCCAGCCTGAAGCAGATCAGACTGAGCCAGCAGACTTCACTCCAGTCCAGGCCTAACTGTTCCCCTATGAAAACTTTCACTGCATGCCACTGCCTCCTATCTTGGTACACAAGGCTGAAGTGCACGCCCACTGCCAGGAGAGCCAAGCAGACTGAGGACTCCGCATGTTGCTGTCGCCTAGGCACCCCTTTGGCTCCCACTGGAAGGCTGCCAATATGAGAACTCGGAGCAATATGAGAACTCGGAGCAAGTGGGTAGCTGGGGGGGGCACTTATGCTGAACAGGTAGAGTAACTCCCCTGGAAAACTCTCTCTGGATCATCTTCCCGCTGAAACTCTCCCCCACCCCTGCCACACAGAAGGCTGAGCTGAGCTGCAGACACTGAGAGAGGTTCCAGCATTAGGAAGAAAGGAGAAATGAAGGGTAGGGGGCAAACCAAGCAGGGTGAAGAGAGATGGTGAAGAGAAAAACAAATCAACCTTTCCCCCTTAAAAGCAAAGTAGGGAAGGGGAGAATTGAAGGTGGCCTGCTTTGTCTGTTCCCACCGCCTACCATATCATAAGGCCAATAGGGAGGTGGGGGAATGACAAATGGAGAGAAGGGGGAAATGGATCAGGCAGGATGGCTTTCTCGCCCCCTTCTTCCTTCTCTATGAGCCAGCCTCCCTCCCTGGCTCTCCATCTCTAAGCATCTGCAGCACCTACCAGCTGACCCATGCTGCAGAGCCAGCAGATCACTTGGGCAGCAGCAGCAATTTTAATCTGGAGGCACAGGCGTCATACATTGGGACTAGACTTCTGAAATTGCTCACAATTGGACCACCCCATCGCAAGCGCCCAGTACCTGGTTAGTTTTGAACACTGCTTGATATGCAGGTACGGATTCCTTGCCTTTAATTCCAGATACTAGTATGATCAGTGGTTTGAATAAAACATTGGGGGAGCAGGTAAGCCACACCCCATATAATCGATCACATGATATGGCACACCCACACCATTTCAATGGCAATACCCATCAACTTTGAGGAGCTGCTCTCTCAAAAAAAATTGGGGGGGGGGCGCTAAAATTGGCTCCTATGTTTGTGATACAGCACTGCCATGTAAATTCCACCCACCCCCACAAGAACCATTTTAACTAAAGAATTGCTTTTATGACAAGGTTACAGTTAAAATAGATGGCAAACAGACTGCAGGAACAATTGGCTCTACCTCAACTTGCTACATTAGAGCCTTCAGTGTTCTAGCTTCCAGAAAGCAATGCTGTACTGTACTCTGAAACACAGCAACTGTATCCCAATAGAGGTCACATATTGGATATGAAAATAATTTACCTAACAGCAATCTTAAAGATATAAAAACTACTTCAATGTATTTACTAAACTTGCCTCTTTTCAGATATTCAAGGCAGCCACACAGTACATTGCTAAAACACCCTGAATTTATTTGTTCTTATCAGCAGCTCCTCAGCAATGGCTTAGAGCCATTTACAACAGAAGCACAACACAAAAAATTCCACACCATATACAGCACAAGACTGCAGCATCTACAAATAAAAGCCTAGAAGACCTAGGCAAATAAAGTCCAAAATAGAGGAATTTCCAATTGAATTATCAATTCCTCCAGTCTCCATGTATCTCTCCCAGCATCAGAATAACTGAAGTCATTTCTGTGGCAAACGCCTGCTTGAAACTGAATTAAGATGGAGATAATCATCCAAGAATGCCTGTGGATTTTCTAGCCAGCAAGACCTGAAACACCTTATAACTGGCAAAATCCTTCAAGTCCAGTGTAGAGTTTGAAATTAGCAGGGCACCAAGTGCATTTCATTATTTAAAAGTTCCGACTGAGAGCACTTCCCAAAGTATAGTTGCGGGAAATTGTGTCCATGTTCGCCGCTTCCATTACTGGCTTCCTTGTTGCCTGCTGAGGTGCATGGAAGGCAGTCTTGGACGCCACCACCATTGTCCTTCGCTACCACTACCAGTGGCTACCAGCAGCAGAGGTGGGCAGGTATTGTCCTGGCAATTGCACAGCAATACCCTACCAAAACCCAGTTCAAGGGTTGGAAAGAAGGCTGGGGCTGCTTCATCACTTTATTTCTGAGGAACCTGCTAATAAGGTCAACTAGCAATTGCAGATCAGACAAATCTTCAGGGTTAAGAACTGAAATTCATCTGAAACCTATCCAATATTACCTAAATGTTTCAACAAAGCAGTGTACTCTAAGACACTGCAAATGTGGATGATATTATCCTCAAAATACCTAGCTAATAAATTACAACAGGTCTCCTTTGGTTCCTCATTTATACTGGCAACCTATAAGTCTTATATTCATCTGGAACAGTTCTGTTGGACGGGACTATGAAGATGTAATAAGATGAAAAATATTACTTCTTTGATGCCATTATCACTACAGGGTAGGCTCAAAGATGAGCTCTTATGCAGTCAGTCTTCTGTGCCAAGACTAGAATCAGCAGCTCATAATAGAGGTATCAGTGGCCATAACTGTAAGCAATGTAGAATTCAGGAATACAAGAACCAGGCTACCCGCAATTCAGATTTTTTTTTTTTACAGTATTCAAATTATCTTGGCAAGTGGCCATCCACAGGAAATAGGATATCCTTTTACTAGTATGAGTAATTCAATGGCAGATGGACTATTTGCAATGAATCCTGCACATCATCAGAGTGCTGCCACCAGTGGTCCCGACTGGAAAAATAGCTTTGCCAATACTTTATTTATTTATACGGTAATTTGTTAGTGACTTTATGTTGCCCAGGGCAACCCAAAGCAACTTACAAATAAGCAGACAGACAGACAGACCCCAGAGAGACACTGAAGTCATGCTGGGGAAAGAAACACATTAAAAACACCCCACCCCTTTCTAAAAGGCCATAGGACTGCTTAACCAGCCCAAGGCCTGGATGAAGAGGAACGTTTTTGCCTGGCACCTACAGATACGTAACAAGGGCGGCAAGCAAGCCTCCCTAGGGAGAGCATTCCCACCAATGGGGGGCCACTAAAAAGAAGTCCCTGTCCTAGAGAAAGAATGACACACTGAGAAGGGCCTTGTGGGACAATCTGCAGAGACCTGGTTGGTTCATACAGGGAGAGGTGCTCCTTGAGACATCCATTACTGTATTTATTTTATAAAATGTATAGCATGCTTAATTGTGTTTTTTATATTAAAAATCCTCACCCTTAAAATGGTTTACAAAAAAAAATATCAAGAAAAATGCACAGCGATCAGAATTGATATAACTTTCCAAGCCTATGGGTGGGCTTGTCTAACCAGGAATGTTTTTCAGCAGTTCCAGTAAAAAGTCAAGGCGCCTCACGGGACCTCAAGAGGCAGGGAGTTCCAAAGGGAAGTTCCTAGGCCAAAACCAGCATAATTGCGGGGGAGGCGGGAATCAGTTGCATGGGTTGTTTGTTTCTTAAAGAGGTATTTTACAAAGACGGGACTTGGGGAGGGAAGGGGAGAGAGATGAAATTTGAAGGGGGGGGTGTTTTTATTATAATGACTCCCTGGAGTCCAGAGCTGCCTCAGGCTACTCACAAACTTGGGCTTTTTAGTGCTGCCGCTCGCCGCCGCCTCCCAGCCGGGCTCGTCTCCGTCGCCGCGAAGCAGCTTGCTTCCTCCTCGGCCCTTCTTCCCTCGAGGCACCCCCGGCTCCATGGCTGGCGCTTGGCCGCTGAGCGGGAAGGAGCCCCTCGCTAATCGCGCGCTCAGCTGAGGCGGCGGCAGTTGGAGAGGCCCCGCCCACGCCACGCCCCTCTGGCGCCTCACGGCCAGTCACCCCCGCCCCCCCCCCTCGCCCGCCCTGGGCCGTTGGAAGCGGCGCCCAGAAACACCCGCCGCGCCCTCACTCGGATGCCAGGCATCCGAATCTTCCCGCCACGGACTCCCCGCCCTCCCTCCCTTCCTCTCCCGCCTCTCCGCAGCCAATCCCAGGCCGCCGAGCATGGCCATGGCGCCTCTCTCCTCTCTGATAGGTGGAAACGGAGCTCTCCGGAGGGAGGGAGAAAGTCCCGGATGGAACGCCGTCCACTGAACGGGAGTCGGAGGCGCAGGGGAATCGCTGAGCCGATTGGCTTGCCCTTTGGCTTCGGCGCGTGCGCGGGACTGAAGACTGAATAGGTTCTTGCGTATGCATGTATATGTTTGATAGTGCTCGTGTTTCATTTCTCTCTCTTTATATATACAGTAACAATAATTCTAGTGTTTCCCATAGTTATTAAACACATATAAATAAATAAGTATTGTTTTAATTATAATTTTTATTTTATTTTTCAATTCCCCCCATATCTACCTATCTCTATATATATGGTTAGCAATATAGTGTTAATTATATCAATGTTAAATGGTTTTAAAATTGCTGTTTTCACCTGTAAACTGCCTTGAGTCCCCGTGGGGGGAGGGAGCAAAGTGCACATAAATATTGTTGGTTCCCACTGACCTCCAACCCGCATGGTGGGGGATAGTGGGTTGCAGGAGGCTGCTTTGGGCTTCTGTCATGGGGAATATGTTCCAGCCCAATGTCTCCCTTGAGTCTTCCAAGAGGAGTCACCTCTGAGCTAGCAGGCACTAGGGGGTGGGATGGAATCAGGACCACCCATAGGCCCATTAGGTAGTACCGGTAACTTAGGGGTGCATATACTGTATATGACAACACCCTCTCCCATACTTTTAACTGGAAAACAAAATGGAAAAAGCAGTACCGTCTTGTTTCTTTACTCCACTCTCTGACATGAGATATTCAAGGGTAAAAACTGAAAACTGGACTTGAACCAACATTATTGCTCCTCCTGCCTCTCAGAAGAGCCTGCCCTAATGAGCAGAACAAGTTAACCACTCTGGCAGATGCTCTGCTGAAAACAGAGCATCTGCCTTTTCTAATCATTATTTGACAGTCTAGGCTTATACAATAATTGTTTTGTTCCATGAGGCTCTCAAACGTGTCGCATACCAAACATCAATCTTTTTTTGGTGGTTGGGGGAGAGAAATTCCACTTGTTCAGATTACTTTGGCCAATATGTCGTTTTCCTGCTAAAATGTGTTTGTTTTTTTAAAAATCGGAACACATACTGAGGGGAAAAAAACCCTGCAGATTTACATTCCATCCTAACAGATTTTCAGAGCAACAGGTGTATCATACTTGTGAGGCAGATGGCCTATGAAATGAAAAATCTTAATCTACTGCTGAGGAAGAGAAAAAGACAGAACAGTGTAATCATGGTCATGTTACCTATTTGTGTAATATTCTCCAAACCAAAGCCCACATTGCCCCATGTCCTTAACAACTATTTGTGATGAGACATGCAGAAACGAGGTGTTAATTATTTTGGCTTCCCTGCTTGCATATCATAACTCCATTAGTGTCTACAAACTTTAGACCACCTGTACACTGTTTCTCATCCGCATGTGAAGAACCCCCACCCACCCCATGTTTTGGAGAGAAGACAAGTAAGGAAAGATGCAACACTCTTCCTCCTGCCTGTTTCCATGTCAGCAACCACCTTTCTTCCCCCTCCAAATACTAAAGCATAACCTTATAGCCACATGGGTTTGCCATTGTCTCCCTTATTATCCTCCCTTAACTTTGTACATGAGAGCCTTCAATAATTATTAAAATGAATGAAATGTTATTTTACTTTGTCAGTAAAAGTTCTTTTTTCTGGGAGCACTCTTGTGTTTGTTGTTCCCCTGGGTGCCTTGCAAGGCATCCCACCTCCCAGACATCCCTAAGTTACACATCCTGTGTTATTTTCCTAAGTGTGCTAGTTTCTGGGCCAGCTCCACTAGACAGATGGCAGCCTTTCCTCCAGCAATATAAAGACGAGCTTGCAGTGGAGAAAGGTTCCCTTAGCACTGGGTCAGATCCCACCCCTGTGCTATCTGTGTTGCAGAAGGACTTATTTCCTGAAGGTGGAGAAGAGTTTGGAGATGTGCATAGAGACACATTTCTGTAGCCAGCACTGTAACACCTCTGAGATTTACCTCCGAGGCATTCACTGTAACATCATTTTGGGAGGCTGTCCTGCTGTGTCCCTTCAGCACTTGCTAGCCTCAAAAGTCTAGCTATCTCCCCTGACTTGGTAGAACAGATAAGGATCATAGTGCTGGTATTGAATGAGGCATAAACACTTTTTAAAATAAAAAATAATGATTACAAAATGGTTGCAGAAAAGATTGACTTTAAACTGAATACACCTACCATTCAGCACTAAGGGTTGAACTTTCTTAATGAAAGTCTACTTCACTTTTATCATGAGGTTTTTGTGATATCTAGATTCCAAGGAGTAATGATGTTCCATTACTGTCTTACTCAGAGTTAAATATGAAGTAGCAAAATTAGGCCAAATTACTGCCAGCTTTCTGATTTATGCATTTTCATACTGTCAAAATGGCCAAAACTCCACTAAACCACTTCTAATTTTTACAACATAATTCATAAGTGTTATAAAAGATTATCTCATTATTTAAAAGTTTACACAGAAACTATGAGTTAAATTGGTTTCCTTTAAACTTCACAAGACTTTTAAAATTATTAGGAAGAAAGTCCCCCCCCTTGAAATAATTTATCTTGTACATGTACCAAATCTATACATATCTCAAATATGCAGAAAAAGGATGCAGCAGCAGAGCCAGGCATTTTAATGAAACTTTGGTACAGTATCTCAATTTGTAAAACATTGCTACGGATTTCTCCTTTTGCAGAATGTATGCCAAGAATTGGTCAACCTTGTGACAACTAAGAATTTATATACAAAAGCATCTTAGAAGCTTTAAAAAGATATAGCCTGAGGCATGTTCTGCTTCATGTAGTGTCAGAAAAAAATTATACAAAGCTGCTTTTAAATAAGCAGAAACTAAATTGATGTTTGGCACTGACACTCTAACAGGAGGGAACAGTGATTCCTAATTCTTTTATCTTTTAGTTTTGCTTACTTTATGCTGAAGTTATTCATACTTGCACTCTTGAGGCCTACATAGTTTCAAGCCTGCTTGGTTTGGTTTCATCAGTGGTGTGCATGCACACAAACACACCCATCTAGATTCTGGCATGGGAAAGGGCAACATGATCAGAATGGCCCCGACCAATTCAGTGCTACATGCAGCACTACAATGATGTAGGACAGAACCACAGGTAAAATTTATCTACAGTAAATATTTTGGTCCTGACTTTGCACTCCCATAGATCCCCAGGGTGATTTCCAAGTTAATAATGCAATCCAATGCCTGTCATCAGAAGTAATTCCCACTGACTGTAATGGACTTTCTCTCATATAAGTGTGTATAGAATTGCACCATTAAACATAGAAATACAATAAAGATAACAGCAATACAACACAAACAAGTATAAGATCAATTAAAAAATCATAAAATAAAAATGGGCCAATAAATATAAGAGAGAGAGAAAGAGCATAAAAACACAAATAAATGGCTGTGTGGCTGCTGCAATATAGCTAATATGGAAATCAGGTCACAAATGCATTTAATAGACAAGCTTCCAAAATAATAAAATTAGGGGAAGATCAAAATAATGAGTGCCACAAAGTGCTAACCAAAACAAGTGTGCCATAGGTGTGTAAAGATGGCAGTTATAAAGTGTGCCAGTCATATGCCTGTGGCTTGAGATGACTTGGTCGACATCTGTGCGATAGAACTCACTTCTGTGTGCTTATTCTTTGAGCACCTTGGTCTGCAATTGATCCAAATGTGTTTCTAATTCTTGGAGCATTCTCACAGGAAGTATACATCTCTTTCAAGACTGCCTGTGTGTTTTATGTGATTGTCATCATTGCTAAATCTATAGAGAAGCACCTGTAATTTGAATAGATGGTCTAGGCCAGTCATGTCCAAAGTCCATTTTGGGGGCCTAATTCGGCCCCTGTGGCAGTTTATTTCCTGGGGTAAAATCCTAAAAAAAAAAGCTCCACAGCTTCAATCGTTAAAAAAGCTCAACAACTTCAATCCTAAAAAAAGGGTTAACAACTTTGGTCAGCCCTCATGGCCCTTCACTTCATCAAATCTGGCCCTCTTTGAAAAAAGTTTTGACACCACTGGTCTAGGCAGTGAAGGTTGTACAGTAATACAGTATTACAAAGCAATTCTCTTTGTGGGGTGGGGGGAATAAAGGAAAAAACTGAACACTTTAACTCTTGTGTGAAAACAAGCTGTCATCTGAGGGCTGGGAGGGACTCGGAGAGAAGAAATGGCATGGTGCCCCTGGAGCAGCAATGACCACTCCCCACATCAAATGGGGGGGGCACCTTTTGTGTGATTGCGCGCAGCCCCCTGGATCCCAGTGCGGCTCCCAGTAGTTCAGGCTGGCTTCACCCTCCCCAGGCCGGGTACCTGGATGTCTCCGCCTACCTCAGCCAATCGCCCAATCCCGCCTGGGTGGGGGTTGGCAGGAGATCGGCCAGGTAAGGGGAGGGACCGCCCTGCCCACAAAACCAGGGGCGTCGCTAGGGGGTGGAGGCGGTACGCCCCTGGTGCCAGGGGAGGGGGGGTGACAAGCGGCGGCCCCTCCCGCCACTCCCCAAGGGGAGCCCCGCCGCCCGGCACCCTGTCTGTGCAGCGCTGCTGCTCCTGGGGTGATGGAGGGAGCGGTGGCGCGTGGAGAGTGGCGGGAGGGGCTGCCACTTGTCACCCCACTGCTGCCACTCGCTCCGTCGCCCCGGGAGCAGCAGTGCACGGTGTGTGCGGTGCTACTGCTCCCGGGGCGATGCAGCGAACAGCGGCGTGTGGGAGTGACAAGCGGGGGCCCCTCCCGCCACTCTCCACGCGCCACCGCTCCCTCCATCACCCCAGGAGCAGCAGCGCTGCACAGACAGGGTGCCGGGTGGCGGGGCTCCCCTTGGGGAGTGTCACCGCCGCTCCCTCCATCACCCCGGGGTGACAGCAGCCCCACAAGCCGCCTTTTTGCTCTGTGGCTTAAAACGGGGCTGCAGAAGCGGCGGCAGCCCGCTGATGGAGTGCGCCTGCGCGACTTTTCGCGCAGGCACACTCCATCGTGACATCACAATGTGACGTCACGACACCTGCCCCAGGGCCGCCTGTTTCGCCGCCCCAGGTACCGCGGAGCCTTCCTCTGCCCCTGCACACAACAGAAGGTGAATGTTCTGTCCCCACTACACTGTCTGGTGACACATGTAGCTTGACAGGCAGGTAAACCCCTCTGTCCTTTATAAAGAGACTGTTTCAGCAATCTAACTTTATTTAAAAGACAAAGATCGGGTAAAACAACGATGCGATACCATCGGTGGAAAACATGTAACAGAAATCCCTCAGGCTCTCTCACCAAATGGAACCTCCCTCCCCTCTGTCAGCAACTGCCAGCAACTGCCATCCGTTGCAACATTCTTTCTGGCCAGTAGGTGGAGCTGCATCAATAAATGTACAATAGCAATACTGAAATATACAACTTAATATGTGCCGAAGGCACAACAGTGAAGCTTACCTGTGAAGCGGCAGTTGGCTCCAGAGCTTCTCCCACCCTGCCCTCCTTAACTGAAGTCTTCTTTTGCAGGTTAACCTCTTATCCACAGGTACGCAGGTGCTGCTACGTCAGGGTCACTGTTGAAGGGCTGGAAAGGAATTTCCCTGCATTGGCAGGTTTTGCCTTTCCGTAGAAAAATGTCGCAACTTTGGCGATTTCAGGCCTTGGGCCGAATCCTTTAGTCTATCTTCCTAAATGGGGTGGGGGGGTGAAGCGGTGACCCACGCCCCCCTTGTGGCGGTGATACCAGGGTTCCCCATTAAAGGGGTCTTGAGGGGAGGCATTGGCCATACGCCGAGAGGTTGTCATTGTTCTCCCCTCCAATGGTGGCGAAACGGGGGGCAGGCTATCTCCTTGAACATATGTTCTCCAGAGCCAGCCCAATCCCCACACATTCTGGATAACCCTGAAGTCTCCCAGATCCCCGGCTGGGGACTGGGAAGGATAAACACCCAATGCCTGAGCCAAGGTCTCCCTACACCTGAAACTTAATAAAGTTGTGGCCAATTTTAATCCCATAGCATGTTGTCTTGAGTCTTTATTCCGCTTGGGGGTCACCTGGGGTTGAGGGGACTCCTCCTGTCCACGCAAAACTGGATGCCTTCATCTGTCCCACTTGCAATAAAACATGTCTCTCCCATATAGGTTTCTGCAGCCTCATCAGACGCTGTAACTCTTCAGTGGTTTGACTTTACCTTCAAAGGCGCACTCTTCCATAGTCTCCCAAGACAGGCAGATGCCAACAACATCTGATTAAAGAAAACTTAACTAATTAAATGTATAAGTTAATTGATTGACCAATTATGTATGTATATGGGGGGATTCCAAAGGAGAAAAATGGTTTAGCTTCTGTATGCATGTGTCACAGCTAGCATAACGTTAGAAAAGTAATTTCCTTTATGTGAGAGGGGAGGAATTCCTTTTTCTGGTATGCTGCATGCTTAAAAAACAAACAAACCTGTGGACCAATTAATTAGATGCACCTTTTCAATCAGTATTTTATAAAGCATGCAGTATGCATACAGTGGGCAAATGAGTGCCCTCTTGAATGTCTGTGCACAAGAAGCACAGGGGGTGCCAATATGGTCCAGTATAACTGAAGCTACATCCATAGCCATGTTAGCATTAGGATTATATTTCTCAAAATAAGCACACACACACCCCGTCACATGAAAAAAACCACTTCATAAAAATGGAAAATACTTTCATAAGCAGGCTGTGATATGATGCATCCTCCAAAGGAAAAAAAAAGCAAAACTCCCATTGGGCATGCAGAAGTTAATTATTTGGATACCAGCCAATAATTTTAAAGCGTTGGTGGTGGTGTGATAGAGGCCATATGTTGCCATTTCCTTTGTAACACACTCATCTCTGGTCAAACCTGTGTTTGAAGAACCACCAACCCTTCAGAATTTGAGGATGGAGAAGTGTGTGCATCACAGGCAATGAACCTGCTGCCTCACCACCTTCAAGCTATCGTCTGTTTTCAGATTCAGGTGCCCTAGATGACTATCTAGCAGCCACCAAAGGGTTTAATGTCGTATTTTGGTCACTCCAAGGATGAAGAATACCCTTCCACTACCTGTTGCTTTGAAAGAAAAGAGACCAGTTAAAGGGTTATAGCAGAAGTGGGGCTGGTGAGGACAACATGGAGCTGACAGGGCTACATGAAATAATCTGGGGGAGGCCAGTCTCATGTATCAAATGGCCCAGTGAAAGGATAACCATGAATTTCAGATCCAATTGAAGCTGTCATGTGAAGAATTTGATTTCATAGAACCAAATACATCTCTTTATTTTTTAGGTATGTTTAAAGTGTATTAATCTGAATTACTACAACAAAAATGGAGGGAAAATAAAACCAATATAATAACCCACCAATTATTTAGTAGTTCCTGGGCTTTGTACAATAATATATTATTTTAAAATGAATATTCTTTGTAAAATTGAAATCATATCTCCTCCTCCTCGTTCGCGACTGCACCTAACGGTTAGGCGTCCCTTTACCTTTTTATCACATTTAAATCTAGGGTGATAATCAGGTGGCATTATTGGAGAAATTCCTGGAGAGATGCTTTGTCAGTTTTTCCAGACCTGAAAAGTGCACCTGATAATTGCTGAGGTACAGTGGGTGGAATGACAATACACATAAAGATTCTTTGCCATAGTTTTTATTATTATTATTATTCTATTTTTATTCATGGCTACTATCCTTTGAAAATCAAATAGTACAGTTGCTGAATATGGAATGCATCATAATATATAGCCAGATTAGAGACTCCCCATTCATTCACTTAAAAATAAAATAAACAAAATGCATGGTAATTCTACATCTTTTACTCTGAAGAAATTGACTATTTTTAGCATTAATATTGGGAGAGGGAGAGGGAAACAAATAAAGGAATATTGGAATAAGTTTCATTTGTACGAAAATAATTTGGTACTAAATGCCCAAAAGACAGTAGAAATGGTAATTGATTTCCGTCCTGCCACCACTTTCTTGGTAACATGGTTGTTGTAGTAGAGTCCTTTAAGTTCCTGGGCTCTATAATTTCTTATAACTTAAATTGGTCAAGCAACATCAATAGTATTATTAAAAAGGTCCACCAGAGGCTGTATTTCCTGCGTCAACTAAGGAAATTTAAATTGTCCCAGGAAGTGTTGATCCAATTCTACAGAGGCATCATTGAAACTGTTCTCTGTAATTCTATAACAGCTTGGTACGGTACAGCCTCCAAGAGAGACAAGAAAAGGCTCCAACGAGCTGTAAGAATTGCAGAAAGGGTAATTGGTGTTAGCTTGCCTTCAATAGAGACAATTTATGCTACCCGAGTTAGGAAGAGAGCAGAGAGAATTGTAGCAGATCCTTTACATCCCGGTCATCATCTGCTTGATTTACTTCCATCTGTTACAGTTACAGGAGGTAGCCGTGTTGGTCTGCCATAGTCAAAACAAATAAAAAATTCCTTCCAGTAGCACCTTAGAGACCAACTAAGTTTGTTCTTGGTATGAGCTTTCGTGTGCATGCACACTTCTTCAGATACACTGAAACAGAAGTCACCAGATCCTTAAATATAGTGAGGGAGTGGGGAGGGGTATTACTCAGAAGGGTGGTGGGAATGGGTGATAAGCTGATAGGTGTGGAAAACCTGTTGACGACTCTTAACGGCTGCAATTGCTTATCACCCATAAGCAAGGTGATAAGCTCATACCAAGAACAAACTTAGTAGGTCTCTAAGGTGCTACTGGAAAGAAATTTTTATTTTACTTCCATCTGGACGTCGCTACAGGACTTCATATACAAAATCGGCCAGGCACAAGAATAGTTTTTCCCCTTGTGCCATTAAATTGTTAAATTCGTAGTTGTATAGCTGAAGGGGAGGTAAATTATGGGTGGGGTTTCTTTGCTTCTTTGTATTGTGAGAGGAACAGTGTCTGTATGTTTACATTGCAATGTAGCCGAAACAAATTCCAAGTATGTTGGAAAATGTACTTGGCCAATAATAAATTATTCCTATTCCTATTTCTGCCATTCTATTTCTGCCCAGCATAGATACATTACTCTTTCCCCACATCTTCATATTTTTGAGTGGCTTTCACTGAAGGCTTATACAGTGGTACCTCGGGTTAAGAACTTTATTCGTTCTGGAGGTCCGTTCTTAACCTGAAACTGTTCTTAACCTGAGGTACCACTTTAGCTAATGGGCCTCCCGCTGCCGCTGCACCACCAGAGCACGATTTCTGTTCAACTGAAGCAAAGTTCTTAACCTGAAGTGTTATTTCTGGGTTAGCCGAGTATGTAACCTGAAGCGTATGTAACCTGAAGTGTATGTAACCCGATGTACCACTGTAATATACTGTAAATTATATAGTTTACCCAGTGTTATAGGAATATGTACTCTATATACTCCTAAATATTTAAATGCCTTTGGGTCAAAAAGTACCTCAGCCATTCAGTTAAGCTCTGCTGGTTGTTTAGGACCTAAAGTTCTGTCCTCTGGTTTATTAATATGTTTAAGTTAGTTTCACCAAAGTATCAGTTCAGATTTCACTTCTGGGAAGTAAGAGAAAACACTTGTTCCTGGAAGGTAAGCAATAAGGAAGGCATCCTGCCCTTGTGGGCACCACAGAAACATCTAACTGAGCAGGGTTGGGATATTGGGCAAGATGGAGCCCTGATCTGACCCCACATGGCAATAATATTTTTGAGAAAGAACAATTTCCCTCCCAAATTCTTTGGAGAGATGAGACAAAACTTTCCTTCTCAGATTTTTGCCACGCATAAGAGCAACTTAAGGAACAATGATAAACAGTTTTCACAGCAGTTTGTCTCCGATTCTCTCCTGCAATTTTTCTTTCAAGATTGTGCCTTGATCCTCTGACCTTGGACTACCATTGTACGCTCATTGTACAACTTCACTTGTTCAAGAATTTATTTCAAATGTCTTACAGCTTATGGTTAATCACTCAGTACACACATTTGTGGTGTGGCACTCATTTACAATGCATTTGGGAATTTAAAACAACAACGCAGAAACACTCAATTGAATAAGATGTGGGGGTTAATTTCTATCATTGAAAGAAGAGAAAATGAAGTGCAAGTGTGGATGATAGGGACTCTGTAGGAATTCTGCAATATCTGTAATGTCTGAAACATTATTCAGGCTGTTAATGCGTCTCCAGCAACACAAAGAGCATATGCATAGCACATATAATTATAAGTTACTTTTTCAATATCAAACTGTGTGGGTGGAGGGGGAAGGAATGTTTTAATAGCCACTTGACATGTTATGAAAAGCTTTCTATAACCTATATTACAAATAACAATTGTTATATTACAAATGTTATGTAACATTTTTTATACTACAAATAACCTTTGGATGGATTTGACTTTTACTACATACAATGTCTAATTCATGGTACATTGCTCTGTCCCAGCTCCTGCCAACCTAGCAGTTCAAAAGCATACCAGTGCAAGTAGATAAATAGGCACTCGCCACGGTGTCCCACTGCGCCATAAGCAGTTTATTTCTGCTGGCAACATGACCCATAAAGCTGTCTGTGGACAAACACTGGCTCCCTCAGCCTGAAAGCAAGATGAGTGTCATATCCCATAGTTGCCTTTGATTGGACTTAACCATCCATGGGTCCTTTACCTTTTTTACCCTCATGGTACTAGAACTTTAAATGGAAGTTTCTAATATGCAACTATGTGACATCTTCCTCTTGGCTGAATCACACAAAGAAGACACAGCCCAAGTACCCAGAGGCATAGAGAGTACCAAAGTCCCATCACCAGGTTACTGGCAGCAGGTGTGACTGGTGAGCACCTGTTCTGCATTAAGCAACCGACTGCAATGCAGATGCGAAGTGGGGCTTCAGCAGCACCCTGGACAGTTCCATACTGATCTTAGTTTGGAGACTCCACAAAAGCAGAGTTCAGATGCCGATTCAATTGTAGCCATCCTCAGTCTGAGCCTTGAACAGGAGCTGAGCTCTATCTCAGAAGCTAGCTCCACCTTCCGTGAGAGGAGTCTCTTCATGTAAAAGGGCACAGCTTGCTTTAGTCTATTAGTCTATTTAGTCTATTTAGTCGTGCTTTAGTTTATCAGTCGTGTCTGTTGTCAGCTGTATCCTGCTGAAATCCCTCATCCAACAGAAATCCACATACCGGTACCTATACAGATAGGTGCACCCTGGAAATAAGTGAAGATTGCTCTCCCCTGATAACATGGCATTATTTACTATCAGTTACCGAGAAGGCCTTCTTGAAAAACAATGAGCACTTATGGGGTTTGTTTGTTTTAAAGAAATTTAATTATGCTTTTCAGGTTTATATATTTCACTGATTTGACAATCATTTTAACTTTTCAAAACTTGATTTCCTTCCCCGTCTTTCTGCAATTCCTTAAATTTATTTTTAATATCTTCCGCATATACGAATTAACTTAATTTGCTCATTTATTCATCTACTTTAAACACAGACTCCTATAAAACTGCAGTTTATTACAATAATCCTGCCAATGTTCTTATCTGTTTACAATTTATCTGTAAATATTCAATAAACCATTTCCATTCTTTTATAAAAAGTTTGTTATCTTGATTTCTTATTCTTCCAGTAAGTTTTGCCATTTCTGCATATTCCATAAGTTTTTGTATCCATTCTTCCTTTGCTGGGACTTCTGCTTCTTTCCATTTTGGGGTGAGTAACATTCTTGCCACTGTAGTAGCATACATGAATAAGTTTCTATACAGTTTAGGTAGTTCTGTCCCTATAATTCCCAAAAGAAAAGCTTCTGGGTTTTTTTTTACAAGCGTTATTTTAAACATCCTTTTCAATTCATTATACAGGGTATATCATTTCCCAGTAAGCTTTAACCTTACTCTAAGACCACCACATATGATAAAAAGAGCCTTCTTTCTCTTATTTCAACACTTACTTGATTTCGATTTATACATTTTTGTCAACTTACTTGGTGTTAGATACTATTGATATAACTTTTTCATATCATTTTCTCTTAGACCATTACATATTTTGTTCCCATGCTTCCATGGCTATATTATGAGCAATATCTATTGCCCAATGTATCATTGGAGATTTTACTTGCCCATCCTTTGTCTCCCATTCCAATAACATTTTATACATTTTAGACAGCACTTTTACATTACATTCCAACAGGTCTCTCTCCAGTTGCGATATTTGTTTTCCAAACCCTTGTATCCTATCTTTCTTAAATACTTCATTCAAATGATGATATTGTATCCATGTTGTTAATTTTCCTGATAATTCCTTAAATTCTTTTAACTAATACTCTCCTCCCTCTTGTTTTAATAAATTTCTATAAGTTGTCCAATTATTTTTCTTTACCACTATAGCTTCCAAAGGTGAGCGCTAAAGTGGTGTTTTTACCTCTAATAAATTCTTGTATTTATCCCATACATTGTACATTTCCCCCCTAACTATAGGATTTGTAAATCCTGTATGAACTTTCACCTTTTCATACCATAAAAAATAGTCATGACTTTTTAAGTCTAGAAAATGTGAATTCTCTGATGTCATCCATTCCTTCAACCAACAAAGACAGGGTGCCTCATAGTATATTCAGCAGGGGAAAACCTCCTTTATGTTCCTTTCTTGCTTAACTCCTCCTTCATATTGGCTAATTTTAAGAAAACAAGAAAATAATAATAATAATCCACTCTGGGGATGTCTTGTGATCGCACCAACAATATTGTTCTTTTGATAATAATTCACATTGATACTCAATACAGGTAGAACATGTTAATATTAATTATTGTGGAGGTTTATTCTTAACATTTTGAAATACATGTTGAGGGGGAAACCCCTAACGAAATAAGCTTCATCTAAGATACGTACAGAGTTCTGTAATACGGAACACGGAAGGGTAGAAATTGCATTCTTGGAAACTGAAGGGCTAAGAGGTAAGAGCTAAAGTTAGTGTGTAAAATATGAACTTTTCTTTTACTAGTTTAATATGTGTGCATGTAGCTAATTGATATGTATTTACAGTCTCTTCATGCCATTAATAATACTTGCCTTGAGATAATTTGCAGTTGCACCATGTCAAGCAGACAACGAAGACTCTCTTGCGTGTGAACAAAAGCTCTATTGTTCTTCCAGTTCTGAAGTAAATGATAAAAATTATAAACTAATTTGCATAACAGGAGATTAGAAAATTATCCTTTTATCCTTCTTAATATATTTGCCCTTCCTAATTATAAAGATACAAATCTTTTCAGAATAGCTTCACACAAAAATATTCTTGGATAAAAATTGCATGTTAAGCTCGATTTTGGAAGGGTATTTGCATAATAAGACAAAAGAGATAAATTGCTTCCGTTTGATAATAGCCAATTTTACACTGCCATTCCATACATGGCTGCTCAGAATAAAGTTCCACTGAGTTTAATGGGCTTACTCTCAAGTTAAGTAGTTATGGGATGGCTGCCCAAACTGGACTCTTTGGGAGCAGAACTTTCTCCCTGAACTTTTCAACTGTGTTTCTTTGCAAAACTACTAGTCAACAAGGAGAAACACTTGTGACAGGCCTGTGTCTGTCATGAATTAGCAACCAATTGTTTCTGTTACATGGAGACCCCCCCGCCCCGGCTTCCCCACACTCTCCATAGGTTAGTGCTGAGTCTCCTATCAAGATGGAACAGAAGGACTAAGCTACTGGGCTCAGGCAATTGGCTTAAAGTTCTAAAAAGAGATGCTGCCTTTCAAGATCCACAGGTGATTGCACAGAGCACCATCTCTTTGGGTGTGTTTTTATGTGGGTGGGTGAGTGAGTGAGTGGGCTTGAGGCATGAGGCAGAGAGTACACAGTCTGCTACTTCATGAGATACTGAAAGCAAAGGCAGCCATGTTGGTAAATATATTTATTATGATCAGGAGCAAGCGTGTGAATTCTCCTGAACTTGAAAGTTTTCCCGCTGTTGTGAGACATTTTGGTTATTCTAATAAAGGTAATGCCTGCCCAACTCTGGATTCGCATACTTTGTGACAGAGCATTGGCTGCCATCCAGAATGGTCCATGAACCAAACTTGCGACAGCATCAAAGTTATTCCTCTATGGCTGATCTCCTGAACTGGGACACAAGAAGCTGCCTCATTTTAAATTGTTATTAATGTTGTATTTTAAATTGTTGTAAGCCACCCCAGGATGTTAGGCTGAAGGGTGGATTGTTGTTGTTGTTGTTGTTGTTGTTGTTGTTGTTGTTGTTGTTGTTGAGTTATAGATCACTGGTCCTTCTAGCTCAGCTCTGTTTACGCACTGACTGGAGGAGGTTCTCCAGGATTTCAGACGGATCTCTACCAGTCATGCAGAGGTGCCAAGGATTGCATCTGGAATCTTTTGCACACCAAGTTTCTACTCTTCAATTCAGCTAGTACCCCACCCTCAATGGACTTTGGTGGTTCAGTTTGGAAGCTGCCAAGCAGGAAACAAATTAACTTCTAGTGGTATCATGCACAATTATTGTCTTAATGGATCACAACAGATAATTGTCTATTTAGCATGATGCTGTTATTTACATAATAGTCTAACTTGATTAGATTTATTAGACTTTTATATTGCTTGCCTACCATTCCCAGTATTCTCTGGGAGAAGTCATGAGCTTTAAAAGCATGGTGTGAATCTGCCCACTATGATAGGCTAGATTGAACCTCCTTCAGATGCCACATACTTCTGAATGTCAATGTAAGAAACAAACAAAGAGTTCAGCAGCTCATGAGTTTCTAGAAGGCTTTGGCTGGCCAAAATACTTGGCTCAATCACTCTTTGGAAGCCATGCCTACATGGAGGAAGGAGTATAAATTTGAGAAACGAATGGATAATCCTTGGAGGTTTGCAAGCAGAGGATGGATTACCATCTATCATGTATGATCTAATTGAGATTCCTGCATTGCAGGGGTTAGACGAGAGGACTCTTGGGACCCTTTCCAAGTCTACAATTCTGTGATTCTATGGATTCTATAACATAGTTACATCACACACTTTTGCAATTCAGTATCTATCGAGTAGTCAGTCATTTTAATAAATATGGTACACATGCTAATAAATGCCTCAGTATGTACAGAAAGGATAAAATGAAAATCCTAGAGTACACAATTCATAAAATAGCATAGTTTATATGACAGACAGCTATTGCTGTTGTGCCAAGAAAACTGCTGCATAGATATCAAGAGAAAGTATTGTATTTAGATATAAATCTTCTTCATATTCAGATTTCAAGATGTGCTTTAAATGGCTAATGCAAGAATAATTTCCTGCTGTCTAATATCAATCCAGATACAAACTTAGATTGCCTCTCCACTTTGACAAATGGTATAACCCCCCCCCCTTTTAGTTCAGTAAACAAAATTAATCTTGTGCATCTTAGTGCAAGGATGGTATGTGTATAAGCAGAGATACATTACAACATGTGTTTAGGAGGTAAACCTATGGCAAGATCCACCGATATCAGCAGTTTAGGATGCAGTGGTTTTCTGACTCAGAAGGCTAATTCAAGGCTAGTGTAAATCTAAAAGTGGGAGCATTCGGGTGGGGGAGGGACCAGAGAGAGGGGATTAAGGTTGTGCAGTATTGGAAACTCAGTCTGCTGGGTCACATGACCTGGAAACCCTGCAAAGAGCACTTTTAAAAGGCTTGCTTTCCTTCTATCAGGCTTATGTGTAACTTTATGCTGGCTTAATTTACACTGGCTTTTTGATATTAATATTTTATTGAAAAGTTTTCAATTATAAAGAAATAAAGTGATACAAAGAAGAAGAAAAGAAAAGAAAAATGCACAGAAATGTGTAGAGAAATAAATATGAACACACATGAAAAATACCCTAATGCATGCACACGAAAGCTCATACCAAGAACAAACTTAGTTGGTCTCTAAGGTGCTACTGGAAGGAATTATTTTATTTTATTTTGTTTATTCTTTTATAAGTTTGATATTATTATCCTAATACACATGTAAATATTACTACATGGGGAGCCCTCTCAAGCCACTGAAGGAAGCTCTGTGGCCCATCTGCCGCACACCTTGGCTTTTGGACAGAGACTTCCAACTAGACCCTTCTAACGGGGTACCCTGTTATTGCCCTGTTTTGGGGTGGGTGGGTGATGCGCTGCTTCAACCCTTCACCCGAGGTTAGACTAAAAGTACTCAACCCAATGCCTTATCTGCCAAAGTTGTGACTATGGCTATGGGGAAGGCAAAACCTGCAAAGGGGGCCAATCTGTTTGCAGGCAAATTTCTTCCTGGCTCCATATTTGGCAACCATTACAGATCCATAGCAACGCCATAATAAACGCAATGCCCGAGGGAAGAAAAAGTTGGCATACAAAACTCACAGCGGGAGGGAGGGGTGTTCTTTGGCTGACTGCAGTCCCCAGGGTTGGGCAAAGCTGGCTTTTATAGGCTGGGGATGGGTTGGGTGAAGCCTGCTCCACTCTGGTCTGCTTCCAAGCCCTGCCCACCCAGTGAGGCCGGATTGGCCAGAATTCAAATATCAGGTGGTGGCAAAGTCTGCCAATCCAATCGGCTGGCCAGGGGATTTCCACAAATGCCAGCCGCTGAGCCAACATTGATCCCTGGGGTGGGCAGAGCCCAGTTGCCCATTCCAACTTCTTTATTCCATTTCCCCACAACAGTTAGCATTCTGTGGCCACTAAGCACACTCAGTTGCTTTTGAACATTGGCATTCCTCCAAGCTTGCTGATATTTCCCTCTTGTGAGGGTTACCTAATCAATGGAACTAAAACTGGAATTACCGGTAGAGGGAGTGATGATTAGTGACCAGGATATAAAGAGCTACATGACTAATTCCACACATCCAACAGGACTTTGGACCCAATCCCCAGACAAGCAGCCCTCTTTCTCCCCACTTCATCCTCCCATTGCTTGCTTTGGAAATGGAAAAAGAAAAGAGTTTGGAAAATGTCTTAGGTCAAATGCCACAAGGTACTTGGGCATGCCTAAAGCACCCTTTGGATCCTGGCCAGGGTTCTCCAACATAAGCTGTGGCAAATTATGCCTACTTTCATCTTTAAATATTTTCTAATAGTTTATCAATGCACTCAAATGCCCAAATTCTTCAGTTTCTTCAACAGCAAGTACTCTTGACATTTGTTAACAAGGCTGACAGAATGTCATTCCATTTGATACAGTGGTACGTTGGTTCTCAAACTTAATCCATTCCGGAAGTCTATTCCAAAACTAAAGCATTCCAAAACCAAGGCTTACTTTCCCATAGAAAGTAATGCAAAACGGATTAATTCATTCCAGACTTTTAGAAACAACCCCTAAAACAGCAATTTAACATGAATTTTACTATCTAGCAGGACCATTGATCCATAAAATGAAAGCAATAATCAATGTTCTGTACTATAAAATAAGTAAGACAGTATTGTAGATGATAAAAATCAAAATTAAATTTTTCTTACCTGTACTGATGATAGTCATTGTTTAGATGAGGGGCTTTTATCCATTTCCACAGTCACACAATCAATCAATCAATCAAAAAACAGCCAGTCATGAAAAATTATAATAATAATAATAATAATAATAATAATAATAATAATAATAATAATAATTTATTTGTACCCCGCCCATCTGGCTGGGTCCCCCCAGCCACTCTGGGCGGCCTCCAACAGATATTAAAATACATTAAAATATCACAGGTTAAAAACTTCCCTAAACAGGGCTGCCTTCAGGTATTTTCTGAATGTCAGATAGTTATTTATCTCTTTGACCTCTGCTGGGAGGGCATTCCACAGGGCGGGCGCCACTACCGAGAAGGCCCTCTGCCTGGTTCCCTGTAGCTTTGCTTCTCGCAGTGAGGGAACCACCAGAAGGCCCTCGGCGCTGGATCTCAGTGTCCGGGCTGAATGATGGGGGTGGAGACGCTCCTTCAGGTATACAGGACCGAGGCCATTTAGGGCTTTAAAGGTCAGCACCAACACTTTGAATTGTGCTCGGAAACGTACTGGGAGCCAATGCAGATCTCTCAGGACCGGTGTTATGTGGTCCCGGCCACTCCCAGTCACCAGTCTAGCTGCCGCATTCTGGATTAATTGCAGTTTCCGGGTCACCTTCAAAGGTAGCCCTTTGAAAAAGCCACACAAACAAAACCACAAAAAATAGCAGAAACAAAAGCACCAAATATCACCTCAGAACACTGCAGTCAGAAACAGAAGGTTTTAATTATGATGGGTTGGACTCAAATGAGCGGCGCAAGGGCAGAAGTGGGAGGGAAAAAAGGCTTTAATTATGATGGGGACAGGGACTCAAATGAACGATGCAACAGTAAAAATGGAAGCTCAGGAGCACGTTCGGCTTCCAGGGCAAAATTCAAAAACCGGAACACCTACTTCCGGGTTTGCAGCATTTGGGTTCCAAGTTGTTTGGGAGCTAAGCTGTTCGAAAACCAAGGTACCACTGTAAATTGTTGCAATAGGTTCCCACATGAAGAAATGGATGCCTTTGGCTGAAAGGTGGTCTGAAAATCATTGGAATAAATAAATAAATAACAAAAAGTTCATTAACTACTACAAAGGCCTGGTTGTCTCATTGCCCTGCCCAATTCTTCTTTGATGGTGACACACAGAGAAAGGCTTCAGATAACTACTGTCTTCCTGTGAGCACTACTACTTTTCAAGAAAAAAAGAGACGCTGGAACTCACCATGAACGCTTCCCTTGGTCTCTTATAATGGCAATGGCACAGGCGTGCTGACACCGGGGGTGTTTAGTGTGTGTGACATCACGCATGTGAGGGGGTTATGTTCCAAAGCCAAAATTGTGCCTAGTCAAAACACATTGGGTTCAATGGTGGGTGGAATTGACAAAGTCTTTTTTTCCCAGATGTCCATCTCCTTTCCACCTTTTTTTTTTTTTTGCCAAACACTTAAAACTGACTGTGCACAAGTTAAAAGTTGCAAGTTATCTGTATAGGGCTTCAAAGGTCAAAACCCGTACAGTCATATCTCGGAGGTCGAACCTAATCTGTTCCAGAAGTCTGTTCGACTTCCAAAATGTTCGGAAACCAAGGCGCGGCTTCTGATTGGCTGCAGGAAGCTCCTGCAGCCAATTGGAAGTCGCAGAACCCGCGTCAGACATTCAGGTTCCAAAGAACGTTCACATACAAGAACACTCACTTCTGGGTTTGTGGCATTTGGGAGCCAAAACGTTCAACAGGTAAGACCAGACGTCTTCAAACTAAGGCCCGCGGGCCGGATGTGGCCCACACAAGCCAATTGTGCGGCCCCCGATGACCCCCACCATCCGCTCTTACCGGCGTGGTGCGGTGCAGTTGCCCATCTCTGGATCGGTGCAGCAACGGAAATAGCTTTTGCGCATGCGCAAAACATCATTTCCGGCACACTTTCAAGTCTGCGGAGGCCCGTGCGCATGCGCACAAGCTATTTCCGGTGCTGCGCCGACCTGGAAGTGCACTGGAAAAAGCAAGTGCGCATACATATGGGCACATGCTCCCCGCCCTCCAGCCTGCCGTGCAATCAGTGCCAGAGGAACCAGCCTGAGGCCAGGTAAGTTTGGGGACCCGTGGGTATGACTGTACTTTGAATTGGGCTAGGAAACAAATTGGCAGCATGTGTAGTTGGGTCTGTTTTGACTTATCAGGGGAGGCTCGGGAGTGGCGGGCACCCGGCCGTTGCCCAGTTTAAAAAAAATAAATTTATGTTTCACAGGGTGTGAAAGAAGGGTTTTGCACCTTTATACAATATGCTTGTGTGCTTGGGGCCCAGGGTCATTTGCTTTGCCATCCCCACTACTGACTCCCTGTTGCTACTCAGTTTAAAAAAAAAAAGTGTCCCCGGATTCGTTGAAAAAAATCTGGTAACCATAAAGAAGGGGCATTGCTTGTCCCTTGCTGTTGTTGCCCAGGTGGAATATTCTGTACTGAAAGATAAAACTTTTGAAACCTGTGCAAAATGGGCTAAAATGTATTAGAAAAAATCATGTGAGATGGAGATGGTTTGGAAGTGGGATAGAAATAAGGTTGATTTAAAAGCATATTTAATGTTTGTCGCTATTGAGTATATATTTTTTTCATACCAGAGTTGTGGATGCCTTGAGATGAAAGACACAGGAGAATGCTCAAAGAAATAAATAGATAAGGTCAATGAGAATGCCCAACCCTATGCTGCTTTCAACCTGCTATGCCAATATTTCTTTATGCTCTTTAATCTCAGAGTTATTTTATTAATAAAATAAAATATTTTTTTAAAAAGAAAATATTTTTAAAGAAAAGAATGGGTCTCATGTTTCAGTTTGCAATAGACATTAGGCATGGTTTGAAAAGCAAGTTCTGGTACAGAAGTGTCAGTAATGCCCCCTGTCAATATGTGGAAATGCAGGAGCAGTTGGTCTAAAAATAAGATGCCTTTAAATGTGCAAACTATCTGCCAGATTGTAAAGATGCTAATGTAAGACCAACCTCTTGCAATATTGTGTTTACGTTGCAGTACCATTTGCTGTTTAGTAGAAACATTGATAATGCCCATGTTCCATCTGTTATAAAAAGTAAAGGCAAACATTTAACAAACGCAGGGTGCAGCTTCCCGGCAAATTAAGCTGAATACAACCCAAACATAAAGCAAGATTTACAACTCCTCTCTTGCTTTCACCCACCCCCTTTTTACTTTATTTTACTTTTTAACTTTAATTTTTCCAGAGTTTTGAGTAAATACATAAATAAAACACAGTTTTATGTTTAAATTACTGCCTTGTAAGAATGAAATATACATATGTACACACAAACAATATAAGCAATAAAACTGAAAATAAAACAATATTGCAGCTGTGAATCACAGCAACGTGCTACTGAGTTTTCCTCTAACTGGTTGTAATGCATGCTTTTGTAATGGGCGCAAATATGAAAAGTAAACAAGAACTGTATAGTAATGAGCATCACAACAAAGCAAATCAGTTTTAAGACCACTATTTGTTCTGGATGGTATCAGAGGAATTCAAACAACAAGCGGAGCCAATTCCAACCTACCAAGACTGCTGGCTCCCTTTCAGGGACTCAGTTATTATTAAAGAAAGGTTTAACTCGGCAAAAGGCAGGTTCATATGGCATGTCTTGGCTTCTGCCACCCAGGCCTTCTGGGAACGTGAGATTCAAGAGTAAGGATGACAGAGTTAGGTTTTTATGCCCTTTATAGGTATTTGCCAGCAGTACAATATCCTTGAAAAGTTGTGGCAACCAGAACTGTATGCAGTATTTCAAGTGTTGGTGAAACATAGCCTTGTGTAAGCTTTATTTTCAAACCCTTTTCTCATTATTGCTAACATGGAATTTATCCCTTTTCACAGCTGCCATCTTAATTGTGGTATCCACTACAACCCCAAACTTTTGTTCCTGGTCACCCATTGCCAGTTCAAATCCCATTAGTGTATATGTGTGTTTTTTGTCCCAGTGTCCATTACTTTACACTAGAATACATTGAACCAGATTTCCCATTTTAATGCTCATTCACCCAGTTTGGAGAGATCCCTGAGAGTTCCTCACATTCTCCTTCGGTTTTAACTGCCCTGAGCAATCTGGTGTCATAATCAGCAAGCTTGGCCACTTCACTGCTCACCCCTAACTCCAGATAATTTGTGAACAAGTTTAAAAGCGGAACTGAGGAGCGGCCGTAATTCAGAGACTAGACAGTGTGGGGCTAGGTGGCTTGACTGAGCAAAATGCAGTTTCATAGGGTATGTATTGGCATCTGCCAAATCCTCACTGACAAAATTGATGAATAGGGAAAACACTTTGAAATGGACTTGCGAAGTTTCTAGTAAGGCTGCTTTTTGTTCTTTTTATGTTTTGATGGTGGAGCTGGGAATAAAAGCATGGTGTAGTATAGGTTGGGGTTCAAGAACGGCAAACAACACATAACCAGTAATTATAGCACACAAATTTGATGCAGTAGTTTCAATAAATGTTGGATTTTTTTAAAGGAACAAAAATACTTAAAATCTGCTCTGATTACATTACAGCAGACCCAGTTATTAGCCCTTAGACTATCTCCTCAGACCGGCGTAGCAGGGTAGGACAGCCTACCAAGAGAGCCTGTTTCAAATAGAGCGGGCAAACCTTTATTCCTCCAACCTCCAGGCCTGCAAAAAGATTATGAGGGGAAATGAAGAGCAAAGCGAGAAACCAAAACCAAAAGAATCTCTGCTTTGAGGGTAAAGCTGCTCACTTTAGAGAGGCAAAATCATCCACAGAAGCTGGCACAAAGATTCAGCAACAGAATACTTTCCGCTACCTACGAAGCCAGTGGTTTAAATTAATTAGTTGGATGTTGATGTGTCTCCCTGCTCCCTCTAAGTGGCAGTAATGCAAATTAACCTCTTCCATAAGAACTAAGCTTGCTGTACTGCCTGTTCACTTGCTTAATGTTTTCTGACAAAGTGCAAATACCTTTATTGTCAATGTACAACTTGTGTACAATGAAATTAACCAAGCCTCCCCCCCCCACACTCAATCTGATTGCACTCTGTGTGCTTGTCGCACAACACACCAGCCCCAAAAGTCAGTTGCACTGTATTATTTTCCATTCAGCAGCCTAACAGCCCATGGATAGAAACTGTTTTTTAGCCTGTTGGTACGACTGATTACACTTCTATATCTCCTGCCCGGGGGTAGAAGATTAAAGAGGTGCTGGCGGGGTGTGAATCCTCACTGAGAATTTTTCTTGCTCTCCTAAGGCAATGATCCCTTGCAATGTCATCTAGCAGGCTCAGGGGACAGTCCATGATATCATGTGCTGTGTTCACCACCCCTTGTAAAGACTTTCTGCCTGTGGCTCTCAAGCCAACGTACCACACTGTGATACAAAGCTTCTGGACTGCAGATCCAAAGGCTTCCTTCCAAGCACGCCTAAAAAGAAGAGGCATTCGTGAGCGTCAGCCACCTTGCTGTGAGCCACCACTTAAGCTCCAAGCAGAAAGAATGACTAGAAGGGCATGCCTGCTGCCGCTTTGAGGAGCGATTCAGCCAGGCAGAGAGGGAACAACAGCTTCCCTGTGCAGGGAGACGTGAAACACTGCAATGCTTCAGCTCTTGTAGGGAGAGTAATGAGGGCGGGAGAGAACAGGGGCCTGAGTAAGGAAAGCGGCTGGGCAGGTGGATGACTGTGCATTCATGAGACTCAAATTCCTCTATTCAAGGGCACTGGGCTGGCCCCTCATGCCTTCCCATTGCCCGGGGCCAACTTTCTTCTTCTTGGTGCCAATGAGAAGCAGTGGCAGTGCTGAGCTTGGGATGGTAGTCAATGTCAACCTGGAATATAAATGTAAGAAAGTATTTTTAAAAAATAAAAATAAAACTGATTTAGAAATAGATGGAGTGAGCGCCATTCCCAGCGGCTGGGAACTGTCTCGGCTCCGAGACAGCTCCAGTTTCCCCAGGGGTAGGAGCCCCGCAACCGTGCTGCGGGCTCCGGTAAACCACGGGAGGAGCGTCCCGTGGTCAGGGGTTTACAGCGGGCTCTGCAGTGCCGACCTGTTCTCATGCTTCCCTTGTAAAAGGGAGGCATGAGTGAATGGGCTCCGGCACGGAGCATTGGAAGCCGTCCCCAACCGGGAAATGCAGCGGCAGCCGGCCGTTGGAAAACGAGCGCCACATTTTTCCTCAATTCGGATTTTAAAAGAAGGAATCTGTAAGTACGGATCTTATTTGGACTGTTTGAACTAAATAATTTAATTAGGCTTTCAGAGAGAGACGTAAAATGAGGAAGTCCGTCTCTCCTTTTTGCGGCAAGATCAAAGTAACACCGGAGATGGCTGTTGCTATTTAAGACTGATTTAACGCTTTATGTGGATTCTGATTCTGGATATCTAAGAAACCCCAGAAAAGGGGCGAGACTGAGAATTTTGATTTATTCCTTCCGTTGGACAGTAAAGATAGAGAGAGAAGATCAACCCTCTGATTAAGGGGGAAATGGCGGCAGGGACCTGGGAAGTGAAGTTGGAAAAGTACTGAACTTTGTTATTTCCTGCCTACTCCTCACTGTTTGGTTCCCACGGTCCTTCCAGACCCAACAATGACCTCAGCGCAGAGAAAAGTACTGTTGGAATTACAACTTTTGCAAAAGAATGTCCTTGACAAGTTTAATCAGCTGCGAAGTACGTGGAAGAATTACACTGATGAACTGTTTCAAGAAATAAATGGAGAGAACTATATCCCAGAGAACACATCTGAACAAGGGAAGAAACAAGCACATTATGAAGAACAGTTTCTTGGACGTGAGAGGTCGGAAACTGATAACCGAGACAGTTTAACAGGTTTCTGGGGTGGCAGCTCAGAAACTTTGCAACAAAAACTTTGGGAAATACAATTTGAACTGGAGAATGATGGAAAGATGCTTTATGACAATGTTTTGGTTTGTATGTATCAAGGAAAATGTGACATTCTGGAAGAAGAAAGAAATGGTAACATTTTGAGACAAGAAGAACCTGGGCTGGGGAAAAGCTGGGGGGAAGGCCATGGAGAGGTTATAATGGGAAGGGGGATTATGGTGAGGAGGGGAGTGGGGTAAAGTGTTTAAGAGTGTTACTAGGATTGCTGACCATGGAACTCCGACATCAGAGGGGGGAAAAGGACTTTGAGAACGGAAGTAATACTTAGGATTTGGTTAAAATGGGTTGATTTTAATATTTTTGAAGATGGAATTAGAAGTAACAAGAGCAACAGTTTTACTGAGTTAAGAGAAGAAAGGATATAAGAAGTTAAGAATTGAAAGTTGATGTTTTATTTGATAAGAATAAGTTTTATGATTTAAGATAAGTTGATTATAATTATAAGATTAAGATTAATTGTAAGAAATTAGATTTGACAATGTTACAAAGTTACTGAAGAAGAATAGAAATGAACGCATTAGAGAGGGCGTGAGGAAGTCCTAAGCATAAGAGTTAAAGATGTAAAGGATTTTAAGCAATATGTGTGTATTGGGTGTATTGTGTTGTTATGTGTGGGGTGTGGGTATTTGTAATGTGGTTTAATTTGGAAAATCCAATAAATTTTTAATAAAATAAAAATAAAAATAGATGGAGAGCTAACAATGCTTTGTAGTTTAGGTGGACTGTTCTTATGTGTCTTTGCAGCTCTGACACCCATTTTATGGAACTCTCCCCAGAGAAGCTCGCCCAGGACCTACATTATGAACTTTTTGAAACCCAGTGAAGACTTGCTTTACTTTCCGATGCTGTTAAACAACTATGGTTGAACTGTTTTTCACCTTTGGCTGGATTTTATGCTGCTGCGATTGATTTAGCTTTGTACGTAGTAAGAGTTTTGATTTTTAAGTTGTGAACTGCTCAGATGACACTGTTCATTAGGAGATATTTATGCAATGACATAAAGGTAAAGGGACCCCTGATCATTAGGTCCAGTCGCGGACTATGGGGTTGCAGCGCTCATTTCGCTTTACAGGCCGAGGGAGCCGGCGTTTGTCCGCAGACAGCTTCCGGGTCATGTGGCCAGCATGACTAAGCTGCTTCTGGCGAACCAGAGCAGCACACGGAAATCTGGCGACCTATTTATCTACTTGCACTTACGTGCTTTCGAACTATTTATCTACTTGCTAGGTTGGCAGGAGCAGGGACTGAACAATGGGAGCTCACCCTATCGCAGGGCTTCGAACCGCTGACCTTTTGATCGGCAAGCTCTAGGCTCTGTGGTTTAATGCACAGCGTCAACTGAGTCCCATATGCAATGACATATAAATGCCAAAACCAGATAAAATATTACTTTTCACATATATACCTTGCGCCACCTACAAGCTCAGTTATCCTATTTCATCCTTGCAACACCTCTGGGTTTGGCCAAATTATTGATCTGCCAAAAAACCCTAATGAGCTTCATGTCTGGGTGACCAGCTGAATCCAAGTTTCCTAAGTCCAGCCCATCACACTTCTCCAGTGTCATCCAAAACATGGGAAATAGTTGCAGTGATACAATTGGAGTGCAGAAGGTCATGATCAAGCCTGCCCAATCTAAGCAACTATGATGGCTAATAACAGGATTGATGTGTGACTTTTCTCCATACTTTCAGCGGTAAAGGTACTGTTAATTAAAATGGTATAAACTCTGCAATACAATGCAGATTAAGGATGGAAGCTAAGGGACTGTACTGATTCCAGTTGCCCCTTGCCACCTTAACCTCAAAAGTGTTTTGCTGAATCAGACCAAGGTCCACATGATCCAGGATTCTTTTAAAGCATTCAAGCAGGCAGCAGATGTTTCACTGGAAGCCAGCCTGCTTGTGGCCCACAAGCTGTCTCCACATTTGCTTGCTATGATTTGTCTCAAATTCTAAGCAGTGCCAGTTGAAACAGCATTATTTTTATTTGATGGTTTAGTACTTGTTTGACATGTTATCTATGAACATTTATTATAATCTTTAGTTTTATATTTAAACCTGTCTAAAAATTATGGATGCAGATTTGAAAAGATGTAATATCCAAGCAAACAAATCTAGGAGTTATGATGGAGCTCAATGAAACATCGACCCAGTGAACAGCAGCTGTGAAAAAAGCATACTCTGTGTGAAGGATCATTAGGAAAGTTGTCAACATTATTATGTCTTAATACAAATATATGGTGCAGCCGCACTTTGAATGCCATGCACAATTCTTATCATTTCATTCTTGCATTCCAAAGGGAATTCTGTAGACCTGGAAAATGCAAAAAAGGACAACTCCTCTCCTGTTGAAATAATTGCTTCATTATTTGGATTCAGCTGTATTATGCAAGTTGATTATAGATTATACATCTCCAAAATAGTTCTAGGAGTAATAGTTTTACACATTCAATAAAGGAGTTCAGACCTCTGTAGTTCATACTGATTGCATGAAATTTAGATGACATATTGCAATTGACATGAAGGTAAAATACTTAATTGGTTATCTGGCCAAAAATGAATTATTTGAGAATTTCCTGCATTTAAATATATATAAATATATATATAAGAATCACACAAAAACATGGAATGGTGGGTTCCTTTGATTCTTAAACATTTTGATGCTATCAGCTTTTCCTTTTTGTGTGTGATGGAGTTACTGCTTTTATTATTATATATTTTTACAATAAGGGCCAGAGAGCACAACCTAGCAACTACAGACTCATTATTTTACAAATGTAATTGCTTAACTGTAGGTGAAATATTTGCTTCTTAAAATAGAAGTTTGGGTGTGCAAAAGTAGTATTAGCCCAGATAAGTAAGCAAGTTTTAGAGCCAAGGTTTTAGGTAGCATGTTCATCTTGGCACATCTGACTAATAATAAGTATTGCAAGAAAAGTGCAAATATTATGCTTACCGCCACTGTAGATCTGAAACATTTTCTCTACTCAGGTAGAATGTTTTATTTAGGGGGGCGGGATTTGGAACCAGGGATCATAGGATCACTGAAGACTATACTCCACAAAGTTGTCTTGCTTTTTGTTGCTGTTTTGTATCATCTCCTCCTGCTCCTGTGTAAATTGATGCAAAGGACTATTTTGTACACCACAACAATACCTCATCCCGCGAAATAAACAGAAACTGTCACTGTGGCAATTAAGGGCTATTATTAATCACTGTGGTAAACAAGAAGAAATAAAATGGGCAAGACTTTTCTATGTTGGAAATGTAAAGAAACGGAGGGAACATTTTTTCATTTGTGGTGGACATGTAAACAGGGAAAATAATATTGGGAAATGATTTGTAATGAGTTGAAAAAAATGTTTAAAATAACTTTCCCAAAAAACTGGAGTCATTTTTGTTTGGAATAATTCAGACGCAAGTCCCTAAGTGTCAACAAAATTTATTTATGTATGCAACAATGGTGGCCTAGGTTTTGTTAGACCAAAAATGGAAAGTGGGGGAGATCCCAAGTAAAGAGGACTGGCAACTTAAGATGGTAGAATATGCAGAGCTTGCAGGTTTAACATATAGAATAAGAGAGCAAGGAGAACATATACCGTATTCAAAGAAGAGTGGGAAATATCTATTGAGTATATGAAAAATAACTGTACACAGCTGAAAACGCTGGCAGCATTAAGATAAAATCAACTGTGTAATTAATGTTTGAGTGATGTAAAAGTGAACTGACTGAAATGGTTACAGCAAAATATGCAGGAATGAAAGATAAATAAAATGAACCAAGGAAAGAGAAGGAGAGAAGTCATGGGATATCTAACGGTATGTAAAATGTTGACTTTAAGATGTAAAACTGCAAAGTTAATAAAAATTATTACTTAAAAGAAGACTTTTAATTAACATTGGAGAGGATCTTTGTTGAACTGGACTTTGTTGTGACATCATAGAAAGATCTTGACCATGGGAAAAGGGCTGTGTCAGGTTATATAGCATTATATTAAGTGCTGTGTTTTAATTCCAGTTCAGCTGATTATGAAAAGCAAGGCCTCAGCACTAAAGGCCTGTAATGTTGAAGCAACCTGTACCTGCTTATCTCTAGTAATGTTGCAGTATCTGTTGTTTTTCACACCATTCAAGGGGCCCATAAGTACATTGGTTTCTGAAGCTATGTTGCTTTTAGTTTGTTAGTGCAATGAGTGGTAGCTTTTGGAAATTACGCTGCTTTACGCTTCTTTCAATGTCTCAAAAAGACACATTTAGGTTTGGTACATGATTAAATTTTTAAAAATTAATCTGTTAAAAAGGCAAGTAATCAATCAAAAGATCTGTCAGTTATGTGATACAATTTAATTTCTGATTATTAAATACATTAATCAATAATCTCATGCAGGTGATAGTTTCAGGCTACTAACAGTTTATCCTGACTTAACAGACTGGCTCTTTGGCAAGCCAACCCAAACAAATTGGCAGATAAAGATGGTGTGCATAAATGATCTACAGCCATCAGTGGTACTTAATGTTCCATTTATGAAAGAGCTGCTATTTATGAATGAACTGTTAAATGATACCTGACAATGAACGTTCTTATGCTGGAGTTCTGACTCAAATTGCATTTTAATGGAAATAAAACCCCCAGATTTCAAAATCCCTCTTCATATACTCTAAACTTGCATAGGCGACGCTTGCTGGGTACTGAGATACCAGAACCATGTAGGGTCAGGCTGAATGGGCGGGAAAGACACACACAATCATTGGTTCAATAGTAGAGAATTTGGCAAATGAGTGGGAAACTCTCATATAATTGACCCCAATAAGTTGCAGTGGGTGTGGTTTCACTGTAATGGCCTCATGGGCCAAATGGGGAAGCCTGATTAGGCCCACAGGCTGGAGGTTGCCCACCACTGCTATATCCCTTTAATCCACGGCTATTGCCTTATTGATGGTGCAAATTTTCTCCTGCTCCAAACCTGGTACGTAATTTTTTTTCTCCCACTGACTTTAATGGAAGATTTTTGTAAAAAAAAAAATGACATAATAAAATAATTAAACATAAAAAATAAATATGCTTTTGAGAAGTGTAAGGGGATTTGTACCCCTGTCTGCAGGGGTGCCTTGAGATTTGCAGCAGTGCATTTGTTGCTGGCTGGGCTACTGAGACTGATTGGCAGCACAGAGGTTTTGGGTTGCAATTTACTGTGGTCCCTCAAAACTGCTTTGCTAGAATAGATTCTCCAGGGTTAGCACTCTAGGATCCAGCTCCTTTAGACATTATTTACTTAACTAGAACTTAGCTTCTGAAACACAAGGCCTTTGCTGTGTGGATGATGGATGGCATGAATACAAGCTTTGATTATAACTTTTTCTAAATTGTTTCTTTAGACATCCCTCAAACATCACTTTTTGAATCAGAAACAAAAAAGAGACAAAGATCTCCTCCATCCCCACTGAATCCTTTCCTTCCAGCAGTCATTGATTATGTCTTATTGCCTCCCAAACCCATGATCTTTATGGCTGAGCCCTTCCACTTTATTGGTGCAGCAATCACAGTGGTGGAAAAAGCGGAAGAACTGACACACCGACCGGCGGCTAAGGAATCTGAGATGGAGCGGTTCAAGCAGACTTGGAGGAAGGGTGTTCTGCACCCAATTTCAGCCCCATCTTTTAACCTTGTTATATTAACAGCACATTAACACTGCAGGACCACAAGTCAGTTTTTCCTCTCTTTTTAAGAACGGTGGGCTACACAGTGCAAGACTAAATTTATTTACGTAGTTGTATTATTATTAGTAGTATTGTTATTTCTATACTGTCCTTCACCCGAGGATCACAGGGCAGTTTACAGTATAAAACCACAAAAATACATTACCTGGAAACAAATAAAACAATAACACCCTCCCCCCCTTCAGCCAAAGGCTAATTCAGTGTCCAGTGGGTCCCCTTTCTGCATAGCTGTCAACCCTCTCTGCTGTTTCCCAATGCTACAATAAGGGAATTTCCCGCAGAAAGGGGGGAAGGTTGACAGCTATGCGGCCTTTCTGAGGCTGAACACTTTCCCTTCCGCTGCGCTGCGCGGTTCTGGCCAGCCCAATATCCCCGACACCAGAGCTCTTGTCCCGAAGGGCGGCGCTCGGGGAACTCAGGCCGGGAGCTCGGATGACCCGGCCGCCCCGCTCGCCGGAAAGGCCTGCCTTCCGGCCCGGAAGCGGAAGCAGCTGCGGAAGCGGAAGCGCGGAGCTGGCAGCGCCGGAGACTCCCCGACTTCCGGCAGCGTGAGAGTTGGCGAAGCGGCGCTGCGGGAGGGGGGGGCGGAGGGGGGCGGGCAGGAGGGGTTTCTGCCTCTTTCCCGCATTTATTCCTTTTCCCTCCCTTGGTTTTGTGTGTTTTCCCTCGGGTGTCTCTGCGCGTGTGCGGCGGGGCCTGAGGCGGGGCCGAGGCCTCCCCGCTCGGTCTCCCCACCCTTTTCTCGGTGGGGGGCGGAGAGAGCCAGGCCCCGATCCTTCCCCTCGGCGGTGCGAGAGGGAGAAGAGGAGGAAGAGGAGCCATGGCTGACAGAGGCGCCTCGGCGCTCCCGGAGTCCGGCTGGTGAGTGAAGCCGCGGGGAAGGAGGGCGGCGGGGAGGAGGAGGAGGAGGAGGAGGAGGAAGGCGGCAGCAGCATCACCAGCAACTTCTCCGGGGTTTCTCGCCCCCTTTTCGCGGTTCACCTGCATGACTCGGCCTCCTTGGCTGCAGCCTTTCCCTGCTGGCCTCCCGAGCGGGCCTCTCTTTTTATCACCTCTATCTATCTATCTATCTATCTATCTCATTTGTTTGTTTACTTGTTTATTTATTTACTTGTTTGTTTAGTTACTTGTTTGTTCATTAAGTTATCCTCATTAGCCGCTCACGGGATTTGAACCTGCCTGTGTGTCGGTGGAAAGGCTGAGAGACAGGCTTGTCGCGAAGGAAACTTTCCCAAGTTGGGTGGGAATTGCATGGCAGCCTCGGTGCGTCCGTGGCGCCGCGTCTTTAATGCGAAGCGGGGTTTGGGGGGAGGGCGAGGAAATTAGGGATTTCTGCCACTCAGGTTTTGACAAGCAGGGAGGGTATTTGCACCTGGGCTGGTTTTCGGAAGTTTGCAGAACTTGGGGTGCATTCCTAACCCCACTGATCTGGGGTGTCTGTGGAGGGGTGGATCTCATTGAATTGAAGTAGGAGTGACTTTCGAGTACACACGGTTAGGGTTGCCTTGTCGTTAGCTCACATACTGTTCTGGCATACCGTCCAAAAATATTATAATTAGCAATTTGTCACCTGCTGTATTGAATTTCCTATACTTTATTTTAGTATACCTTACAACTGTGTGTGGCAAATCAGTAATGCAGTAGATATAGTGACTAAGAAAAGAGATTTTCTTAAGTTCACCTGATGAGGCAAAGTTTGAAGTTGAAGTTTGAGACATTTCTATCATGTCAATCTTTTAATTGCTGTCCCAGCTTTTGAACCTAGGTTTCTGTTATTCCTCACTCAGTACACTCTTTCACCTAAAGATTTGTTGTCAGCTTGTGAAGATTAGGCCAGAAATGATTAAATTAGCTGCTGTGGAATTGGAAATCAAGGTGGCACTATTTAAAGGTTTTTGCATTTGTGCTTGCATTTTTTTTTAGTCCTTGCTGTGAAAATCTGTCCTCCCCCTTTACTTTTAATCAGGTATGTGCTGAAGTAAGCTTGACACTTTAGAGATTAATGAAAGTACACTTGAAGAGCTTTGCAGGGTATATTTCATTTGTTGTTGTTCAATGCTATATTGATAACTAATAATTACATTGCTTGCAATATATGTACTGTTGTAACAAAGCATTTTCTAGTTTCATATTTAACAGCTTTGGTAGAGAATGCTGAATAATGTAAAAAGCTGAATACTGAAGTATTCTAGCAAAGCTAATGTTTTAAAGTAGTACTTGGACCTAACCACGAGGTTGATGGCTTTGGTTGACAAGTTCACAACGGTATGAAAACCTATTTGGTCACTGATGTGAAGCAATGTTGCTAATTATTTGGAGTGAGGGAGGTGACAGGCAAACTCTTCACCCACTCACTTCCAGCCCACCAGGAGTTCTGGGACCAGCAGAATAGACAAAGAAAAAGTGATCATGCTGGAGTGAAAATTTCGAAATTATTTGTATTGCTTTTAAGTTTACCTTCAGTACTTATTCATTAGATATATACTCTAAAATAATTTTTTAAGTTGCAGTGAAAGCATGATGTACCTGGCAGGCATGTAGCCAGCAATGTGTTTATTTAACTTGTATTAATGCACAAAACACATTCCCTGTTAATTTTATGTGCTGTATAACTATACCAATTTCCCCCAGTAGCCAAATGTGTAAAATAATATGACTTAAGCATTTAAAGCATTGTTTGAAAGTTTTTTTTATTGGAGAAGACATGTACATCCCTTACATTGGTTGAATTTTGATAACCAGGGGCTTGGTATACACCAGGAGTGGCCAACTCCCAAGAGACTGTGATTACTCACAGAGTTAAAAACTGTCAGTGATCTACCCCCTTTTTGGGGTTCAGGTAAAAGTTGTTGAGTTTTTTCAGGGAGAAGGTAAAATGTCGAGCTTTTTTAAGGGGAGCCGCAGTTGTTCAGCTTCTTTGCGGGGAGCCAATGATCTACCAGTGATCTACCGCAGACGTCCAGTGATCTACCGGTAGATCACGATCTGCCTGTTGGACATGCCTGATATACACTTATGAACTGAGTTGCGTCCAAAATAGTGTTCATTGAAGTTCTGCTAGCATTGTGTGAAGAGGATTGAGAAGCAGACATCACCAGGTCTTCCCGCTTCAACCCACTGCATTTCCCAAAAATCTGATTTAGAGGTTTGAGAGAACCTCTGACATGAGTGGCTGCATGGGGGATGGAGGAGTCATTTTAAAAAGCCTCCCGTTCCCTCTTCCACCAGTGGGAAGCCTTTGCTGGATCTCAGTGCCTTCCAGGAGTGTAAGGAGCCCTTCCATTCACAAAAATCTGGCTCCCATCCACTAACTCTTATCATTGAGCTGTGCATTAGAATCATACATGGAAGGCACCCCAAGGATAATGTAGTCCAGCCCCCTGCAATGCAGGAATCTCAGGTGGCCCGTATGGAGATCGAACCCATAACCTTGGCATTATCAGCACCACACTCTAACCAACTGAGCTAATTGGCATTAGAAATCTCTCTCTATATATCTATGAATAAATACTGTTTACTTTTCCCATCAACACTTTTGGTCAGCAGGTGCAGAGAGAGCAGATTTCCACCCATTAGCCCTGTCCTCATGTTCTATGTGTTAGGCAGAAGGTGAAGATAGGTTTTGTGCATATAGCTATACTCAGGCAATTTGGAGTCCCTGTGCAGACCAGGGTTCTTGATCATGATCACACACTCAAAATGAGGACAGCCTATTCTGACTTTTTGTTAAACATACAGAGATGAGGGGCCAACAAGTACAGTCTAGGTGCCCACCATGTATTGGGTAGAACATATGGATAGACCATGAAAACTTGAAAAGCTATATCTGAAAAAGTTACATTACAATTGATGTTTACTTGTGTTATATACAGTCGTACCTCGAGTTGCATGCGCAGAAGCCCGAGGTACCACTGTACATTCATGCATTATGTTACTAATTCAGTACTTCTTTTAATGCTGTGTGTGTGTGCGCGTGTGTGTGTTGGTTGGTGCCCATCTTCAGAGAGAATAGAGTGTTCCTCCAGGTGTGAACTCAGACTGCTGTGTTAGCAGCACCAAAGTGACCTCCCTGTCACGCAAGCCTGGGCAGTGTGTATGGAGGTCCTGGACTGTCCACATGACAAGATCCCCCTCTTGGCTTCACTGATGCAGTCCAAAAGAAAGCACAGCCTTTTCTTCTCCCAAAGATATCCCACAAGACAGTAGAACTTTTAAGATAATGAGTTTTTTTTTCTTCTAGATGGGCTACCTTCTGAGGTAGCTGAGCCCCATCTGCCTCTCATTTCTCTCTACAGCACATGCAGTAACCGCCTTCTTGACCGTTGGACCCACTATTGGTCACGTTTGGCTCAATCTGCCGGAGCCTGTCTTCACATGCAGGGGAAGTCCCTAAGTCATCAAGGATTTGAGACCGTTCGGCTACCCTCACCTGGTTTGGCCAGCTAGTTGAAGCCATTTCCTGCGGCGTGGGTTGTTGCATGCTGGCGGCTGCTAAAACTTGTTAATGTATGGGTGCCTGAAAAGCTTTCACAGTGCAAGAGCAGTTTGTGGTCATATTTAACAGATGTATATGGCACCTTGTTTTCGGATACATAGAATTACACTGGTGTATGTGAACACTGGAATTCAGTACAATTTGCCTGGATTCTCCATTAAAAGCAAGTGAACAAACAATGGCAGTTCCCAAGCACAAGTCTAGTTTTGAACTTGAGGGTACCTTAGGCCAGAACCCTTTCACCCAAGCTCAATCACTGAGATCCTCTGTAGAAGTGTCACTGGTTGTCCACAAAGTTGGTGAGGCCCATGTGATATTGACATGAAATTGAGCTTTTAGAGCAGGGGTCAGCAAACTTTTTCAGCAGGGGGCCAGTCCACCATCCTTCAGACCTTGTGGGGGGCTGGACTATATTTTGGAAAAAAAAAATGAACAAATTCCTATGCCCCACAAATAACCCAGAGATGCATTTTAAATAAAAGCACACATTCTACTCATGTAAAAACACCAGGCAGGCCCCACAAATAACCCAGAGATGCATTTTAAATAAAAGGACACATTCCACTCATGTAAAAACATGCTGATTCACGGACCGTCTGCGTGCCGCATTTAGAAGGCAATTGGGCCGCATCCGGCCCCCGGGCCTTAGTTTGGGGACCCCTGTTTTAGAATCATAGACATTTTTTATATTAATATTTAAGTCTTTGCTGAAAACTTTTCTTTGATGCCAGGTTTATGTAGATAACTAAGAAAAACGTTGTGAACGTGAAAACTATGAAAAACACGCCTATCTTTCACTGCGGGAGGCAGTGGTGGATTGGCGTGCCTGGCGTGCTCTGGTCCATCGGGTCACGAAGAGTCGGACACGACTGAACAACAGCAAAGGAAAACGTTTTCTATAGTACAGTGATATTTCAAATTCTTATATATGTATGTGTGTTTTCTGTAAAAGCTTTGATTTTTAAAATTAAATTTGGTATACAGTCTTCTTATTTGATAAGATACAGTCATACCTCGGGTTGTGCTTGCTGCGGGTTGTGTGTTTTCGGGATACGGACACACCAAACCCGGAAGTACCGGAACAGGTTACTTCTGGGTTTCGGTGCGCAAGCATGTGGAGAAGCACTAAATCGTGCTTTGCGCATGCGAAGAAGCGCCGAATCGCGACCCGCGCATGCACAGATGTGGCCTTGTGGGTTGCGAAGGTGCCTCCTGCACGGATCATGTTCACAACCCAAGTGTCCACTGTATATACTTGTATAAATCAGTCCCCTGAATATTTGCAAAGGTATTGAGCTGGTTGGTTCTTTTGCAAACCTCCCCCCAATGATGCTTTTACCATGTTTATTTTTTTTTAAAAAAAAAACACCAAAAAATCTGCCATACGCCTGAGTTTCCCCCAACATTTTTGTCATTTATCGAAAATTCCACCTGGACACCATCTTCGACGGAAGACTCCTAGCTGTATCTGGGAAATTTTAGACATATGGCAGCCCTACTTAACACCATTAGGCGTGTAAAGAAACAATTTAGTGGTAATTTTATCCCTGTTTATGGAAGTTTTAATGACTGATGTTTTAATGTATTTTTAATCTTTTGTTGGAAGCCGCCCAGAGTGGCTGGGAAAACCCAGCCAGATGGACGGGGTATAAATAAATTATTATTATTATTATTATTATTATTATTATTATTATTATTAGCTTATTGCTTGCTGAGATTGTTTACAGTCATGGGAAGAAGAAAGTGCAACCACTTTCTTGCATGCTTGCTTACTCTGAGGCCACCTCAGCTCCTGGCAGCCAGCACTCCCTGGCCAGGGCTGCTGCAACAAACAGCCATGCAAGCCTTTGGGAGGCAGAGATGCAAGAGGGCATCAGAGGAGGGAGGGAAGGAAAGAGAGATGGAGGCCAATGTTGCCCACAGCACACCTGGCCATCATTCAAGGCACCCCAGGGTGCCATGGCACACTGGTTGATAACCACTGCCCTATTCTATTTAACGTCTACATGAAACTCTTTAATAAAATAATTATTAGAAAAAAAACATGGCTTAAATGATAAAGGCATAGATACTCTGGGTGTAAATGCAACACATCCCTTTTGAACCTTTGGCACAATTTTCTTGATTGCTACTTACTGGAGTGTAATCATGTGATTTCAACAAGGTTCTTGTCTTTTGTAGCAGTAAACTAAATTTAGTTATGCTTCTGATCTGGGATCCGAAATAAAATTATGTAGGCTTTCAGATAAATGAGAGATTCTGTCTTTCTGTTTAAGGACTAACACATTTGAGACCTTAAGTGAGAAGAGCTGTCTCTCATTAAAGGTTAATGGACCCCTGACCATTAGGTCCAGTCGTGTCTGACTCTGGGGTTGCGGCACTCATCTCGCTTTACTGGCCGAGGGAGCCGGCATACAGCTTCCGGGTCATGTGGCCAGCATGACTAAGCCGCTTCTGGTGAACCAGAGCAGCGCACGGAAACGCCGTTTACCTTCCCGCCGGAGTGGTACCTATTTATCTACTTTACGTTAGTCTATATTAATTGCTTATTCACATGCTCCCACTCCCCCAGCCAACTCACTGCATAGTTTCAGATAATAGTTTTGAAATGTGATGTGCATAACTGGGGGGTGGGGAGAGAAAGAAGGGCACATAGTCAACTCAAAGCACACAAAGGTTGTGAGCATCCAGTACATCTCTTGCATAAGCCACAACGTACATAGAACAATATTCCTTGCTGTAATTGTGCTCTAAAAGGTCAATTTTAGCAACTTTACTGTTTTAATTTATATACTGCTTAATGCCAAACTAGGTTTCTAAGCGGTTTACAAAATATAGAAAACCAGGTTACAAAAACATTAATATATAAACACCTGTAAATAAAATGGGCAATAAGACAATACTATTAAAACAATATAGCAAGTACAGGAGATTTTGGTTGTGAGATCAAGATAATGTCTTTGTCAGAAACTTCTTCAAAAGCCAGCAGAACACCTTTAGAGAGGGGCTTTTGTGTCTCTCAGCATACAGTGCTTTGCACAACAGCAGTGCAACCAGTGGATTGTGTATTCACTGTGTTCTTATATTGTAAGCTGCCTTTGGTGTGTTAAGCCCCCAAAGTAAAATGTGCTATATTTTAGAGTTTTGTTTTATTGTTGTTGTTGTTCAGTCGTTCAGTCGTGTCCGACTCTTCGTGACCCCATGGACCAGAGCACGCCAGGCACGCCTATCCTTCACTGCCTCTCGCAGTTTGGCCAAACTCATGTTAGTAGCTTCGAGAACACTGTCCAACCATCTCATCCTCTGTCGTCCCCTTCTCCTTGTGCCCTCCATCTTTCCCAACATCAGGGTCTTTTCCAGGGAGTCTTCTCTTCTCATGAGGTGGCCAAAGTACTGGAGCCTCAGCTTCAGGATCTGTCCTTGAGCACTCAGGGCTGATTTCCTTGAGAATGGATAGGTTTGATCTTCTTGCAGTCCATGGGACTCTCAAGAGTCTCCTCCAGCACCATAATTCAAAAGCATCAATTCTTCGGCGATCAGCCTTCTTTATGGTCCAGCTCTCACTTCCGTACATTACTACTGGGAAAACCATAGCTTTAACTATACGGACCTTTGTCGGCAAGGTGATGTCTTTGCTTTTTAAGATGCTGTCTAGGTTTGTCATTGCTTTTCTCCCAAGAAGCAGGCGTCTTCTAATTTCGTGACTGCTGTCACCATCTGCAGTGATCATGGAACCCAAGAAAGTGAAATCTCTCACTGCCTCCATTTCTTCCCCTTCTATTTGCCAGGAGGTGATGGGACCAGTGGCCATGATCTTAGTTTTTTTGATGTTGAGCTTCAGACCATATTTTGCGCTCTCCTCTTTCACCCTCATTAAAAGGTTCTTTAATTCCTCCTCACTTTCTGCCATCAAGGTTGTATCATCAGCATATCTGAGGTTGTTGATATTTTTTCTTGCAATCTTAATTCCGGTTTGGGATTCATACAGCCCAGCCTTTCGCCTGATGAATTCTGCATGTAAGTTTTATACAAATTCATTATTCTAACACCCAAGTATTCCCTGGTTCCCCTTATTCCTTTTTGATCTGATGGAAGTCTCATAGAACATGCATTTATGTGCTGTTCTTGCTGCACATAATAGTCTAGTTAATGCTGGAGAATGTATAGGAAATTATTGTGTCAAGTAGGTTTGAGTGTTTTGTGGATAATGCATTAAGACAGTTAGGCTGTAATTGCAGGTGCCTGTTCTTGGGAGTAAGTCCCACAATTCATTGAAACTTATTGTTGAGTTGGCCTGCATGCTATTGCTCTGCATAAATTATAGACTTTTTGAAATGGAAAATACATATTCTAGCTGCCCTCTTCTGCTTTAAGAAAACCAAGCTAAACAGCTCTGTAAAGTTGCTGCTTATGTGCAAGTCTGAAACCTGCAACTCCATAAAACAAGTGTTAAATCTAAAACTAATTATTTATACTTGGAAATTCTCCCTCATTTTTAAAACACTAGTTTATTTTTTAGGAACAAGGACTTGAAATGCAGCAATAGTTCCACCAAGTGGTGATTCCATAGTTGTACATTGTGATGTTTTCTAGACAAGAAATTTTGTTTGCTTTGTTTAAGTATACTGTAATTTACTTCCAGGTTGAAAGTAAGATGTAAGCACAGCATGTTGTATGTTATTATTATTTACTAAACAGTATATTACAGTATTTCAGTGACATATTCAATTACATTATTCCATATTCTAGTCTTGGTTGAGTTCCTACTTCAAAACATTAACAAAAATACTTTTTTTGAGTAGCATTATAAATTATTGTTGCAAGTATTATTATTATTTTACTTTATTTTCTTTCATTGGTGTACACTGCTTTGAGGTGTTTTTAGAAACAACAACAACAACAACAACAACAACAACAACAACAATGAATATTACATTGGTTTGGATTTTGCTTTAGAAAGCAGGATGGTTCAGCTCATGTTGCTTTGCTTCAACTTGGGTCCAAATCAGAGCTTTGCTTCAGAAAAGCCAAGGCTTTGTAATACTTTTTTCACCGTGTCTGTCTGTGTGTTTGTGTGTGTGTGTGTGTGTGTATCCTTAAAATCTTTATTGAAGGTACTGCTCTAAGTGCCCCAGCAGATGAAGTGAAATAGGTGACATCTAAGGAGGGCTATCTTGGTGACAGCAATTTATGGAGTAGATTCTGGCAAGAGGCTTACCTGGCACCATCTTTATAGTTTTTTCAGCATCAGATAAATATTTTTTTTCACATTAAAAGAGTTAGAACCTCAGATTAAAAAGACAAGTTGTTTTTTAAAAAACAACTTGTCTGTTTAATCTGAGGTTCTCAAAATTATGATTCATCCTTATTGTGTATCTTCCAGAAATAAATCTTCATACTCCTTTCATTGTTTTGTATCATATTTTTAATACTTATTTTCATTTTTTTATATTAGTGCACTTCCCTGCACTAAAGTTGTTTAACTTTATAAATATAGTAAATAAATATTTTTATAGGTAGAGGATGTACTTAACTCTGGTCTAAAGCTGACCAACTAAGCCAAACACTGCTCATCTCCCATGTGCTAAAGCCTGCCAGATACTTAGCAACCCCTTGCTCTGCAGTGGCAGGCAGCAAAATCAAGTTTTTTACTCCTTTGTGTAACTGTTAAATGTCTAGTGGCTATATAACTCTGATAGCTTGAAGTATAGAAGGAAGTTCTTGCATGTGTGTATACCAAACTTCAAAATAACAAGCCATGTTCTGATTGTCTTCTGAACCTACTTAATGGTTAAAATGGTTTGTGTGTGTGGCGGGGAATTCAGTGGAGTGGTGAAGATAGCTTTGGGGGGAAATGAGATTCTTTTTGCAGCTACTGGTTTGGATGTAGTGTTACTCTTAGAGCGTGCTTTTGATTGATCTTCTGCAAGCAGAATTCAGCACCTTTTAAATTTAGTACTACCAGTACTGTAGTTTTAAGCCCTGCTGGGATTGGCTCCGCTCCAGATGTTTCTGAGTTAAACTGACCCCCACCCAAAGTAGAGCGTGCATTTGGGATTGAATCCCTTCCCTGTTTTCAGCAGGAATATTTGCATCTGTGACTTGATGCAAACTGAGACTGTAAAAATTTAAAATAATCCAGAGTGCACTTCCGATTCTTCCCTTGAGCCGAGTCACCTGACGTGCGGCTCATGGAGGGTTGGCTGGATCCATTTCCTCACCTATCATTTAGTGTAATGTGTGAATGTAGAAAACAAGTTTCCTATCAGGTTCCAGCTTTATTTTTTTATTATTTCTGACAAAGTTGGATGGAAATGCTTTCCTTTTCAATAAAAGGCATGGTTTAAAAACAAGCAATGGTGTTTGTGAACCCAATAGGTTCATGTTTGCATGGAGAAGTAATGGGTGGTATCCAAAAGTTAGGACCATTAATTTCAGTACATCTGCATTGAGTAAAACTTAATTGTGTACCACCCAGTGTTTCCTGTCCAGCTGCAGCCCTTTCTGACATGGAAGGTCTCCTGATTTTTAAGGAGCGTCTTTTCAGGAAATTCAAGAGGCTGAACTGAAACCCCTGCGACATCAGTAGAATTTTATGCACGGCTGTTTGGTCTTTACCATTTTTGTAAAGCCATTTGATCCACCATATTGTTTACCCTCCAAAATGGGGGGGGGGTTTGAAAATAAGTATTTGGGAATATTGTATATGGAACAGTAAGAGTATTGTTGAGGCATCAGAATTTGAGGAACACCTTCAATAAATAATATTTTGATAACCAAGCAAAAAAGGTAAAAGCATCAACCTTGCCTTACAAAACATATGGTAATCAAGTTCATATTAATTGAGGGTGTTGCTCTTGAATATCTTGGAACAATCAGGTCCCAGTTACTTACAACCAAGCTGTTTTGAAAGCAAAGGAATTAGTTTCAGCTGCTACAATGTTTGGTTGAATTACTTAGAAAATAAGAATGGATTTGTTATTTCAGGACAATGTCCAGCATAATGAGCAACATTTAGTGATGTCTATGTGCTTGTGCAACAGGACTTGGTTCCTTTTCTCCCTCACTCAGCACCTTCCCAGGCCATTAAAATCTGTTTCATAGAGTCCCATAAGCCTCCAAAGCAGATCTTTGGAGGCCACTTGGGGGGCTCATGGGAGGGAGAGAGGCCACATTGCTACACTGGCTCTCACCCAAGGCTTTTATCGGTGACCAACTAGTCATTCCATAAAAGCTCACAAGCAAACTAGGAGGAGAAGAGTTCTTCTCCTTCCTTCTCCCCATCATCTGGTATTTTGGAGGCTTACTGTACAACAGTTTTACATCCCAGAATTGCTTCAGTGACATCGTAACTTGCTGTACAACTTAAAATGCATTAAAAATGTTTTCATGGATAAATTAAGGATTTGGGATGTTTTAATTTGAGATATCCGTATACTAAATCAACATTTTTCATTGCTTTTAATAGGTACCTGTCAGATGAAGGAATTGAAGCCTGCACAAATTCATCTGACAAAGTCAACATAAACGACATTATCCTGATTGCACTTAATGTAGGTAGCATATGTGAACTTTCATAATTGTCTTGTAAATTGTCACTTAATGTGATCATTAGCTTATGGGTTGGTTGATATAATACAAAATGAAATACCATAGGTCCTCAAGGTGCTATTATTGTAAAATAATTACTAGAAAACCCCAAAATAGGTTAGGATAGTATTATACAAATTAAAGTTTTGCCTAGTAATTATTTAGGGTGGGTGACTTGAGTTCTTGTCTTAAAAGGAATAAAATAGTAGGCCCATCACAATAACAGTTGCTCAATTTAATTTCCTTTCTGAGTTTTGGAAATACAGTTTTGCAATTTTGTTTTTATTTGCTGGGTTTAAACAGGTTTCCATCTGTAATAGAAGTTGATTGAAGCCATTTTATGTATATATTCTACCTTGTTTTTATGTTTTGGTCTTAAGTATGTTGAATGAATGAAGTTAGAAATACTATTTTTGTTATAGAAGTATAGGCATTCTTTTGTCTATTACCTGGGGATTTAACTGGAGGCAATTTCTTCTGCCATAATATTGTTAAATAGAAAACAATAGTGATATGGTTCATTCTTTGAAATCACTATTTCTCCTGCTTCTCCCCAAAGGGAACAAGGTAGAACTATCGGTGTTGACTTCATCCATGTTATATAAGCATTTTTTCTAAGTTTTCTAAATTCTCTTAGTATTTCTTAAGAATAATTCTGTATAGTATATCAATTACTAACTTTATGTGTTCTCTGAAAATTTAACTCTGGGCTTCTGTTCATGCTTCTATACTATGCAAGCCTGTTCAATCGTTTTTTCTGGTTCTTGCCTTTATTTAAAATTACCTCTTCAGCACAGCAGATTCTTTATACCAACAAAAATTGTGCTAGTGTACTGTCTTGTCTCCGTTGGATATTCAGGTAATAGACTAAGCATATGTTATCATTAACCAGCAGATAGTCAGAATCTATGAGCAGACATTTAAGGAAACAGAATGGAAGACTAAAGACCCTATCATGCCTTCTTTCTTTCTCTCCTTAGAATTAGTCTTTTATAGTATATGAATAAGGTATCTGAAGAAGTGTGTATGCACACGAAAGCTTATACCAAGAACAAACTTAGTTGGCCTCTAAGGTGCTACCAGACATTTTTTTTATTTTTTAATATATATTTAGTCTTTTATAGTGTTCGTTATATTCCCTTTGGGTTTCCTCACCCATATTCTGCTGGTGCATCTCATACATCTTGCAAAACTGTTCTAGAGGGATAGCACAAGGGGCTGCAGTCAGCAGGAAAATAGTCTAGCACCCATGTACACAACTCCTTTGTCATTTCTACTTGCTTTCAGGATGCTTTAGATTTCATTCAATAATACCACCTACATGATCCCACATGTGTATTTGCAGCCATGCATACTAGAAACTTGCTTAATACAGTGGATGTACAAAATACCGTTATGTAAATAACTAATGATGGTTATGTAAATCCTAATTGTAAAGGGTGTGCAGGTAAAGAACCAACATTTAAACTACAGAGATTTAATTATTTCTGTTTAAAAAAAGAGCGGTGTCTTTGGCGTTGGGTCAACTATTGGAATAATACTATAAATGTTTAGTTCAAAGTTAAAACAAAAATTTGAAGCATAAATCATTTAATTCTATTGTGCATCTGCTTGTTTATAGGAAGAAAATGTAATCTGAATGTTGCAGTGTTTTGGGTAGTGATACTCATTTTTTAAAAATACTGTATACTTCCTTTAAAAAGTGAAAATCTCAGTGTGCTTTACACAATAAAAACATAAAACCATGAAATAGTGTGTATATGTGTGTATAAAACAATTAACTAAAAAAAAGCCCATTCCAAATGAAAATCAAAATATCAGTAACAGCTAGCTAAAGTATATGACATACAAAACCTGCTTCAAATAAATGTAGACTGAAACAGCTGGATCTTAGAAACCATTAGGAAATATGGAGGGAACCAAGCATACATAGCCACTAAAGGTCTGAACTGTAATTTATATAAAAAGGCAACAAGTTTTTTTATAACATTATTTGACTCTTCTTAAGTAGGGATTATTCCCTTTTTTAAGACTTGCATTAAGTTGCATAAAATATTACTTTATTTAAGAGCTGTGTATGAGAATCATGAGCTTGATAATATTTACTTTGTTCATGGGTATGTATATTTACCAGTATGTGTGACTGAAATACTGTGATTACTTCTTACTATAAATTACTTCTTATAAATTGTTACTTTTTCTTTTTGGTATCTGTTTTGGAAAACAGTACTCAAACTTAATTTCTATTTTGACTTCAGACAGATTTAAGAGCTATTGGGAAGAAGTTCCTCCCAAGTGACATCAATGGCGGAAAGGTGGAAAAGGTAAAACTGCTGGCTTTTGCAGTACTTGTGTTCATACAGTACTTGTATTCCTGCAGCTTTTCCAGCTGAACTTGTCTCTCTTCTCCTCCCTTCTCCATTTACTGGGCATCATCCCTGCAGGGGCTACTGATGTCAGGTGATTAGCAGGTGGGTTGTCAAAGTCTCTTGCAAGGTCTTCTCAGGTGCCTGGGAGCCAGCTGATTGTCAGGTGCTTGGGAACAGAGCTAGCTTTTAGGCACTTGGAGAGCACTGTGCAAGCCCCGGGCACCAGGATGACAGTGCTGTGTGCTGCATGGGTCAGCTGTGTGATCTAGTTCCCCACAGGGAACTTGGTGGCACAGCTAATCCAGCAAGGTAAACTCACTCCATATCAGCTGGGTAGTAACTTTATTCCTGCTGTGATTGAGTGTCCAATCCAGCCACTTCTCTACCCACCCCACACCTGACATCACATATGATGTCACATGCGGGCAAGTGGGAAAAACAGCCTAAAACACATCCCCACCCCTGCCGGAACAAGGATAACTAGGGTGTAACAGTACAGTTTCATGGAACTTAGAATCATGATATACAAGCTTCAGCCACAAGATGGCTGTGTTGGATTAAATTTGAGGAAAAATGTTGAACTTCAGTATATGTGACAGATAATGTAACAGTGTGCCTTATCGTGAGTAGAGTTAAATGGTGTTTAATATCATGATTATTGTATTTAAACAGGAAATCTGATACTTCTCAGCGTATGAAGGGTTTGAACAAATTTAGAGCTAATCCAAACTATGCGTAGTTAGCATTTTTTCCAAATTATTGTTGGAATATTAGGTTTAAGTGCTGAAATCAATTTAGGTTAGCAGTCTTGGTCTTCTCAGCAAATATCTTTAATATCTGCTTGGTTACATAAATCAAAAGTAGGGATCTTTTAAATATATTGTTATGCTGATGGTGAGACTACCATATTTTCTGGCGTATAAGACGACTGGGCGTATAAGACGGCCCCTGACTTTTGAGAAGATTTTCCTGGATTAAAAAGTAGTCTTATACGCCAGAATATACAAGTAGATTTTCTCTTGTCTTTTTAGTGATGGGTGTTTAAGCAAATTCTTTCAGAAGCCTTAGCTATGTAATTAAATGTATATGTTTAATGGGTGTAGTCATCAGGTAAGAAGCTGAAAAAAACAGGGTGCCAAGGTATGACCTGCACTTTTGTGGGTCAGATGGCCTCTAGACGGACCCATTTGTTAGAGGAGGGAGATAAGTTGTGCTTATACAAGGAATCGTGGTAAACTCAACAAGGAGGTTTTAGGATTGGGACAGACATAATTTTGCAGATTCTTCTGTACAAACAGCCTGTAGATGTTGGACTGCTTCACATTTTAAACTAAACAATGATTTAGTGCTATGTACACAAGCCTAGAATGAGCCTGAGGAAAGGCCAATGTCCCCCTGTTCTCCTGTGCAATCAGGAGAATAGCTTCTTAAGAGCCAGAATAAAACTCAGCCACCCCACTTGCTGTACTTAATAGTTGAATTTAGCAGCACAGAAGTTCCCGCCGCAACTAAAACCAATTTGGCAATTGTTTCAAAAGGTTAAAGAAGGTTTTCTAGTGGGTGGGTGTATTTTGTCAACTATATTTTGTCCTGTATATCTCTGTAGCTTTGGTGTCATTTCCCCTCAGCAGCTAGTGGTGTGCTTTGTGCACCAATTTGCATGTATGTGCTTGTGAATGGTAGCATACAAATGTCGCCCATAAGGATATCATAGGTGGCTTTGGTGATAAGGCACCAAAGACTAGGGCTGGGCGATATCTGGTTTTCAACAGGACGATATATCACCAGCTAAATATGATATCTCAATATATCACAATATATATCGGTGGTGTTGGAGGGTCCATCGTACATCCCCGCACCGGTGGAGGGTGTGCTGCGCTTCCCCACAGCAGCCGAGGGCTTTGCAAGGTTCCCTGTGGCAGTGGAGGGCCTTAAATGTAAGTGGTAGATTCAATAAAAATATTAAATAAACTTCCATGTAATATATTTAATATATTTTCAACTACTGTAATTTAAGAGTGGTTTAAGTGATTTACTAGTCAAATTGCATCCGCTTCCCCACTCAGAAGTCTAAGTGGAATCTGTGCATGCATAAGCCCTTCTGAGTACAACTAAACTTACTTCTACTTTCCTGGGAGTAAGCCAGTAGGGCTTGCTTGTGAGTAGGCACACTTTTGCTTGCACTGCTTACTGAAAAACACCCTCCCCATCATCCTCACAAAGTACCCAACCTCCCATTTCAGCATACGGCAGCCAGCTAAATCTTCTCCCCCCCCCCTTCCAAGCCCTCATCCCACCAATCTCTCCCTTATTATCAAAGGGAGGGAGGGAGGCCAAACAAGCAAAAAGATAGTCTCCTGATACTGAGTTTTTAATCAAATTGTGATTACCATTTGTTGTTGCTTTTTTTAAAAAAGACCTTCCAATATATTGCAAATCTTGTGCGTGGTATTCAGAAAACACAATATTGGGAAAACCGGGAAGCCGGTGCTTCTTCCTGTACTAACTCTGCCTCAGTCAAGTTTTCCCTGCCAGCAGACTGCTGCAAAAATTGCCACCTCTTTGAGGATGGGGTAGCTCTCCCCAGTGGCGGAGGATGCTGATAGGGCGCCTGGAGCAGCGTGCCCAGGGGCGGGGCGAGCTGCCCATAGGGGCAGGGCGAGGGCAGCAATGCACCGTGGGGCCTCCGGAGCCTGCCTGCCTCCTCCCACTCAGCCGCCCTACAGCTGGGGGGAAGCAGCAGGCAGACCGATTGGGCAGTGCAGAGCCTGCGTGCGCCCAAGCCACCGCGTCTCTTCCAGGAGAGACACATGGCTCGGGCATGCTTCAGGCCCCGCAGTGAGCGCCGCCCGGCATTTTGTCACCCCCTCAGTGGTGACGCCTGGGGCAGCCCGCATCCACCGCAACCCCCCCTTCCTCCACCCTTGGCTCTCCCTGCCATCCCAACTAATAGCTACAATAGTCTGCTGCAAAAATCCCTGCCTTTTTCAGTGAGTTCTCCCTTGTCACCACCACAAATAGCTACAAAAACTGGTTACAGGCTGAGCAAAAATCACTGCCATCGCTGCACAGTCTCCTCTGCCTCCAGATCGTTCTTTCTCTTCCAAATTGTTTGCTTCCTTGCTCCAGTTATCCTGAGTCTCTCTCTGGCACATCTCTTCCAAGGAACTACTCTGTGCTGCTGCTGCTGCTGCTCTCTCTCTGTCCCGTTCTCCTTTGTTAACTCTTTCCCTTCAAAATTGCTTGCTTCCTTGCTCCATCTCTCTCTCTCTCTCTGTGTATTCCCCCCCCCCCCTGTTGGTCCTGGAGCCCTTTTTCTGTGGGGAAAAAACCCCATGCTTGGCTTTCAACTTGCTTCAGAATAAAAGGGGAGGAGCCCCTGTGTTTGTTGTGTACACCTTTCTTTTGGGGCAGAAGCAGCCCACAGGTTTCTTATTGACCCAGCCTATGCAGCCAGCCCCATGTTAACCCTGTGAGTCTTCCAGCTTCCCAGTCCAAGCAGGAGGGAAAGACACTCTCAAGATGCTTGTTGGCTTGCAAGTTGCTTCAGAGTAAAAGAAAAAAAGCACTCTGCTCTTCCTTTTTTTGTTTTTTTAAATATTTTTATTAAAGATTTTCTTGATTTACAATGGTAATGCAATGTGTCTCTCGTATTTTTCCATATAACATTTTTACAAATCGGTTGTTGTTGTTGAGACATTAGGGAGAGAAGGGGGAGAGAGGTGGCTGGGATGGGGGGTAGGGTGACGATGTTTCTGTTTTACTTAATATGTGTAGGGTTTGGTGTCACTGTTGTCTGTGCAGGTTCTCTGTTGTTCGCTTGTGCTCCTTTAGTGGTGAGAGGTCGGGGTTGGCGTGAGGCGTGATTGTTCTTTCTCTGCTCTGCCTTTTGAACCTTTCCCCCCACCTGCATCTGTGTCTCTCCCCCTCGTTATGCCCCCCCCCATTTTCTCTTCCAATCCCACACCCTACCCTAGAACTCTTCCCAATTCTCCCCTGGCCCCTTTGGTTTCTCACACATTTGTTATTAAAACAAATTAATAGGTAAAGGTAAAGGGACCCCTGACCATTAGGAACAGTTGTGTCCGACTCTGGGGTTGCAGCGCTCATCTCGCGTTACTGGCTGAGGGAGCCGGCGTACAGCTTCCGGGTCATGTGGCCAGCATGACAAAGCCGCTTCTGGTGAACCAGAGCAGTGCACGGAAATGCCATTTACCTTCCCACTGGAGCGGTACCTATTTATCTACTTGCACTTTGACATGATTTTCAAACTGCTAGGTGGGCAGGAGCTGGGACCGAGCAACGGGAGCTCACCCCGTCGCGGGAATTTGAACCGCCGACCTTATGATCAGCAAACCCTAGGCTCTGTGGTTTAACCCACAGCGCCACATTGATATTAAATGTGAAATTTTGGGTGCAGAGTTAGAAAAGTATGAACGTAAGCCTATGGCAACCACTTTAGGTCTATGACAGACTCGCATGGGACTCTGTGCTGCTTCTACAGACCCAAATACTCAGCATGCTCCACAAAAAGGGGGTTGGCAAAAAATGTTTATTTCAAATTGAGGACCTGGCACTGGCAGATGATGGATCAAAAGCAGAAAAAGAGCTAAAATAACTATTGCTATGCCAACAGCGGACATTGATGAATGCCCTTTGATATGGTGAAAGGCACATGAGGCATCCTTACCAATACAGAAGGTGCTGTCCCAGGAACAAGTGTGCCTCTGAAAGTGTGTTCAGCATATGTTCTTCAAAGACAAATGACATCCCTCTTGCCAGAGAATGCTGAAATGCAAATTTCCCTTGCAAAAAAATTCATTTAATTATTTTTTGTTCTGTAAAATTTTATCCATTCTTTCTGTTTTGGCCTGGTTTATAAAAGAAATACAAAATTTCCTGGCAATAAAAATATAAATTACATTTAACAATTTTGTGTTCCGTTAAAATTTATTCATTCCATTCTTTCCATTTTGGCCTGGTTTAGAAAAGAAAATTAAGCATCAATCAAATAACTGGTTTGTGGGATGTATAAGACTCAATGGATACTTAAATATCTAAAAGTGTGACACTGAATTGGCGTTTTTCTTGTTTAGTAATGTAATTAAAATTTTAGTAAACATTCTCTCACCTTACCTTTGAGATATGCTACTGATTACTTCTACAGCTTTAATTTTAGAGAAAATGTGCTGATTTAAACATTATTGGTACAGTACCACTATAACATAGCAGTTGTAACAATATGTTAAAGGTAAGTAAAAGAATTATCAGTTTTAGAATTAGACACATAAGTGGTAGCAGTTGTCAGGACATTACCACGTTCACCTCTACATAGCTCCAGCCTTATTTCAGATATCGTGATATATTGAAATATTGCAATGTTTAGCTGGTGATATATTGTGATGTTGAAAACCAGATATTGCCCAGCCCTAGTGTCCATACAAATGATAGCAGTGCTCTGGCAACAATAATAATGAACAATTAAAAATGTTTTTTTTAGGTACCTACCAGAACCATTTCCTATAGTAGGTACACAAAATAGAACAAAGCTAATTAAAATAAATTTGCCGTTGGTCTTCACAGCTAGAAGGTCCATGTGTTCTACAAATCCAAAAAGTACGCAATATAGCTGCACCAAAGGATAATGAAGAATCTCAGGCTGCTCCAAGAATGCTGCGTTTGCAGATGACTGATGGACACACAAGCTGCACTGCAATAGAATATAATTATATGTCCAAAATAAGGTAAACAATACTTATTTTGCTTCATATTGACTGAAAGCACATTACATTTTAGAACTCTAAAATGCATTTCAATATATAGAATTGAAGGAGAAAAATTATGTTCCAGAAGTGAAGAAATAATAATCCTATATGAAGAAATCCTTCATATCTTTTTCTGTTTGTGGTTTATTCCTCCAATAATAAATTCACTGCTAATCTCTCATAGTGGTCCTTGGTTTACAATAGCTGAAAACACAGAAGTACACTGTAAAATTTTGTTTTGACTGTAAAAGTAAAACATTTATAAGAAATGAATTGAATAGAAAACTTTAGGGTGTTACGTATTATACACGGCTATAGTTAAAGCTGTCCTTCATATTCTTTGGGCATTTGTGTGCCTATATGATACCCATTCAAGTAATGGGCTGGAGTTTGACATAGGGTGATAACAGCTGAAAGGCCATCTGGCAAGCTGATCAGTTGTGTACATAAAATGAGTTGAATTTCGTTACTAAAAATGCTAATGAATTGCATAATAGGTATGCTTGATTAGACTACAAATGAATTAGTGACTTGATGAGAAGCCATATGCAAAGCTCGTTGACTTTACACGTATGGTAAGCCATAAAGAAATTACCTGGTGAGCAAAATCAAGAATATCTTAACTTTCTACAAAAGCCTTTCTCTCTGTGGGTAGGAGCCAACTTCTAGGGGCTGAGGGGGCTTCTTCCTCAAGTAAAATATTTGAGGGTGCTGGGGCCCTCAAAGTTGATGGACATTGCCATTCAAATGGTGTGCAGGCACCGCATCGGGGGGACATACCTGCCCCCCATATTTTATTCAAGTTGGCACCCCACCCTGCAACATTCCTGAAGCTGCTGCCCCCATGCACACTCATTGCTAGGTACATAGGGAAATGCAAGATTGTGCAAGGTTTCACCCAGATACATTTACCCTAGTGCTAGTTTGTGATTAATTAATCATAAGACTTCTCCCCACAGTACAACTGGAATAGTGCCTCCATATTAGATATTCTGTCCTTTTCCATGTTGGTCGAGGAGGTATGCTCCTGTTTTATCCTATATTATCTACACAGTTGCCTTAAATCTTGCAACAAGGCAGCACTGGAGGTAGTGTGGTGGCCATGATTAGGAATTTGGTTTCATAGTTGTATGTATCTTTTAGCTCTACTTTAGTATAAAACCATTCAAGAACCACTGTGGCTTCACTTTAACTGCCCATATTTCTTCCCAGAGCTCATGTGCCCATTTTCTCATTATCTGTAGATGAAAGCCTGTTAGGCATCAAAAAATAAGTGTGAAGCTGTACTCCGGTAACAAAAGATCGGTCCAGCTTTGCAAGATCCTACAAGACAAACCTTCAATTTTATATTTGAAGATATTGTATACTATTTAATTAAATAGTTTCAAAGACACGTTTTTGTTTCTGAAAATGTGAAATGCTGGTTTTGTCATCTTAGTTCTTTAAAAGAAACATGTTCCTTTCTGAAAAAAGTTGTCCTTTAAATAAAGCCTAAGTGAAGAATAAAGTTTGTTTATTTGCACCCCTGCTTGTCAAATTATTTTTTTTTCAAAGCAGGTTCCAGAAAGAAAACAAAATGTGACAATAAAAGCACAGCTTAAAATAGCTCAGCATTTTTTTAAAAAAAAAGATTTTATGTAAGCAAAAATCGACTACAAAATATCTTTAAAATATTTTCAGCATCTGTCCAAAAAGGGGGTGGTGGGCGTCTCTAGTTTCTTCAAGTGGATAATTCGGTGATTGCAGTGCCAGTGATCAAAATTTTGCTAATGACTGGCTGGATTTTATATTCTCAGATGCTGATCTTGGCCAGTCCTTAAGGTAACCTGGTTCTAGACTGCTTACACATTTTTAGGATTAATAGAACACTTTAAACTGAGCCTGAAAACAATGAACGTATTACTGCAACATGCTCTGATCACTCTTGTACCATTTGCAGTTTTTGAACTAGAACAAAATGGCAGCTCTGCAGAAGGAGCCTGCTGACTTTATTTCAGCACTCTTTTTCTTAAAGATGGAAGTTGTCAAATATTACGTTTGTTAATAAACTATGATTGTAGTATTCAAGGAGATCTAGAAGTAATTCACATCACCTCAACTTGGCAGGGGGTTGGACTGGATGGCCCTTGTGGTCTCTTCCAACTCTATGATTCTATGATAACTGTCTTAATGGAGCTGTTGGTAAAGGGCAGGACTGAGCAATATCTAGACCACCAGCCCATCTGATGGGATGCTAGACTAGGAATATGGAACACCAAACTCCACAGTTAGGCTCCTTCCTTCATCTGTGGCCAGCACAGAATGCAACAGGGTCTGTATGTAGCCAACATTATAATGAAGATGACGAAAGTAGAATGAACATCTTTTTTCATTCAGTAATGCTTGACAAGGATTTGGAATTTATCATGACACTTCATACTAGAGATGTCTTGATGCTGTTGGTGGATTACAGATATGTGTTGGGTCTCTATCTCCTTTCTGTGCTGCTTGGCCAATGTCTGAAGCCCTTTGCTTCATTGGGAGAGCTGCATGCTCTGGATCCTCAAGGTCCGAGTAACAAGGCTATGAATTCTCATGTGCTACTGTAAAGGTGTCTCAGTCATAAAATGCCCCATATTCAGATATCAGAATCTCATATCTCCTTTGTGCGCTGTTCTATTTCCAGGAACAGGGGTCGTTCTCACCTAAGTATCCCTAGTCGGAACTCAGTTTCTGAAGTGATTGACAGCTGATTTTCTTAATTTATTCTGTCAATTTGACAGATGAGTGAACAATTGACAACTGCTATTGTAATGATTGATGTTCTATAGATGCTGCAGCATTGAAAATGTGTATTTTTGTTTACCTATTTTGACACTGAACGTTGGAGGCACTTGTTAAAAAAAAAGTACCGTATTTGTCGATCCATAAGATGCATGGGACCATAAGATGCACCTGTTTTTTTTAAAGGGGGGAAACCCAGAAAAAATATTTTTTTCTGGTTTTCCTCATCTAAAAGGCTTGGAGGGGGGGGAGCGGAGGAGGCAGCAGCGGCAGAGGGACTGGGAGAGGCACATGCCATGGGTCTCCCCCGCCCTGCCGACACCAGCGAAAGTGGGGCGGAGAAAGGGGAAGCCTGGTAGCGATGCTGTAGGGCTTCCTGTTTCTCTCCCCCCCCCACACTTTCACTGGTGTTGGGGGAGGTTTAAAGATTTAAAGACAGCGTCCCCAGCTCCCTTTAAAGCAAGGGGGGATGAGCCCCCTTCACAGCGGCTCATCCCCGCTTGCTTTAAAGGGAGCTGGGGACCGGGGTTAACGCTGCTTTCTCTACCATCCCGCGCCTGGCGCCGATCCCAAAAGCCTGCTTTTGGGATCGGCGTGCGGAGTGGTGGAGGAAGCAGCGGCGTGGAGGAGGAACTTCTGGATCCGCCCTGCAGCCTCCGTTCGCAGAAAGAAGCCTGTTTCTGCGAATGGAGGTGCAGGGAGGATCCAGCAACATCTCCGCTGCCACCTCCCGCCGAATGTGGCGAGGGTTGGGGGGAAGCAGCAGGGAGCGAAAAATACGGTACAGTAAAATACGTTTTCTGTGAGTCCTGCCAAAAGCAATATGGAGATGGATTCTTACTATGCTTCCTGCATAAGGTGATAGTGCTGGGCCATGTGTTTTCTCATGACTACATCTTCAAATGCAGATATCTTCAAGTGCAGTGAGTCCTTTCTAGTGATACTTTAATAAGTCACATAGCTATTTAGCATTAAAACAGAATGCACTGTAGTTTCACACTACCAAATTATTTAACATGTATCACATAAATAATTTAGAACAGATTCAGTGTAATGGTGATTCACAACAAAATACTGAAATAATACTTTCGTCAATACTTGTGGAGTTCCTCTTGTTCTTGTGTTTAGTCTGAACACTCCTCCTGGAACGAAAATTAAACTGCTGGGAATTGTGGAAGTGAAAAATGGCATCCTCCTTCTGGATGACAGCAACACAGTGATTCTTGGCGGTGAAGTGGACCATCTTATAGAAAAGTGGGAGTTGCAAAGGGTGAGGTAACATGCTTTCCCCTACCTTAAGCTGAATGATGATGATGATGATGATGATAATAATTAATAACTATTATTATTTATACCCCATCCATCTAGCTGGGTTTCCCCAGCCACTCTGGGCAGCTTACAGCATATATCTAAAAACAAAATAAAAATGTCAAGCATTAAAAACCTCCTGATACAGGGTTGCCTTCAGATGTCTTCTAAAAGTTGTGTAATTCTTGTATCTCCTTGACATCTGAAGGGAGGGTATTCCCCAGGTAGGATGCCACTACTGAGAGGGCCCTCTGCCTGGTTCCCTGTAACTTTGCTTCCTCTAGTGAGGGAACCAGCAGAAGACCCTCAGAGAAGGACCTCAGTGTCCTGGCTGAACGATGGGGGTGACGCTCCTTCAGGTATATTAGTTAAACTTCAAATTATTTATTAGGTATATGAAAATGAAGGCATTTTAATTGTGTTACAATGCACATTTAGTTCAGTTACATTGTAATGTGCATTAAAAATGTTTTTATGGAAAGGTCAGAATTTAAGCTGGGGATGGGGAATCTTAGGCTTGGGGGCCATACCTGGCCTCTGGGGCTCCCCAAGACCATGCCCCCAGACCACAGCCTTCACCAGCCCTGCTCCCCACTCTCCTCAAGTTATATTCCTGCATGGAATGTGTCCTTGTGCTGATGCTTCTTGCTTGCCTGGATGGAAAGATGCATGGCGTGGGGGTGGGTGTAGAAACGTCCAGTGTCTATGGGGCAGAATGTAGGAGAGTACAGAGGAAAGTACAGCATCTGTTGCTCTGCCCATGTTTGCCTTTGGCCCTAAACACTGCTGTCAGGTTGCCCATGAGGGGATTCTCCATCCCTGATTTAAACCCAGAAAATTTAGCATTTTGTTAGCATTTTGAGGGCTGGCAAAAGTTTCACGTTGGAGATGGCCAGTTTCTGTACCAGCCTTCTATCCAGTGTCAGTGTGGTACTGTAAATGTCATAAAGCTCTCTGATTTCCCTGCTGAGTCTTTATACTTTTTGCCTCTTCACTTTATGGGAAAACCTGTCTCCTTCCTGAGGCACTTCAGAAAGAACTTAGCAAAAACTCCTTGTACATCTCTTGAATGGTGGTTTTTGTCTGATTATATGTATTTATTGCAATAATGTATAACCTGCTTTTCATGATGGAAATATTTCCAAGGCAGCTTACAGAGTAACAAAACTGTTAATAAAACTGCAATCACACTATTAAAATATTAAGCAGGATCCTTCCCAGAAGGCAGTTGTGGTAAAAGATCTTGGGGTGTGGGAGAGCATAGTCCCTCTGGAGCAGTCTCTAAGGCGGTCTTTTTCCTGCCTAGTAAATTGATATCTAGCTCTGGTTGAAGACACAGTGTGTAAAACACAAAGTTTTGTGGTTTTCTGTAGCATGTTTCCACCCTACATTTCTTTGAATCCATAGAACTTCCTATTCCTCAGTAAAAAGACCTTCATATGCATTTCTTTCTAGAAGCGCAAGCTTAAATCCCAATTCAAATTGTGTAGTTGATGTGCTTTCTTGTAAAGTTTGCATTCTCTTTGTCTGCTTTAAGCTTTCTCGTGCCTTCACACGCTTCTCATGACACCTGTGCTACTAGTAAGGTTCATCAGTAAGTTGGTAGATACAGGGCATGATGGGTAGAATGCCATACCTCTTGCTGTGGCAATACCAGTTAATGATAATGTTGCTTAATTTCACAGAGCTTATCGAAACACAACAGAAGTAACATAGGAACAGAAGGTGGACCTCCTCCCTTTGTGCCTTTTGGGCAGGTATGACGTGATTTTAGAATAGATTTAAACTTTGAAACAGAAGCGACTCTGTTGCATCTTAGAATATTTCTCCTTATTATTTCTTGAATTTATATATCGCACTATACCCGGAGGCTTTATTTTTAAAAAGATACATACAGTGGTACCTCTGGTTATGAACTTAATTTGTTCCGGAAGTCTGTTCTTAACCTGAAACCATACTTAACCTGAGGTACCACTTTAGCTAATAGGGCCTCGCGCTGCCGCCGCGCAATTTCTGTTCTCATCCTGGGGCAAAGTTCTTAACCTGAGGTACTACTTCCGGGTTAGCGGAGTCTGTAACCTGAAGCATCTGTAACCCAAGGTACCACTCTATAGGACTTTTTATTTCAGTATTTTGCCATTGTGTTCTTTAGATTCTAGTGTTTAACAGGATATGGTGCAGGAAAAAGATATTTAAGCATTAATTTACAAATTAATATAACTGTAAGAAACTACTGTATATTCTGGTGTATGAAACTACTTTTTAATCCAGGAAAATCTTCTCAAAAGTCGGGGGTCGTCTTATACGCCGGGTGGAGAATCTGCAGTTGAGTATATCTCAAACTCTATATTTTAACTGGAAAAGTTGAGGGTCGTCTTATATGCCAGAAAATATGGTAGTTTGAACATAACGCTTTTCTACATGTTTGAGAACTTTCAAGCGGCAGCCAAGTGCTTTCCCAGTCCGTTCTTTCAAGTGCCACAAGGAACATCAGCTACATGATACTTGCTATTTAGCAGTTAAATGTTTGGTTGGATAACTTTTTCATTTTAAGTTTTGCCCCTGCTTTGTACTTAGCTGTGTGTGCATGGGCCATCAGTATTGGTTTGTTTTTAGAATGCACACAGACGCGGCACGCACGCACGAACACACACACAAACACCCCTAGTTTCTTGTGCACGTACCTATGTCAATGAGACTATATTCTAAAAGCAGCTTGATATGTGGGGTAGAAAGTTTCAGTTTTTGCTGTTTGGTACCAACCAGTTGTCTAGAAATGGAGCATTCTTCTTCCAGTAGAGAGGATTCTTTAATCAAAGCAAATCAAAGCAAGACCTGAGTGGGGCTGGACTGGGAGGCTTCCTCTGGAGCCTCTTGTCCACTTCTTGGAACCTGCACCAAAAGAGCTTTAAGAGAGAGGAAGAGACGGGGGATCGTGCTGGGCTGCTTGAGTAACACAATTGCTCTCTTATAATTTATCTGTCTTGGTTACCTGTGTAGTAGAGACTGGGAAGTTCAGATCACAACTAGAATCTGGCATGTGGCTATGTTGTGATTTGATTCTGTTATATTAAAAATGAAATATATGGTAGACTGAGCTGCTTTTAAAATATGCTTTTACATTGCCAGAAGTGTGTATCTCAGCTGCAAGTGGACAGCAGGGAGCTTGATCGGAGAAAAACTCTGCAAGTGACAAGCACAGCGAAACCTGTCGGGGACAATGATGAGTTTGAAAAACAGCGAACAGCTGCTATTGCAGAAGTAGCAAAAAGCAAAGAGGTTAGAAAGAATGTCTGCTGTTTCTTCTTCTTCTTATTATTATTATTACAATAAATTTGTAACTTGTGGAGGTACTATAATGTCTGTGCATTCTCTTACTGGTATTGTATGGAGAAATGAATATGAAGGTATTTGCTGTGTTCCCACAAGAGAAATTATCGAATGGGGAGAAAGGGGGTTCTAAAGGAATTTGGCATGGAGCACTGCTGAAGAGAAAATCACCCAATCAGTTTGGAAGCATGCACTGTTCTATATTCATTGATTATAGTCATTTCGGCTAATTAGAAAACCTGAGTATGATAGATAGATAGATAGATAGATAGATAGATAGATAGATAGATAGATATTGGAAAAATATGTTTCAGTGCAACTTAGTACCTAGGTGTTTGCTTGCTTGTTGCTTGTTTTGGAAAGACCAGAAATACAGGGGGAGTAGATTCTTCAGATATCACACTAGCCAAGGATTAAAATGAATATGTATATTGAATCACATAAATATTTGAGACTTGGGGTAGATGTTTTGACTGGTTTATTTTGTACATAGAATGTTTTGGAACCAAAACTTATTGTTGTGTATAAAAGCAAGCAGTTTTAGTAATGTAAAAGGTCCCTTAAACTAAAAGCCTAACTGTACTGCCTGTGTCATCTCTATAAAGTATTGGTGATGAAATATTCTTACAATTTCTGATTTAGTAGTTTCTTATATAAGTTGTGGGATTCTCTCCCCACAGAAGTGTGTCTGGCTTCTTCACTCTGAGGCTTTTGGCAAATGCTGAAGATGCACCTCCTTGCCTTTGACACCTGAAATGTGTGTTTTCATAGCCCACTCTATTCTTGTGACTATAATCTGTTTTACATGTTTCTTATTCTGAGTTTTAAATTGTTGTAACCCACCCTGGGAACTGTTTGTGAAGGTTGGGTAATAAATTTGATAGTAATAATAATCCCCAATTATGCTTGTTAAAACCTTTTTACAGTATTTTGTGATTTCTAGAGAGACCAGAAGTGGAGCTATAAATCAAATTTTTGTTTGCAGGAATGCTAAAAATGAGTATCTTCAGACTGGCTTTCTATAGTGGTTATATAAAGAAAGCTAGTATTGGTGTTACTGAAACATTATTTTCCTTATCTCTTCTCTAAAAGACTAAAACGTTTGGAGGAGGTGGCAGTACTAGAAGCAATCTCAGTGTGAGTGCAGGAGGGAATCGAATCAGGGAAGTGTTCCAAAAAGAGAAGATGAAGCCTGAGGGGAAAAATGAAGGTGTCTATCGAGAACTGGTAAGGCTGGAATCTCAGCAAGCCTTCAAACGTCAGTATTTTATATGAAGTTTAAAGGACGTTGGGGGGGGGGAAGGAGAGGTATGCAGACATCCTGACTACCAGTACAGTTCCTATGTGTTATATTCAGTGGAGCTTACTGAAGGAGCTTATTTCAGTTACCAGTAGGATTGCAGCCTAACTCAATATTTGATTAAAGTAAAATGTTAAAATGCAAGAAAATTGAAAACCAATTATCATGGCTGAAAGGTATCATCTTTGCAAATCCCCCCCCCCCCCAAATACAGATTGATGTTGAGTTTTTCAACTATGAAAATGTTGCTGGATTTTAGTGGTAATAAATAAATAAATAATAAATAAATAAATAAATAAATAAATAATAAATAAATAAATAAATAATTTTCTACCCCACTAATCTGGCTGGGTTTCCCCAACCATTCTGGGTGGCTTCTAACAAAAGATTAAAAATACATTAAAACATCAATCATTTAAATTTCCCTAAACAGGGCTGCCTTCAGATGTCTTCTAAATGTCATATAGTTGTTTATTTCTTTGACATCTGATGGGAGGGCGTTCCACAGGGTGGGTGCCACTACCGAGAAGGCCCTCTGCCTGGTTCCATGTAACCTCACTTCTCGCAGTGAGGAAACCGCCAGAAGACCCTTGGTGCTGGACCTCAGTGTCCAGGTAGAACGATGGAGGTGGAGACGCTCCTTCAGGTATACTGGGCCGAGGCAGTTTAGGGCTTTAAAGGTCAGCACCAACACTTTTGAATTGTGCTCAGAAACGTACTGGGAGCCAATGTAGGTCTTTCAAGACTGGTGTTATGTGGTCTTGGCGGCCGCTCCCAGTCACCAGTCTAGCTGCCGCATTCTGGATTAGTTGTAGTTTCCGGGTCACCTTCAAAGGTAGCCCCACATAGAGTGCATTGCAGTAGTCCAAGCAGGAGATAACTAGAGCATGCAACACTCTGGCAAGACAGTCCACGGGCAGGGAGCATCTCAGCCTGCGTACCAGGTGGAGCTGGTAGGCAGCTGCCCTGGACACAAAATTGAGCTGCACCTCCATGGACAGCTGTGAGTCCAGAATGATATTTATTTATTGAATTAAGGGGCACAGTTGCCCCATTCAGGACCAGGGAGTCCCCCATACCTGCCTGCCCCCTGTCCCCCACTAAAACTGATTTAAAATGTTGTTCTTTTGCCAAATCTGTAGTTTGACATCAACCTTGCTAGTAATTATTTAAAAGTCATTGTGGCAGCAGTGTGCAAGTTGAACTGTTCTTGCAAGCTGTGGTCAGAATCCAGAGAAATGCAAAGCTAGTACCTTAGAATCATAGAATCATAGAGTTGGAAGAGACCACAAGGGCCATCCAGTCCAACCCCCTGCCAAGCAGATCCCTGTGCTATACTGTCTTTATTAAACAGCAGATCCCTGTGCTATACTGTGAACTGCTTCTGAAACTGAAGGAGCTTTCAAAAGCAGTTTGGCATGGAGGTTAGCTATTCAAGACGGAATTTAAATGTTTGAGGTTACCTGTGCGCATGTATCCCTCTTGAAATTGGTTGGAAAGCACTTGTCTTGTGATCTTGTGTGTACATGAAGTACTAATTTGTGTTTTAATTTAATACAAATATTCACTTTAAAAGTAAACAGTTTTATGGGTACATTGTATTCATGGTTTACATTTATTCATGTCTTCTATTGCAGGTTGATGAAAAGGCTCTCAAACACATAACAGAAATGGGTTTCAGTAAGGAAGCAGCAAGGCAAGCGCTTATGGATAACAGCAACAACCTTGAAGCTTCATTGAACTTCCTTCTGAACAGCAATAAACAAACGACTGTGCAAGGGCCACCTCCTAGAGGTACAACTTTAAAGGCTGCATCTTAGAGAAAAGCATTTGAATAGGAACAATTTACTTCTGAAGGTTTTTGGTGGTTTTCTGTGAAGCCACCACCTACAATTACTTCCTACACATTGCTGGTGATGTGTAGAGTGTGAGGCTATTGTAATACAGTACATAATGGAATACAGCACCCCAAGGGATTCTGTAGTTGTGGTGCTGTAAAGCTTCTTTCAGCGAATGTCTAACCTGCCTTAATGTCACCAAGGTCTTGGGAGTTAGAATGTTATTTGGCTACCATGGGTTGAGCTGCTGAGTTCCTTCAGAGGAACATGGCGGACAGCAAGGCCAAAGGGGGCACATGAGCCCAGGAAATGACTTGGCACAAGGAACTAGGGAAAAGTTGTTTGGAAGAAGGGGGTGATGCAGAGGAACGGTGAAAAGGAGCAGGAAAGCTAGGAAAGAGTATGCAGAGGTACACCTATCTAGGAACCTTAAGGGTAAAGTTTCTTCTCCTCCTCCTTTTTCTTCATTAAATTTATATACTCTACTGCATCCTAAGATCTCAGGGCGGTTCTCAAGGTAAAAATACAGGATAAAAGCACAAAACAAATAGTTATAACAAAAACAGAGCAGTGTCCCCACCCTGCCACAAACACTTTTAAAGGGCCATAGAAAATTAATCAGCCCAAGGCCTGGTTGAAGGGGAATGTTTTCACCCAGCACCTAAAGACATATGATGAGGTCGCCAAACAGACCTCCCTGGGGAGAGCATTCCACAAACAGGGAGCCACTGCAGAAAAGGCCTGTTCTTGTGTTGCCACCCTTTGGACCTCTTGTGGAGGAGGCACATGAAGAAGGGCCTCATGAGGATCAAAGAGTCAAGGTTGGTTTATATTAGAATTAAGCCAAAAAACAGTTTAAACAGAACCTCTTGGAATTTCCACTTGGTTTATTTTTCCCATATGCTTATTTACAGGAGCACTGACTGGGAAAGAGGTGTCAGAAAGGGAGGAGTTAATTCTTATCCACAGTGGAGATGAACACTCCATCACTGGGATCAGCACACTTTTTAACTTTGGCAGGATCTTGTAAACAACACATCTAATTTTACCAATTCTTTCCTTACTTTCCGGCATTGCAAGAAGTGAAGGGGGTGACTAGATCCAACTGCCTGGGTGCTGCATGGAGCGCCTGTCTAGAAAAACGAATTAAGGAAGGCCCAAGAGACGCATGGGTCCTGCCTGAATTTTGGGCCCTGGCAGCTGCCAAAAGAGGCCAACTGTTGATCCTGTCTCTGTTTACTAGCTATTTTTATGCCTCAGTCTAGCAGTTGTTCCTGCCTCCGCCTCCAGAGGCACAAGCATGACATGTATTCAAGAGAACCATCCTTTCGGATGTAAGACATTACATTCATGCACTGTAAAAATATTGGATTCTTCATTTTCTGGCCTAGATCAGAAGAAAAAGATTTACAGAAAATCCGTGTATGCTAATTTAGATGTACACCTGCAGATACATGTTTTGTTTATTTAAACACAATTTATGTACTGCTTGAAGGCAGCCGTGTGGAGGGAAGCTTTTAATGTTTGATGGACTACTGTATTTTAATAATTTGTTGGAAGCCCGCCCAGAGAGGCTGGGAAAACCCAGCCAGATGGGCGAGGTATAAATAATAAATTATTATTATTACTGCTGTGTGGTAAAAGTAGAATGTGCACAATTACCAGTTTCTGTGTCTTATTCTACCTTAAAATATGGATACTACAGAAGGTTTTTGGCTATTACTTCCACTTTCTTTTATATTCTGGCTCCCATCCCACCCCATTTAGTTCATGGATTCTTCCTGTAACATTTGCAGTTAATTCCCACTGGACCGTCTATAGTGGTCAGGTTCAGTGACTTTTAAAAGTTTTGTCATGCATTGAAGAGGCAAGGCAAGCTTGCTGTTTTGGTCAAATAAGAATAGTGTTGTTACAGACTGCTATATGCACAATTTTTTTTTTTAAAAAAAGTCTCATAAATCAGTTTGAGTGGGCATAAGGTAAAGGGTTCATTTTAATGGCCATGCATGCCCTAGTCAGGTGATCATCTCACATGATGAGAGGGAGAAAAGGAGCTATCTTGATAACTGGCTTGGTTTCCAACCTAGCTCCCCTCTCTGCTTTGGAGGGTGAATGTTTATAATGGAACCATGCTGAATTGTGGGAGCTCCCTGTAGAATTAGAACCCTAATTGCTTACAGTATTTGGAATTTGCCAGAGCATGAAAAACTTACCTTGCATCCAGGTGCAAAGATTTTCTCTGAAATATATATCCTACTTTAATACACCTTAGCATGGTAGGTGTAAAATATTGTCAACAAAAATATGGAAAAGTTCTATAGCCATCTAGTTCAGCCTTCCCCAACCTTGTGTCCCAAGGCTGTTGTTGGAGAGCATTTGCCATGCTGGCTAGGGGTGGTGCAGTTGTTCTCCCAACAATGTCGGGAAACACAAGATTGGTGCAAGTGAATCCAGTTGATAAGTTACTACATTCCTTTAAGGCTTCTCTGTATACCTAACTTTAAAATACTTTGAATTGCTTTATCTTTCAAGCTAAGTTCATTTGACCGTAACTAAACAGGTTATATGGTTTATCTCTAGGGAAGGGGAAAGGCAGAGGCCGAATACGACCTGAAGATGAGGAAGAACTAGGAAATGCCAGGCCATCGGCTCCTAGCACACTGTTTGACTTCCTGGAGTCTAAAATGGGTACTCTTGCAGTAGAAGGTATGTAGACAGGGTGGGAGTTGTTTGCAGCTTTTTGCATGACACCATGAGTAGATCCACCATCCATATGAGTAGATCCAACTCCTTGGCTAGTTCACAAGTCCCAACTGCTGTGCCTAGGATGGGGCTTAGAAAACCTCCTGCATATACCGGTAAGTCTTCAGTCCTTATAGAAAGATGCTGGAACTCTTATCTCCTTGACTTATTTGCTCTCTTTGCTGTGAGCCTGTGTGTATATGATCTTAGACTGTTAACTGGAATTCCTGTTGACCAAACTTTGGACCGTGCCTTGGTCTCACTCTGATTCACCCTGTAAGTGAAATCTGACTCTTGACAGCAGGATATGGACCATTGCCACACTGGCTGGGGTTCATGGACGTTGTAGTTCAAAACAGGGCACCCCATTGGCTAAGCTTGATCTAGGGTAATAATTGACTGGTTAAATGTCCAGGTTTGGGTCTGGAGCAGGGTCTGAAGTGAGGTCTGCAGCCTCCATTGGTACCACCAGCAACACTGAGGACAGATGTTGAGGTCATGACGACGCCAGACTTGGATGCCTCCGAGGCGGATGAGGGGTGGTGGTGAGAGTTGGGAGGGGGGGGTTCATTTACTATTGTTGTTTTTGTTCGTGGGATTTTTAGTTGAATATAGAAGGTTAGTTGTATGATGTAGGCGGCATGCTGATGGTGTGCCCAGTGCACGCATGCTCCCACAACCCTCCCCCCGGTGGCAAAGGTGTCCTCTTTTTTGCTTTTTAGAATATGGCTACCCCATCTTAAGTTTCTCCAACACCACTTCACAAAGGGGTAGGGGGGATTGCTCAGTCCCAGTCTCCCTGAAACTCAGAGCATTGTTTTATGGTTGCCGTGGCCCTACACTTCAAGTCACAGAGTTCCACTGCTGGAATCAGCTACTCCAGGATGAGGGACTTGGCACAAAAGTGCAATGACTCGGCTTTGTGATTCTCTCATAAGACCATAGTCAATATTTATCTTCTCAAGCTAAGAGCCATCTGCCTGGCATGCATTCACATCCAGTTACTTTTCCATGGGAAGCAGCTTGATTCATACCAACGGCGCCTCAACCCTTTTCCTCCATCAGCAGGCAGTCAGTGTGAGACCCAGTCACTTGCACTTCACCCAGGGGCCACACGGTTCTTCAGAGTGGCAGAACAGTAGACCTAATCCAGTGTTTCCCAAAATGGGTGATACCGCCCCCTGGGGAGGCGCTGCAAAGATCCCAGTGCAGTTGGTGGGTGTTGAAGAAAGCTGAGGGGGCGGTGGAAGCGACAACACCTCCCCTGGCTCCAGCGGTCATGCTGGAGGCCAGGGGTTTTCCCAGATTTGGGTGAGCCATTTTCAGCTTCACCCAGACTTGGGAAGTAGATTGCAGCTTGCCTGCCTATTTGGCCAATGGCAGGTAGGCTATGGCGCCAGCCCCACCACTGGGGCGGATTGGACTGAGCCGGTCGGCTTCACTCTGGTACGGCCCATGGGTTTTTAATCCTGGGGCCTAGTTCACTTCATAGAGCTGCACATTAATAAATGGAAGGCAGCGCACTAGGTTCATCCTTCTCATTAGGATTGTTTTTAATGTTATTTGTAATTTTTATTTTAATATTATCCTTCGTTATCTTCATTTTCTGTGTGTAATGCAAAATGTTACTATGGTTGATTTTAATAAATGATTTTATAATTTCAAGTTTCAAGGTGTCTTATTTACAACATTTTTCTTTACTGTGGTGTAGGACGCAGGTAGAAATATAGATACATAAAAGAATGCAAATTTGTCACTGCATCTTTATCTTCGTTCACTTAAGGAAGGTAGATTTCCAGGGGGGCACTGAGCATTTTGTTTCTGAAAAGGGGGCAGTAGGCCAAATAAGTTTGGGAACCTCTGGAGTAATCCATCCAGGCAGCAAAGAGGGAAACTTTAAAAGCGACTGGTTGAACAGATAACATTTTAATCCCAGCAAATTGGTTATCCATGAGTTGGCTTATACTTGGATCATCCAGTGAAAAGATCAGAATGTTTTTTTCTCCAAGACCAGTCCTAGTGGGACCTTTGGTGTGCTGCCTTGTCTTTCCCACTCATGCCCAGAATATTAACCAAGATCTAAGCAGAAAACGCATATTGGTCATCTTGGGGACTTCTTTCTGGCCAGGTTGTGTATGGTTTGCCTGTGTTTGTTACAGCTCAGACTTCACCACTGTTGCATTGTACAGTCTACCCAAACTTGCTTAGCCAATAGCCCTTCCTTTATTTTAGACTGGGCTTGCTCCAGCTTTACTGTAGAGGCTCAAAGTTCAGGGCTAGGAGGCTCTGGGATATTCTTCTGGAGTACTTTACACTCTACTGGCAGCCCAAAGGGACTTGGCTCATAGGATATACCAGAACACTTGGACTCATTTAATTCTGTGGTGTCAGAATGATTGTTTCTCTATGATGGTTTTGGTTGAGGTCTAAAGCCTAATACCCTCTCCAGCCAGCTTCCCACAGAAGTAGTAATGGCCTCCAACTAGGATGGTTTTGTTTTTTTAAAAAAGGATAAGACAAATTGATGGAATATATTTCTCCCTTGTTAAAAATGGCTACAAACCACATTGGCTGTGTTCTGTCTGCACTGTCAGAGGCAATATGCATCTGAATTACGTTTGCTGGGAATTACAAGTAGGGTGAGTGCTGTAATGCTCAGGTTCTGCTTTTGGGCTTCTCATATGCTTCTGGTTCGCCACCGCCACTGAGAAAAAACAGGGTGCTGGACTAGAAGGGCCACGATCCTGAATTCTTACATACCTTGCTCTTATAGCAGGTATCTGTGAAGACAATGGTAATGCACTTTTGAAAGTATCTGAGGTGCGTCCTTGAATAGGATGTTGCCATTTTGAAACTGAGGGAATAAAATAGATCTTATATTAGTAAATATTTTGTTGTTGTTGTTCAGTCGTTCAGTCGTGTCCGTCTCTTCGTGACCCCATGGAACCAGAGCACGCCAGGCACCCTATCCTCACTGCCTCCTGCAGTTTGGCCAAACTCATGCTAGTCGCTTCGAGAACACTGTCCAACCATCTCATCCTCTGTCGTCCCCTTCTCCTTGTGCCCTCCATCTTTCCCAACATCAGGGTCTTTTCCAAGGAGTCTTCTCTCCTCATGAGATATTTACCAAATAAATATTTACCAAAATGTAAATTAAAACATAAATAGATATAGATACAGATACAGATATATACGCACATTGCAGGATTAATACTACTGTGGATAATTTATCACAACTGAAAAAGCACTGGTACCTAGTTATAGAGAAACAGTTTTGCCTGGTGCCTAAAGATATGTAATGAAGGTGAGCCTCCTTGCGGAGAGCCTTCCACAAGTGGGAGCCACTGGAGAAAAGACCTGTTCTCGTGTTGACACTCTCTGGACCTCTTGTGGAGGAGGCACAGGACGAAGGGCCTCAGATGGTGATTGCAGGGTCCAGGTCAGTTCATATGGTTCATATGTTGGCTCCCCGACTATTTTATGTGAAGTGAAACAGTAAACATGTGGCATTAACCTTGAAGCTACTATGAGGAGGGATGTTACTGGTCTAACAGAAGTGTGATGTTTTGCATTAGAAATTGTACTCTAATATCTGATAGTTGCATAGTTCCAGACAGTGGGATAAACAGAGAAAGTTTGGTATATAGTGTGCAATTGGAAGACCAAGGGGCTAAGAGCTATTTCTTCCTTTAAGTTAAAAAACAACAGCACAAATTTTATTCCGAGCATGTTTTGCACTATATTGTTGACCTCTTCCAGTCATTTTGAACCCATTGTTGCAAAAATTAAGGAAAGGTGTCTGAAGTTACAGTTTCAAACACTTTAAGGGGGGGAGGAGAACCTGTGCACCATTTGGAAATTATTTTTTAAAAGAACTGCATTATTTGCATGTGAAGAAGCTTTCAGTTTTCTTTAGCATTTTATTTAATGAGAAGCTTCCTTTTAAAAGTAGTTTAACTTGAAGTATTTTGAAGTATTTAGCCTACATGTAAAAGGAGATTTTACTTGTTATGGAACCACTTTCAAATTTTACAAAGAGATAGTCGTTTCAGCAGCTACTTGAGGCACCTTTCCTGGAAATAAGCTTGTAGTTGTGTAGAACGCAATTTATGAAGCTCCGAGCTGTGGTTGAGTTTTGTTTCTCCCAGTTTCTGTGATTTGTTGTTGAATGTCTCTTGGCAATACCTGACCTCCTTAGCGATGTCTTGTATTGCTGGATGGAAATCTTGCTAATGGGAAAACTCCGCTTTTTCCTCCTTCAGATACACACTCCCCCCCCCCCATCCAAAAATGGGAAGCTTAGTTCCAAATGGTTTCAACACATGTGAACCACCCTGAGATCTGCAAATGAAGGACAGTATACAAATTTAATAAGCAACAACAATGCTGACCTGGTGCAAAAACAGAATTGTCTTCTGCAGGAAATTTTGCAGAGAACTTTAATCCAGGGATGGTGGGACCTTGTGGACTCCCAACTCCCATCCGTCTCAGCCAGCATGACCAGTGACATAGGATGATGGCTATGAGTTCCCCATCTCTGCCTTTAGCTAAGAACTTGGGGATTGTTGCACCATTATGGGGCTCGCCTTAGGTCTATCAGTCGTACAAGCTTATCAGCAGTTCATTTTCGTAGCCTAAAGGAAACTGACAGGAACTCCACCCCCGCCCACATTTCCTCTTGTATTATTCCATCTCCAGTGAGCCATTAGCCCAAACTCTCAAATGGCATATGTGCTTTCGCTGGACAGTAGTAACAAACCTATTTTGACACTCAAGAGCAGGACATGCTGTTTTGTCACACAGCTAGACATCTTTTCAGCTATTATGGTAAAATGAAATTGGGGAAAATAGCTTGGAAAATGGTTCAGTCTTTGCCTTAATTGCAAGACAGGAAAGCTTTTGTCTTATACTAGGTAGTTTTAAGATGACAAGCACTTCCCTTTTAAGTTGTCAGTCAATCATTTTATTCACTTAGGCTCCCATAAATCTGTGACCTTGAAATAATCATGCCAGGCTAACCTCTTTCCCTTTGCAGGAAGCTGCAGAAATTCATTGGGTTGGAAACATCTGCTGTGATGGTTAATAAAATCAATGCTTTTTTAATGGATGGTGCCTTTCAAAGTCCAAAATTACTGTCAAATACAAATACTTTGAAGTGACAGGGTAGCAGAATTACACCAGTCCACTGACATACCTGTCTCAAGGTGGCCTCTGACTGCAACAATTCTAATGAATGTTTTTCGTCTGTGTTCAGCCTGAATTAGTAAAATTTGCTAGGGAGATCAACCAAATTAGATACTTTGTACACTCAAGAATTCCAGCACACATTTTGGACAGAAATAATTAAGCAATATAAACAATTGATTTGAGAAGGGGGGGAACTAATAATAGTCAAAGCAAAGCATGCACCTTCAGATTTATATTTGGATTTAACATAGTGTGTGTGTGTGTGTGTGTGTGTGTGTGTGTATAGTATTTTACTGGGAGCACTAATATATGAATTTCTTTTGTTTAAAACAAGTCTTTGACACAACAAAGAAGCAAAAGTTTATGACTTCTGCTTTTATACTCTGCTCAACAATGAAGATTGGGTTTGCTTCCCTTACTATTTAAGCTAGACCTGCACAAATTGAAGCCTGTGGATTGTTTATACACTGTAGTCTCTTTCCTGGCCATTTCACCCCTCAGCCCCCTGGATTTGAACTACTTTTAGGCTTGTGGCCCTTTCCTTTCTCCTTGATGGAGTTAAGAAGTTACAGTCATTCCATGGTTTAGAGATTGTGGTCATTCCATGAAATACTTTCCTCTGAGGCATTGTTTTCATTCTCCCTTACTCGATTTGCCAGACATCTGAGTTGAGCGGACTATGGTTACCTGCAAAATAAGAAACATCCCAAACCACGAACCCTTCAAAGCATGGTTTGATAGCAGTTGCTGATTAGCGGTAGCCATAGTTTGCTCTCATTAACAGCTTCGAACTGAAGAGCTTCGAAGTGCTTATCTTTAGGTGGCTCATGCCCCCAATGTTTAACTCCTGTAGCTTGTGAAAACATCATTCAGGTTAATACCAGCTACAGCGTATGAGCACTTTCCCATGTGTCCTGCTAACATAGATTATTGACATGCTTCTTGATTGCACCTTATAGAATACTGGTAGTTCTATGGGAATGTTCTATGAAGTTTTATTATGTTGTGATTTTATTATTATTTTTAACCCCTTTTTAATTTCATGTGAATTCTTGACTTTTATGTGTAAATTTGGCATCCTGGAATCCTTGCTGAGAGGCAGGATATACCGGTAACTAAAATAAATATAGGTTGAGAGTGACATTGTGACCTTAGACTCCATGTATTATTTATACACCAGATGATCAACTACACATTGGTTTCCAAATATCTAAACTGTCTTTAGGAATTAAAATTGTTTGATACTGATTAGCTGTGTCACTAATAACTCTTGTTTTTCTTTTGTAGAACCAAAGTTACAGATGTCACAGCAGCACCAGGGGCAGCAGAGAGTAATGAATACTGAGCAAAACGGCATAAAAGTTCATAGTCAGCAAAGGCATGTTCCTCGAAATGACACTAGGCAGCCAAGGAATGAGAAGCCCCCTCGTTTTCAGCGAGACAGTCAAAATTTGAGGCACGTCATGGAGGGGAGTGTATTAATGAGAACCAGAGCTTCTGAAAGACAAAATTCTTTGGGCCCTGAACAATGGATTGAAGAGAGAAATAGGTGTGATAGACTTTATGCTCGAAAAGATACTGCCTTTCCCACAGCTGTTCACCCTGGTGACTTTCATTTCAAGCGGGACATCCCAGTGCAAAGCAGACAAGGGAAAGTTGCATCACCCATGGAAATGAAAGAGAATTCTGCTGCTCAGGATGCGTCTGACAACAATAATCAGAAACAGGGAAGTAGGGAAAACCAGATACACCACCCTGACAATTTCTATGATAGGAAAACACTAATGCTAACAAATGAAACTTTAACTGGCTTAAAAAATGAGCAGCACTTTGGTATGAACATAGATTATCAAAACCCTATTAGAACTGATCGTTTTAGTTCTGTACCAAATGGCGATGTGGAACATTTTCAGAAAGGAAGGAGAGTTGGACCTATTAAACTGCCTGCACCCAACATGGCCACAACATTTGATGTAAAAATGTACTATGATACTGGGCCCAAAAAGAGATCTGGGCCCATCAAACCAGAAAAAATGGTGGAACCATCTACTTCAAGAGAGTATGGGAAAAGCTGGCAACCAGGGGATGAATGTTTTGCCCTTTACTGGGAAGATAACAAGGTATGCCCTACTCAAATCAAGTCAAATTGTATTGCTTCTGTTTTAAGTGCAAGAGGTGTCTTTGTACTGTCAAACTCGGGCTATTGTTTTGGGGAAAGGGAGGTTGATAAAATATCCCTGTTTATTATATTGTGGTTTTGTGTTGTGAACCACCCTGAGATCTATGGGTATAGGGCTGTATACAAATTTAATAAACGATAATAAATAAGAATAGTAAATAGTTTGCTACCTGGGTTTGTAAAGTTTTTCTATCCTGACTTCCTGTCCTTGGTGGCACTCTGTTGGGTTGTGTGGAACTAAGTTTTTTTTTTGTCATATCTATAGTAATGGGTGTTCAGAGGATATTTCCTTAAAAACAGTAGACTTGAAATAATCCTGGGTAATAGGTATGAAACAGAAAGTGGGACTCTTAAGAGTAAGTTTTCTCTGAATAAGTGATCATAAAGAGACAGATGTGCAGCCTTGTTTGTTCCCTCTGTACAAAGTGTATAAAATGTAAGGCACTTAAGCAATTTAAGGATATTTTAATTTTTAAACAATAGATTATATTTGCTATTATTTAGTAAAACCTTTAAACTTGAACTGCAGGTGCCTTTTTAAGAATCAAGGATATGGAACAATATTTACAACTGATAAACAAAATCAACCATTCATTTTTAGGATGATTTGTCATCTTTTAATTTTTAATTATTATTCTCTAGTATGTAATGCAGTTTGCCAACTCACGCCTCACTAATTAAATTGTCCCCTATCATTTAATCAGCTAAACTATTGGTTGATAAAATTGCAGATTTAAAACTTGCACTAGCAGTGTTTTAAAAGAAAATGGATAAAGTTAATATCTGCTGTTTCTTATACATTTTCCCTAATCCTATTACAAATTGGTTTTTATTACATGGTTTGTGCATATATTGTTGCTTTTGCAACTAAAATGTGTGAACTTCTGTTTTAAATGTCTTTTCCAGTTTTATCGAGCAGAAATTGAAGCTCTTCATTCCTCTGGGACAACTGCAGTTGTTAAGTTCTGTGATTATGGAAACTATGAAGAGGTGTTACTAAGCAACATCAGACCCATTCAAGCTGACACCTGGGTACGTGATAATAAATTGTATACAAAGAGATAAAGTGCATAGTTCATACGAACAATGAAGCCATAAACAGATGACTGGTAATCGTGCAGAGAGTTTGAAGTAAAAGCCTGAAGAAGAGAATTCTAGAACTGGTTTAAGACCTTCTTTATTACATATTCATCCATAAACAATGCCTTAAAGAATCTGCATGTGGTCTTACACTCATGTAATAAAATGTAAATTGTTCGGGCAATATACTCTTGAGTCACTAGCAAAATAATATTTATATGAAAAATTAACAGGATGCTTTTTAAATTTGCTCTGTCAAATTGACTGACAGCTTCCATATGGTTCTATTTTAGTTTAGGAGATGATGAATTCATAAGTCTTAAATTCCAAAGGGTTTTTTAATCTATCTGTATGTACAGGTAAAATTAGAGCTGCTTCCACCATTGTTTTAATCGTGCTCATTATTTTGACAAATGCTACTTAAGTATATTAGATAGGTACAATAACCATAAAGACCTAAAGTGCTTCATAAAATATGCCATTGTAAAAGGTCTTATACATCATGTTCATGGAAAGCTCTCTTTAGGTAAAACTAGTGTTTAAAAAACCCTTTTGTTTAGTGCACGTTTATTCAAGAACAATTGGATTGTATCCAGTGATGCCCAAACTGCCTCCCAGCCAATTTATTTCTCGATTTCCCACTCACACCCCTGATCCCATAGAAGCATCCTTGCATGAGTGCAGCATTGGTAACCACCCACTGCTTTGAACTCCGTTTTACTAGGGCTGCCTGCATAATTGGCTATGATGACACTTTATAACTACCCTGTTAATGGTACACAGAAGAGTGAGTGCTTGAATTGGCTTTTACATTTTCAATCCTTTCTGTGCTCTCTTTCTGAGTTTTTTCATGGATTTTTGACAACCCAGTAGAAAAATTAAAAATCCATTATGGTTTTTTATAAATTTTATGACTTAACACAGCAGTTCAGGTAGTAATTACTAGAACTCGTGCTACATTTTTTCATGCTGCTGATAATTCCTCACATTTTATTCTCTTTCATATAGCTGCAAACATATTATGTAAAGTGGAGGACCTTGTTTTTCTTTCCATACAAGCTTATGCATTCTCTTAGTACTAGTTTCTTCTAGCAATTCAGGATGGGGACAGTCAGTTGATGTCTAGAGTCTCCTGCTCTTTTCCGTCCCATCGGATTAGCTCTCAAATTCTCTGGCATCCAGCCCAATCTGAAATGTATCATGTACTGTCACGGTCCCTGTTGTGGGTCCCCATGCAGATCTTCTTGCACGACTCCCAGATTTCCAGGCAACATTGAAGTAGGTTTAGAAGCCATCAGTGCTGTCACACATCTCTGCAGGATCTCGAGATAGGACCCAGGAGCATTATGCATCTCAATGGTTTCTAGCATCTTGTTCCTGTGCAACATTCAGAGCCTCAGTTGGAGGCAGCAAAGAAAGCTCCAGGCCATATTGTGGCAGCCACTGGAAAACCCAACTTTTGTCATACCTGTTTTCCTGGCCTAGAGACCCAATACACTCATCATTCAGAATCTGTTTAGTTTTCAGATGTCCTGTGGATATCCAGCAAAGAATTTGAGTCATTTCAGGATGAAATAAGAGAATCCATCCAAAGCTCTCATTTGTATTGATGCATTGCTAAAGATGAGTTATGCTAGTTCAGTGTTCATCTGATTATGGGCTTGGTCAACCTGTTACATGATCGGAAGGACATCACCTGCTCTGTGCTCTTGTTGCTTGTGGTGGATGCAGACATACCAGTTCCAGCCAGCGTGCTTCATTATGATACTATGGTCATGCACAGTCTATAGCACCAGGAGGAAAACTGGTAGGCAGGCCTGAAATAGCAGGAGCAGCTGCAAGTAGCAGGTGAAAATACAAGGACAGAGAAAAGAGAGAGGAAGAGGCTCAGTGAGTTGGAGTCAGTCTGTTGAAGGACAGGTGTGTGTGCCACACTCACCCACCCCCCGTGGTGGCCTTTTCTAATTGTCTTGCCTCAAATTTTACATAATGAAGATACTCATAATACACACACTTAAATTGACAACAAAGCAACATGAATAATGCACCATTAGGATTTGGTTGATTTGGAGAGTGCATGTGAATAATGCTCTGGTTGCAGAAGGCATCCAGCCTAATCTCCAAACAGTGGCCAGTAAGAGAACTGCCCCTTGTTTTGTTTGGATCCTGCACCTGGAGGTGTACTTAGAAACGGCCTTTTTATTTTTGCTTCCTTACCATGGAATTGAGTAATTTCCATTTTGTTGAAAATAAACAAAAATGGATAGTCTTTTACAGCTTCAATCCTGATATGGTTCTGACTCCTAAGCTCTTCACAATATTGTTGGAGTCCTGGCAGAAGAAAAGTAGCATACATTGACTAATACTAAAGTATCTGATAAGGAATACAGGGAAGGAATGTTACTGTAATAAATGCATTTCAGTTATATTAGAAATAAAAGAAAGGGCTACATGAATTCTGTATGTTTCCTTAAGCAATAAATGTGAGATTTTGAATGAGTTCTTTTCAAGCAGACATACAGGTCTTTCAATAGAAAATGTAGATGAAGAAGCTTGCACTTTCCATCGCTCAAGTATTGTTTGAACGTTGAACTTGGCTATAGATATGTACCCTTATATATGCAATCCACTGTTGTGCTAAATGTAGCAGTGATCACAAAATAAAGGTATATGTTTGCAAAAAAGGAGCCCAAAATTAAATGCCATCATAACAATAAACTTTTTCTTTTGCAACATTTAAAATAAATTTGAAAAGCATGCATTGTTCAGAGACTTCAGGCTAAATTAAGTCTGTTCTGTAGAAATGTAAAATAAACACAAGATAACTTAAACCTAAAGTGTTATGTTTTTCTCAGATTTCAGGAATACATTGGTTACAAATGATTATGCACTCGTCAGCATTTAATTACATTATCAGTACTAGTTTTTCTTCTTACTCTCATACGTCTGTGTGCTTCTCAGTAATCCGTAGCATTTGGCTTTATTTCTGGAAGTAGAACTTAAGCATCTGGTTATAATATAGCTGTGTATGGTTGCTGTCTAAGTGTACTCTTAACCCTGCAGTAGCCCAACAGAAATAATGAGGTACTTTCGAGTGACAGTGCTTCAATAATGGAGCAAATCTTTTCAAACAAGTACCTCTTGCATCAGTCAGCAATTTTGAAACTTTTCATCTTCACAGAACACTTCACTTCAACATGTCTGCCAGGCGCTCTTGTGCATTGCAGAGGGTTCTCAAGCATATTTTAGGTTGCACACGAACTTCACAGGAGGCACTGGTTAGGCCTGATGAGCTGAGTGTGCCTTAGAACCAAGACACCAAACATTTGGAAGTTAGTTATGTTTAATCCAGATAGATAGATACCTTATTGTCATTGTACATAGTACAACAAAACTGAATGCCACCCCCCATTTACAGCCACATATAGCATTTATACATTTACAGCCACACATACACATACATACCATCCATCACGACTCCCCAAGATCATATCATTTGGTTACAGCATTTAAAATAGTTATAGCTCTTGGATAAAAACTGTTTTTTAGTCTATTCGTTCTTGATTTAATTGTTCTGTATCTCTTGCCCGAAGGCAACCATGCAAACAGACTATATCCAGGATGAGATGAATCCTGTAAAATGTTTGCTTTTTTGAGACAATGGGAGCTATATAGTTTGTCCAAAGATGGGAGAGGATGACCGATAATCTTTCGGGCTGTGGTTATGACCTTCTGGAGCATTTTCCTATCGGTGACTGTGCAACTGGCAAACCAAGCACAGATACAGTATGTAAGAATGCTCTCTATGCTGCCTCGATAGAAGGACACCAGCAGTCTCTCACTCAGATTGTTCTTCTTTAAAAGTCTGAGGAAATAAAGTCTCTGCTGGGCCTTCTTTACCAGAGCAATGGTATTAGCGCTCCAGGTCATACCCTGCTCAATAGTAACACCCAGAAACTTGAATACAGCCACCCTCTCCACCCGGTTCCCACCAATATACAAGGGCTGAATGTCCGCCTTTTTTCCCTGTAGTCCACTACCAGTTCCTTGGTCTTAGCGATATTAAGGACCAGATTATTTTCTCCGCACCAACCACAGAGCCGCTCCACCTCGTCTCGATAGGTGGACTCATCCCCCTCGGAAATGAGCCCCACCACAGTGGTGTCATCAGCAAACTTGATGATTTTGTTGCTAAGATGGGTAGCTGTACAATCATACGTATAGAGGGTATAGAGCAGGGGACTCAACACACAACCCTGTGGGGAGCCAATGTTAAGGCTAAGGGCTGTGGACATATATGACCCTACTCTAACCCTCTGAGAGCGGTCTGACAGAAAGTTCAAAACCCAGAGACAAATGGAGTTAGAAAGTCCAAGCGCCTCTAGTTTGGACATCAATCTATGGGGGAGGATAGTGTTAAAAGCAGAGCTGAAATCCATAAACAGCATCCTCACATAGCTCCCCGGTTGCTCCAGATGGGACAGAGCAGCATAGAGAGTAGTAGTGATAGCATCTTCCGTGGATCTATTTGCTCTGTATGCAAACTGGTAGCTATCAAATGTTGGTGGAAGATGGGAAATAATATGGCTGCGTGCCAGTCTCTCAAAGCACTTCATAATAATTGGAGTAAGTGCAACCGGTCTGTAGTCATTTAAACTGCTAATTGTGGATTTTTTAGGCAGAGGAACAATAGTTGACGACTTCAGGCAGGGTGGAACAATAGACTGGTGTAAGGACACTTGTAATCCAGACACTTGTTCTGTCAGCCTTTTAGTTATTACAGAAATCTGAACATTAAGTAATACTGCTGCATATCTGAAGACTCTTTCCAAATTCACACACTTTAGTTTTAGCTTATTGGTAGTATGTTGGCAACCACCAGTAAAATAAGGCAGTGAATTGGCATGAATGCTCTAGGTAAGGGCACATAGCCTTGTCCACGTGAGCAAAGCTGTACTCTATGTATATGAGGATAAGTGCTTCTGTGTCCATCCCACAGAGGTGACCAATCTGAGAGTGACTTCTCTTATCAGGGTATCTGCACCATCTGTGTTAAACTAGAGAGGGGTAAGGAGAATTTTGCTACCCACAAGGTGAAGATTATGTGTGGTAAGATGATCATCTGTAAGGCTCCTATTTGTAGTAGGTAGAAAGTGAAACATTAGAAAACAGTGCATATGCAATTGCTGTGTGCTGGTTACCAGGAACACAGTGCTCAACCTTTGTGTTGTGTTTTGAATCATACATACAGTGAGGGAAAAAGTATTTGATCCCCTGCTAAATTTGCCCATTTGCCCTCTGACGAAGAAATGACCATTCCATAATTTTAATGGTAGGTTTATTATAGCTCCAGAGACAGAATTTTAATGGTAGGTTTATTGTAGCTGTGAGAGACAGAATAACAACAGGAAAACCCCCAGAAACCCAGAAGACAAAAGTCAGAGATTGATGTGCATTATATTGAGTGACCACAACACTTTCACCCAGTTCTCCTCTGGGTCATTCAGATGTGCATTGGCAAACTGCAGATGGGCCTGTACATGTGCTGTCTTGAGCAAGGGGACCTTGCGGGCTCTGCAAGATCTCAGTCCTTCACAGCGTAGTGTGTTACCAACTGTTTTCATGGTGACTATGGTCCCAGCTGCCCTGAGATCATTGACAAGTTCCCCCCATGTAGTTCTGGGCTGCTTCATCACCGTTCTCCTGATCATTGCAACTCCACAAGATGAGATCTTGCATGGAGCCCCAGACCGAGGGAGGTTGACAGTTATTTTGTGTTTCTTCCATTTGCGAATTATTGCACCAACTGTTGTCACCTTCTCACCAAGCTGCTTGGCAATAGTCTTGTAGCCCAGTCCAGCCTTGTGCAGGTCTACAATCTTGTCCCTGACATCCTTGGACAGCTCTTTGGTCTTGGTCATGGTGGCTACTTTGGAATCTGCTGGATTGATTGCTTCTGTCGACAGGTGTCTTTTGTACAGGTACTGTAACGAGCTGGGATTACAGGTAAGACCTCTCCCTTACAGCAGGTGCTTCTAATCTCAGCTCGTTACATACAGTGAAGATACCAGGTAGCCTGACATCTGGCTGGTTGATAGGGGATCAAATACTTATTTCACTCATTATAATGCACATCAATCTCTGACTCTGACTTTTGTCTTCTGGGTTTCTGGGGTTTTCCTGTTGTTATTCTGTCTCTCACAGCTACAATAAACCTACCATTAAAATTATGGACTGGTCATTTCTTCATCAGAGGGCAAACGGGCAGGTTTAGCAGGGGATCAAATACTTTCCCCCCTCACTACAATAAACCTACCATTAAAATTATGGACTGGTCATTTCTTCATCAGAGGGCAAACGGGCAGGTTTAGCAGGGGATCAAATACTTTCCCCCCTCACTGTACATACACACACACAAGAAAATCACTGTCCATGAACTCAAGTTGGGTTAGCAACCTTAGTATCGAATAAGTAGTGAGCTGTTATAGGGGCCTATACTGCTGTTTACATGCTGCTCTTGAAGGTTCTTAACAAGTGCTACACATAAGTTTAGAGGTGGATGGGGGAAAAGGCTTTTAGCATAAACTAATAAAACTCTTTGATTTAAATGTACTTCCTGTATTAGCAGTGAAATGTGAATCTTGCCTTCATTTACAAGTAGTTTCCATAGTAGCTCTGAAAAGTGACTTTGAAACAGTTCTAAAAACCTGTTTTCTGTTGATTTGATTGCAATGAAACTAGTGCCTTGGGTGAAAACCATACAGTGTGACAGAAGGGTATATATGATTTTTGAACAATAAAAACCTATTCACTAGGCACGGTTGACATAAAAATGTGTGTTCATTTGGACCTGCTGGCTGGTCTACACACCACCTATATTTGATTGAAGTCAAATATTCCATGAAGTCAAAAATATTATTATGGGCCAATACTTGTGTTATGTCTTGTAAAGTGCTGGTTATACATCTTAGCATTTATAACTTTGAAGTGAATAGCTGAATGGAAGCAGTAATCACTTGCACAACATTCTGAAAGAGATTAGTATGGCTGCAGCCCATCTGTTGGTTTGTCACAGAGGTGGGGAACTAGATTGGCCAGTGGGCTGAATCCATAAATACCCCATGGACCAAGTTTATCACAACGACATACAGTGACCTATTTTTGCTTGTGCAGATAATCATCAGATTATCATGGATGGCAGAGCTCTACACCCAGTGCTTTGTAACCCCTGATGATCAGCTGATTGGCAGTACAGCCGTGTCTTTATCTGCCCCACACCTGATGTCATATGTGATGCCAGCTGCAGAGTTTGTGGTCATGGCTTGGACCCAGTTAAGCCTCAGGCTGGAGATGCTCCACCCCAGTCTATCATGTGCTTCTTTCATAGTGGAAGGAGTCCTTGGGACTCGTACACCATTTTTTATGTGTATGCCTGAAAACTGTATAGTGTGGAACCAAAACAACAACAACAAAAACATTTGTGGGTGAAGATATGTCAGAAATATGTGATTGGCTGTGGCTTTTTGTTTAATTTGCAGTTGTTGGAAATCCCTATGTGATGTGTTAAGTGGCCTTCTGAATGTAACTGGAGCAGAGATGCATTGAAACCACATCAGTGGTGGTAAAACAACAAACTACTGTGTTAAATTCAGCTAAGACATCCCATTAGTGCAAGGATGTTAGCCTGCACAATGGGACTTCACTTCTTGTGTCTCTCCCATCTGCTGTAGAATGTTGGCAGAACCCTCAGAATAAACTGCGGAGGGGAGGGAAGACATTTTGGGACAGGAGAGGAAGTCCCATTCTGCAGGCAGAAGTTATTGCAATAGTGGGACAACATTATCAGATACAACCCTTGTTTTTTTATTGCTGCATCTGAAATAGAGGCTTAGGGGAAGGCTGGAAGAGAACATGATGAGGACATGACATGACGATTACCAAAAATTAAGTGCAACTATGGAACCAAAAATTTGGATTTTTGCACTGAATAGTCTTTGAATTCTGCCAAATTGGTATTTTGTAAGTATGCAGACTTGGTAAATTATAGGAATATGCAGGATTTCGGACACTTTAAAAAGTAAAATTTCCATCAACTTCAGTGTCACAGAGGAACGAAATGTTTCCTCTCCCATTTGGGTGGGTGGGTGGAGAGAATGAAAGATAAACTTTGGGAGAAAGAATATTTACTATGCTTTTTATGATTTCCTTGTGAGTTTCTACTTCTACGATTTGAGAGAGCTTCCAGAACTTACAGTTGGCAGTGAGGAACTTCTGCCAAATACCCAAATTAGACCCACCAGGCCATGTTCACATAGCCGCAGTTGCCTGCTACTCATCTGCTTACAATACATCAGGAATGAGCAGCTAAAGTCATGGTTGCAAAGGAACAATCAGAAGCCTTAGAGTGGTTCTCGGTTGTTTTGTTGCAGCAGTTTTCATTTGGCATTGAATGCCACCCTGCTTCTTTAGGGTAATATAACCACAGCTGCCTTATAAAAGTTGATTGATAGTTGGACAGCCCCACCCACCTGTCAAATGTGGAGGGCTGCATTTTGATCTGTCCCATCCAATGGAAGTGGTTCCCCTAGCCTATGGAATTGTAAAGGCCTTAGTTGTTGGCATCTGTCAGTCTCAAGAGGCAATGAAGTGTGCCTGGGTTAGCAGCATGGAAGTGACATCCCTGGGGCACAAGCCTGGGCAGTGTGTAAGGAGGTCCTGGAGTGCCCAGACAGGGCCCCACCCCCTTCAGCTTCACTGATGTGGCCTAAAGCAAAGTAGAGCAATATGTTTGGCACCAGCTTGGCAGACTGTAAGTCTAGAAATTAAGCTGCAGCTGAGCCACATCTATTTTAAAAATCAAAATAGATTGGGCGAGAACTGGGCCTGAAGGTGAGCTTAAGGTGTTCTGCAAACAGCTCCATAGACCTAATCCCATGCTGTCTAGAGACTTAGCACAGGGGGTGGGACAACACTGTAAGGTTTTGTTGGTGCTCACTTGCCATCTCTAAACTTAGTGATAAAGTGATACTGTTAGGAAAATACCTGAAAATTAAAAAAATAATAATTAAAAGGATTTCCAGTATTGGAGATGAAGCAAGAAGCAGCTGCACTGAAGGTAGTCGGGCATATTTCAGTTTTGCCAGTTGAGAATATTGTAAAATAGAGTTGAAATAAAAGGCCTTAATATCATCTTGGCTTAGGAACAGGCTTTCCTTCATACCACCAACATTACCCAGAAACAGAAGAAATGAAACCTGTTAACTGGAGGCAACAGTGATCTAGCCACATACACCATAAGCACTTTTTTCCACAGAGGGTTGAAATTACTTTTGAAAAGTCTGTTCCCTGGCCTCAACTGATCACATTATTAAGGACCATTAGTACATCTAGACACTTGAATTAGCTTGATGATACTGAAGTACTCGGCAGTGTATCATCATACAATTCCACGGTAACTAGACAAAGTTAGCCACAAGAAACTCAGGTCATTTTAAAAACTAAAAGTACAACCCTCAAGTTTTTCTCTCAGAGTATTTCTGAAAGATCATTAGCTTCTGATTCTGGACTTCCATATTTATCTTCATGAACCTAAGGAAAATGAATATTTACTGAGGCTGAAAAAAGTTTTTTGTTATGCATGTTAGCTTGTTTTTTTCTTTAAAAAATGGTATGCATATTTTGAAACAGTTGTTTGTTTCGTGTGTCAATCAGAATATGAAGGTTGACAAGATTTGAATTTTACACCTCTAGAGTAAATGGAATAGATTGCCTTATAGATTGTCTTAAATGGTGACTAAAAAACATTTTGAGGGCATAATCAGCAATTAATAACAGTATTTTTAAAAACTTTGCTTGCCTTAAAAATTAGAAAACATTTCATCACATATTTTTTCAATGTTTACTCAGATTTACCAACCACACCCTCTTAATGCACAAAACACACGTGCAGGTACATGTGCATGAACACATATTCTATTTATTTTTCTGTGCCTTCTCTACTAGGCAGCAGTTAAGGGATGAGAGATGTAGCAGTGCAGCATATAAATAAAAGAATTTGAACAAAATATCTCATTATTTTCAGTATTTGTGCTTCACTTCATCCCACAACATTCCCCAGTACAAAGGCATATTATCCAATGTTATATAGGCTGGCTGTTTGGACCTAACACATTGATTCAACATTGATTCAGAAAGGGTTCATTTTTTCAGATGGAAGGTATTCCATTCTGAAAGTTATTTAATTTTGGAGTCTGTTATGAGCATAGACTCCCAATTATGTCAAATAACACTTGGTATAGGCATATGCTGTGAACAGCCTGAAGTCAGAATTAGTCTAGTAAGCAAAACAAGATGGTTTATTCGATTGAATTCCTTCAAGTATAAATTACAAGTCCTTTCTAGCTTTAATTCAGTTCTGTTTGCTTTTCAGAGAGATCTAAAAAAATCAGTAACTTTATGCTTAAGCATACTTGTTTTAATCTTTAAGACATTGGGAGAAGAGTTTCTTGAGTTTTGAGATGGAGCCTTTTCTAACTTGTTGACTACATCATAACTGAACCACATTTGGATGTCAGGCTGAACTGTGTTTTAGCATGTGGCGAATAGTCCTAGACTCATCCCATAAGTTCAAGAGGAGGAATTCTGAAGCTTCTCCTTTTTCTTTAGGATATCACAGTTTCTTGTGTCACTTGGAGCTAAAAAATAAGCCAGTTTCAATTACAGTTCCCTGTATGGAAGACATGGGAGGTTGCACTTAACAAAAACCAAAAGCAGGTGCTTCCAAACAAATCTCAGCCTTGTAGGAAGGAGAAGGGAAGGCAAGAGGAGCATGTCCACTTAGGAGGATGCTAAGCCCTTTCACAGTGCATTAAACTCTGGTTTAGCATGACATTCAAATACAGCCAGTATCTTAGCAACTTGATATTATTCAGGTTGTGGACCTATTGTGGAGAGAAATATTGTTCCCTGCATGGGACATAGGAATGGCCAGTGAAAACCATGTTGCTGGTGCAAGTGTGTGTGAGGAATATGAGGCAGCATTCATATTTGTGCTGAAATGTGATAATTTATTGATATTATGGGTATGTGGACAGCAGTACATTACTTTTGCAAAAACAAAACTTAAACTCCTAAATGTTTTGTCAAAGTGAACAAATTGTTTTGGAAAAGGACAGCACTTATGAACTGTGCCAGATGAACAATAGTTGGATTTCATTTGCAAACAATTGTTATCCTTTCTTCATAATGAGAGCCTTGATATTTCATATTCTCATTCTGACTGCTAGAATGATTTAAATATGAAAGCATCATGTGTCAGAGCCATTAGAATAATTGAAATGTTAATGAACATGACCTCCAACCCCTGCCAGAAGAAAGCATTAGGCTCCAAACCTATCTTTGAAAAACAGGTTCTCAAATCAGTCTACATTAGTTTGCTCTAGTGAGCATATGGATAGTGAGCAAAGACCAGAACCACACCAAAAAGAAAAACAACTGGCAAGTGATGAAAAATTGGAAATATTCATTGCAAACATGATGCAAATAAACACTAAATTAAATAGATATGAATGCAATATAATAGATGAAACAATTTCAGTGGGGCTACTACAAACATTAAATAGGGAAAAATATAGCTAGTTGCATTAACTGCTTAAGTTAAGATTAAGATGACATGTAGGAGATAGATGTAAATGTGGAACAATGCGTAAATAACATTATTGGAAATTGAGAAAATATTAATCAAAACATCCTTATCCACCAGACTTTCTTGGGTGAAGTCTACTGTTTTCCATTAGAAGATTCCTGAGCAAATGTAGTCCACGAGGATCAGGAAGAATAAAAAAGGAAACAGAGAAAAAGGAAAACTGAAGAAAACTGGCCTCTTTGAGACCTGACCTGGAAGGAGTACAAGTCTCCTCTTAGCAAACAAATAAGTGTGCCCAATAAAAGCATGGATTGATTCTTCATTTCTTCAAAACACCAAACCACTGTTCCTGCCTTCATAGAAGGTGGGTTTGGAGAAGAAAATGTCACTGGAGGAAAATCCCATGTGAACTAGAAGTTGTAAGATAAAGGTCAAGAGAGAGAAGAAGGCCCTTTCCCTAAAATAAAAATTTCATTTTAAATCTGGTTCTCATTGGTTACATCCTCAAATTATTTTATTCATTAAAAATTAATGCTCTATCAATTTGTGACTTACAGCAAGATTCTGAGTCTTCTTTGTTCCTCCTCTTTTAATTACCCAAAGAAAGGCTTTGATTTTTAAACAGGAAAGGGATGTTGTTTTAAAAAAGGAAATAACGATCTTCTAATGTAACATACATACTTTGACATCAAACAGTGTCATGGAAACTTGGAAAACCCAATCTTTCAGCACTAAAATGACAAAAGAAGAGCAGGAAGAGCAGATATTTTAAATCTAAAATGCCTCATTGCAGCAGGAAACAGGACATCTCTTCCTTCATTTACTTTCTCTTCTACAGTTTAATTTTCTCTGTCAATTTGTGTTATTTTATTTTGGTCCATTCTGCACTGGTTGACACCTTCACTGCCCTCCAGCAGAGCCTGTGATGCAATGGGTGGCCTTTTGGTTGTGTTTGCTTTTGGTAGCATTCCACCCTCCACTGATGGGCATGAGTGTCTTGTTGAGGGACATAGAGTGGACATGTACCCAACCATTGCCAGCATTTCCACCAGGCACACCAAAACCACTCATGCCATTTACCAAGTGACATGGTGAGAGCAAGCCTCCTTGGTGCTTCACACTGATGCCAAGATTTCCAACCATCACAAACTTTGGCTTTTCTCTACTTTGGTTCCATTCATTTTGTTGTCGACAGCAAACTGTCTTTTCAGACTGAGATGTCACTGGAACAACAAGTTTCCTCTGACATGGCTGCAGCACCACACCTTAGGGACTTGACCCACTCTCAAATTAGAGCATTGCAGTTACTACTTCAGTACTGATGATGGGTGTGGAAAATACCACACATTTGGTTCCTCAACATCAAATGGGGTCTTGACCTGGTTCATCAGCTGTAGCGATCCAAAGCTAAGCAGTCTTCCTGTTCTGGTGCTTCAGAACCAGAACAGTCATCAGGTTGATGTACGAAAGGGGGATCAGGGATTATATAACCCCCAGACAGAACGATACTATCTTGTCATTCTGACTCTCTTGGCATAGCTGTATACCACATTTTGCTTGTAGCTTTCTGGGATCAAAGAAGTTGTCTTCTAGATCTTGGACATCCAGAGACTATTTACAGTCACTATAATACTTGAGAAAGTATTTGTGGAATCCCATAGTCAAGAAGCCCCATTGATATCAGTACTCTTGTTCCCTGCCATGCCATTAACACTGCAGCTCATCAGGGGATTTTTGTAGATACATCCAAGGCATGAACCATTTTTGTCAGGGATGGGGACACTTAGCACCATAATATCATTACAGCAACAGATATCCTTTGGGCCACAGGGAGTTAATATAAATATTTCAATATGAGATCTGTTGTCTGACAAATCTATGCCTCCAAACATATGATTGTAGGCCATGGCAGGTGCTGTTGCCCTCTGCTTGCATACTTGGCTAAACTAAGTGTGGCATAACCAGGATGCCTGATCCCACACTGAAGGCCTGCCTTTCAATGGGAAGGGACTCATCAGTTCTAAAACTAATGGCATTCTGTACCGAAGCTCCATACCTAGGCCCACAGTGTTCCATATGCCCTTGTCATGGAGGTTTCTCCAGATGTCCTGTATCTCAATCAACAGAGGCACAATCCTCCTGTTAGTCATCTTCACTTTGATCCAAGAGGTCATTCCCATCTGTGAAGTTCAGTTATCTAACCATCCCAGGGCAGGATATATCCCAAACATCTGTTTTGACTGATGACATGTCATCACCAGCATACCCACCAGCATTTGGGACCAGACTCTGGCACTTCTGCTTGGTGTGGCATACTGTCACCATAGTTCACATGCAATATGCAGTTGAGTTTTTCTTGCTTCCTGGAGATGACATTTCCTGTTCAAAACCTTTGTCTCCTCTTAAGAGAGATGGATTGGAACCCTCCTCTGAAAGGAGACAGTGGAATTGTTATCTGATGCATTGATACTTCAGGGCTTCTGTTCAAAGTGTTTCACTATCCTGAGAAAGGTAGATGCCTCTAGGCAATTGTAGACCTTCTTGATATAATTCCTTATGAACCAAGAAAATTCAGGATTGCCAGCATCCTTCCATGCCTTTATGTTGGGAATTTGTTTGTATCCATAGACTTAAAGATATGTACTTCCACATAGCGATCTGACACAAACATCACATCCTACACTTTGCTCAGGGAGACCATTGCTTCCAACTCCTCTCATTTCTACTGGTCATTGCCCCCAGAGTATTCATAGAATGTGTGACTTGTTCCTGCATGCTATTTGGATTGTCATGCACTTCTGGCCTCCAGCATACCTCAAAACCTTATTGTATTGGCTACCAGTGTGGTTGCTGGACCTGCTCACACAGCCAACTGCCAAAGTGCCTAGGATCAGTGACTTCAACCATGTCACCTCTTCATCCGTTTGAAGAGGCACCTTCTTTGGCATTGGCTCCTGGATATGTTCCAGCAGGGTGTGGGCTCCCATGCCAAGTGTCTTCTTCCACCTTTGGGAGTTCAGTGCTCCTTGTGGTGAATGCAGATGATCAACCTGTACTGCTCTTTCAGCCCTCAGACCTTGACTACTGTAGTTGCCACAAACACTCACTTTTGTGTGGGGTGGGGGCACATTGTGGGACTTATGGTCAAGGCTGTGTGTTCCCGAGTAGAGTCAAGGCTTTTCATACATTCCCCTGAACTGCTGGCCATCACCAGAGTCTTCAGGTTCTCCTTTTGGAGTCATACCATCCAAGTGGCCTCTGACAGTGTTCTACATAAACAAGCAAACTGGCACTGGTTTAAGGATTCCACATTGGAGTTGTGGAACTGGTGTGTACCTAATGATGCCATTCCTGTGGTGATTCATATTGCTGTGAAAGAAACTGACCCAGCAGACCACCTGAACCACACTTCATTACTCTGGCAGGTGGACCCTTGTGCTTTCCACTACCTATTCCACTACTAGGAGATACTGCAGGTAGAGGTTTTTGCCACCTTCACCAACAGGTAGTGCAGATAGTTCTGCAGCCAGAAGGGCATGTGCAGGAGACGTCTGGTGGTGCTTTCCTCTTGAATAACTAGTGATGGGTCAACAAATTATCGCTGGCCTTAAGAACCACTTTCTACTAGTCAGCTGTAGCATATAGCCACATCATGATTATTACCTGATGGAGTTACATAACTCAGTTTGTGATTTAGGGGTGGATAACCTGTTTTCTGTCTTGTTGCTAGGGTCCACACTCAAGTGGTAGTCCTGGCCAAGACAAAGGTAGGTGTGTCTGTTCAGCTGTTCCCAGTCACCAGGGCAACAGTGGGATAGAATGAGATCTCCATGGCCTCCTAGTTTTCCCCTCCCCACAATAAAAGAGGCTGCTGGTCCTTTGAGATCCACAGCTTCATGGTGTTCCAGGAACCTTGAGGTAGTAGATCCCAGCATATCCAGCTTCCCTCACCTTTTGTGACAGAAGCGGCAAGGGATGCAGAACCACCATTGGGAACAATCATTTGAATGGAATGTGCTCTGAATACCTTCCCTTGTCCTTTGTCTTTCCCAAGTAGTTTCAAGCCCCTAAGAGAGCAGTGGTACAAAACATCCTGTTTGGACCTGTTGAGGAGGCTGGTTCTGGCCCATTGGTTGCTGGCTTCCTGGGGATTAATTCTGACTAAACAGCAAGAATCTTAATGTGATTGTGTTGCCAGTTACGTACCAGTAGATTGATAGTATATGATAGTATATGAATCATTCATGTGATTTATTTGACAGCTGGTATTAATTCCACAGTTTTTGACATTCCCCCACCCTTTCAACTATTTCGGATTTTTATTCCATTAGACTAAAAAGAATTATGGCACAACTGTAGTTGTTTCTATACTTAACTTGGGGGTAAGCTCCTTTGAGCTCTGTGCTGCTTACTTCTGAACATGTAGGTTAACTAGCAAAACATATTGAGCTTTAAAAAGCCTACTGAAATGCAACCTTTAGTTTTTAATTAGAAATTGAAACAATCTGACAAAGAATTGTTAGCATTTACACTGTTAGCCTGAACTTTCCCAGTTAGGAGAAACCCTTCTCTGAGAGGCTACAAAGGTTGCAGACTGGAAAAGGATCAAGCTCCACTGATTCACTCCCCAAGTTTGTTTTTAATCAGAGTTCTCTGCATTCTCCATTCAATTTGCGCTGGTAAAACAACTGAACAAGTGATCTCCTACAGAAAGACTGTCTGTGCTTCCTCGAACTCTACACTTTTTGAATTTGAGCTAATCTGCCATGAACAAGCCAGTTGTGGGAGGCCATGGCCATAATTACCCAGGCAATTATGGCCCTCTTCGTAGAACAGCCTAGTCCAGTATGAGCTTCCTCTTTTGATCTGCAATGAGAGCCCCAAGAATGTAGCTGTGAACTGGCATAGTACTTTGGTGGTCAGTGTGGTAAGAAACTTCTCACTCACTAGATGGACATGATATGTGCCACAAAATGGTCTAGCTGCCACTGTGCCAGAAACTTACCTGCTTCACTGGACAGCATAGCTTTGGGAAAAGGTTTAGGGCACATCAACAGAGTTTCAAGGCAGGGGTCAGCAACCCTTTTCAGCCGTGGGCCGGTCCACTATCCCTCAGACCATGTGGTGGACCGGACTATATTTTGACGGTTGGGGGGGGGGAATGAACGAATTCCTATGCCCCACAAATAACCAGAGATGCATTTTAAATAAAAGGACACATTCTACTCATGTAAAAACACACTGATTCCCGGAACGTCCACGGGCCAGATTTAGAAGGCGATTGGGCAGCATCCGGCCCCCGGGCCTTAGGTTGCCTACCCCTGGTTTCAAGGGCTTGTCATACAGCTCTTCAGAGTCTTAGGCAGCTTTCACATTTCCTCCTTTCTGGCCCTTAAAAAAGCCACAGCAAATGGCATTTTATCACTTGCCTATTGTGGCTTCCCAATACGGATTTAGATAATTATTGTGGGCTTGATATTACAACCAAAATGGTAACCTTTGTGGTTTGTGTTACTGTGTTTTGCCAAATATCCAATACATTGAACTATTGCAGCTTAGTTTACTTTGGTGTATCAATTGACAAACATCTGCCAAGAAAGCTGTACTTACCCCACAAACCTAATGCTTGTCTGCTTGGACAAGCAGCTAAGGTGACCAATAGAAATTGTGATGCCACTTTGCAAACTGTGCAGATTCCAAGACCTTCACAAAAAACATCTGAGATGACGAAAATCCACACAGGTTAAATAGATCTGTAGTGAATTAAACACTTGAGATTGTAGTGCTGCTACTCATGGGCCTAGAGCGCCATGCAAGATTCAAGATTCATTCCGATGTGATATGAGGAAACCAAGTTTTCCTTTGTAGTTCAGTTTGCTCTGCTGCAGAGGAATGTCAGGGTGCTCTCCCATAGGCCAAATGCAGTTCCACACCCCTGGCCCAATCATAACCAAAAGGTTTGAGCCACCTGAAAAAAAGTGTAGACTAAAACACGCACATGTGCTTTAAGCACAGCAAGAAAAGGATAGAGCTGCATTTTAACCTGCTTTTAGAATAATGGGAAGCCTTATTCTAGCAACTATGAGCTAATTTCCTCCTCTTTTCTTTGTTTTTAATCTTTCTGACAGGAGGTTGTACTATAATTTAAAATAAGAGGTGGGGAAGCAGATGGGAGGCCAAAAATTCAAGTTTAAATTTAAATTCATGCTCAGTGGTGATAGCTATTGCAGTTGTTATATGTAACATCTGTTGAAAGAGCTGCTGACACTTTAAAAAGGTATCAGAAGTTTAAAGGTGAGAAATCTTCTACTTAATATGTTTTCCTTTATACTAGGAGAACTGAACTGGCTTTGAAATAAAAATAGGACCAGGTGTTCCTATTTCCCCCCATGCTGTTCAATCCTTGTTCCATTTATCCCTGCTAGTTCTTTTTATAAATGATGCGAACAAGAGGTCTCTCTAATGTCATAGCAAAACATGTGAGTTTGTACAAAAAGCACTGATAGAAATGCCTACTGCACCTCTTACAATCTTAACCGTCACCTAGTGTAGCTGCAGTGAGACATTTGCACAGATTGTGAAAAAGAAACACAAACGGTATTCTGGACCAGACTTCAATTGACTTGTGATACTTCAATCTAATATACTGTCTGTGTCACAGGTGGGGAAACAAGATCCAACCAGGAGACCACATCCTGAGCTCCACCAACTCCCATCCCCATTTTGTGTCAATCTCCTGAGGCACCATGACCTTCAGCTGATTGGCACTTACAGCAAGCCCTGCTTTGTGCAGGGATCAGCTGCGCTTCAGAGTTCCCAGTCGGCTGATCCCAGCAGGGCTTGACAAGGAGGCTGTGCTGTCCGCACCATATCTTTGTCTCCCTGCTGGGAGCAAGCCCTGTTGGAACTGGCAGAATTTATCTTCTTTGGGAACCCACATGCTTGCATGGTCTTGCTAAGGCAAGGCTTAGTGTGTCATGCAAGCCAGTGTTTTACACTTGCAGTGAGCACCCAAGTGTTCAATGGAATTTTCTCCAGAAACTACATAGGATTGCAGTCATTCTGAGCCTCATAAATAGGGTGTTATGGTATATACTCTTGTGTGTTCTTATCTCTATCTATCTAGCATCTATCCAGTGCTTTTTTTCCTAAAAAAAAAAAAAATGTTTACGGGTACTCTCATTTTCCTACTCATATTGAAATACTGCCCCTCAATGAGGCCAAACTTAGATTCACAAAATGTTTGAGGGTATGTGACCCCTCCGCCCCCCCCGAAAAAGCACTGTATCTATCTATCTATCATCTACATTCTACAGTATCTCCGTATCTATCATGTATCTATTAATGCACCAACAGAACAGATTGCATTTTGGGATTCTTTGGGGGGCATGACTATGGTGATTGTCATGGTGAGCTTCCAAATCAGTAAGGAGCAACAATTTATGGCCGAAAAGCTATAATTAGTATTAGATTTTTAAGTGCTTGCCGTTGAATGGCCTTCTGTCACGTATGATTTAGTTGAGATGACCCTCAGCTCCCTTCCAACTTTACATTTCTATGATTCAATGATTTTGTTTATGTGTAATCCACCTTTTCTCTGAAGAGCTCAAAGCAACATACAGTATATGGCTGCCTCCTGTCCCCACTCCCTTTACGGTATTTTCACAACTCTATGAGGTAGGCTAGGGTAAGAATGTGTGACTGATCTGAGCTCACAGAAAGAGTTTCAGTGCTAGGTCTTCCCAATGTGTCATTAACTTGTGCACCATGCTAGCTAATCACTCTGAGCCAACCTCAAAGTAGTGTGGGACATATATATAACTATAGTTTTCAGAGCCTGTTTATACCCTACTGAAGACTCTATTTATTTATTCATTGCAGACATTATCTCACATATAGGATTCCTACAGAAAGAGTAGTAACATTTTTCTGTTTCACGTTTTCATGTCATCTTTGGTGCTCCTGTGTTGGATCTTGCACACTAAGTAGTTGTCACTCCAATGCCATGTTTTTCATCATTAAAAGTCCTACTAGTCACTTTTCTGGCCCTTTTTTGCAGATTAGTTTGTGTAGACTTTTGGGGGGAAAGATGTTCTATCTATATGATTCCTTGCTACACATACAGCCTCTCCCTGCTGTTTCCACTATCCAGATTTCACTTCTCAGGCTTCTGTCCTTAAGAAAACATTAGTGTGATCTGGCCCAGCCATTCTTGTAAGGGCCATTTTAGCTAAAGATCTTTTTGCCTAGAAAGGGAACTTCTTTCTGTATAATTCTGTCAGTGTACACTTTTAAATAATGTTGTTTACCTGCAGGAAGAGGAAGAATTGACTTATGAACAAACTTTAGAATTCCGAAGAGGAGGTGATGGACAGCCCCGGCGGTCAACACGGCCTACTCAACAGTTTTATCAACCTCCAAGAGCTAGGAACTAATAATGGGTAAATACTGAGGATGCAGGGCGAGGGGGCGGCGGTGGGGGTAGTGCACGGAACCTTTTAACGTTTGGTTGTGCAAACATTTATCACTTCCTGGAATAAGAGAATAACTCACTGATGTTTTGTTGGAACTTAGCTGATGCTGTGGGCGAGGCTGTCTAGAAATTTGCACTGATGGGACTACTGTTTTGAATCAGCTAAAGATTTCTAGTCGTGGAGATAATCTCTGAAAAGGAATGGGTATCTGAGGCAAATGTGGTGGACCTGGCTAAAGCATTATTTTATTTTATTTTATTTTATTTTATTTTATTTTATTTTATTTTATTTTATTTTATTTTATTTTATTTTATTTTATTTTATTTTATTTTATTTTTTTTATTTTCTGTACTGCCCTGTACCCAAAGGTCTCAGGGTGGTTCACATAAAATATCAAATGCATAAAAACCAAAGCAAAACAACAACCCAATAAAAAAAACCCCAAAGAGCCAGCATTTTTAAAAAGGGTATAGGATGTAGATCAAGTCAGGCAAAGGCCTGGTTGAAAAGGAAGGTTTTTGCCTGGCGCCTAAAGGTGTATAGTGAAGGCGCCAGGCAAAGCATGATCATGCCTGGATTCCTCTCTGTTCAGTAGATGCTAAAAACCTGTTTAGGGAAGCTTTTAATGTTGAATATATTATTGCATTTTAATATTCTGTTGGCAGCTGCCCAGAGTGGCTGGGGAAACCCAGCCAGATGGGCAGGGTATAAATAAATTATTATTATTATTATTATTATTATTATTATTATTATTAACCATACCAAACCACAAAGCGGCTGAGTATAAATGGTGAGATACTTGATTTGAGAAATACTTGCCAAAAGCACTACCCACCACTGGGTCTGTGGATAAAAAATGTGACTAAAGCCAATACGTGGCAACCATAGAATTGATTGGTTTAGGACTTTATATTAATTAACAGTATAAATCTATGCTAGTGTCAATTGGTTGCAGTTTATTTATTTATTATTTATTTAAAATATTTATATATCTCTGTATCATTAAAATATATCACAGCAGAAATTATAGGGAAACTAAAAGGAGGGAAGCCCCAAGAATATGGGAACGGAATATTATAAGGTATTAAAAAAAACTGTTCCCTAAATTAAAAGGATTATATAATTCAATAATAGAGGGTGAGAGGATCCCACCATTGTGGGAACAATCAATAATTATCTTAATTCCAAAACCAGGAAAAGATTTGAAAGACCCAAAATTGTATAGGCCAATTTCCCTAATAAATCAATATGCTAAAATATTGACAACAATAATGGCAAAAAGGACGAATACTTTCATGTATAAATAAAAACCAATGTGGCTTTGTAGCAGGAAGACAGATGTCTAGTTTAATAGGACTGTGTAGAATGGCCAGTGTTAAAAATGATTATAGAAAGTTTAGCATTTGGAGAACGATTTAAAGGATTAGACTTAGACTTGAGGAACAAGGCATATGTCATAGTGAACGATGGTATAACAGAACAAGTAACACTAGCCTGAGGTACAAGACAAAGATGTCCCCTTTTCCCAATTTTATTTGTATTGCTCATTGAAACTCTGGCCAATGTAATTAGAGAAGATGGAAATATAAAAGGAATCAGCAGTAAAGGAAAGAAAAAGATAAGCTTATTTGCAGATGACACCTTGCTAACAACTGAAAATCCGTTGGAAAATATGCAGGTAATAGAAGCACATTTGAAAAAAATTGGAGAAATAATAGGGGTGCGGATTAATTGGTCCAAATCAGAGATGGTGATATTTAATCACGGTGAAGATGAAAAACATTTTTTGAAGGAAAATAAAATAGATATAAAATTAAGAAATGTAATAAAGTATTTGGGAATGAATATAACAAGAAACTTAGAAAATTTAGAACAAGAGAATTTTAACAAATTAAAGACTGAAATTAAGGAAAAGATGAAGGAATATTAGAAAATTAAGCTTTCATGGTTTGGAAGAATAGTGATAATTAAAATTAAATTTTTGTCTAGAATAAATTGTTTTATTTATAATGTTACCAATTAAGATATTGGAGACAGAGATAAAGGGTTAGCAAAGTATGATTAATAAATCTGTAATGGGGATAAGAAACCCAGAATTAATAAAAGATGGGGTATAAACCCCAGAAAATAGATGGACTGGGTCTTCCCAACATATATTATGTAGCAAATGAGTTAAAATATATCTTAGACGAGATAATAGAACAAGGAGAGTTAGAATGGTTAGAGAGCGGTACACAGGAAATGAGGGAGAAGTTAGTGAATATATTTTTCATCAAACCAAATAGGCAATGGGGTGATAATATTGAAAATCCCTTATTAAGAAACATCATTGAGATATGGGCAAAATATAAAGGAAAATCAATACCAGTAAATTTCCCACTAACTTCAGTGGTGATGATAGAAGATTTCCCAATAAATTTAAAAAAGGCAGGCTTTTCCACAGGATTGGGCCGATGACTGAAGGCTTGATTTCTTGTTGTTGTCAAACGAGTCTCACCAACTCAGGGAACGACCAAAGACGCAAGATGATCTCAGTGATAGAGCTGGAATATCAGGCCATCCCTGAGGTGTACAGGAACCTTGAGCCTGTCTTGGTGGCAGATGGGCAGCCAGTGGACAATAGCGTCACATGTTCTCAACCAGAAGCTCCCACCAATGGAGAAACACGCAGCCACAGCCTTCACCCAAACAGCACAGGATGCCAAGTGGCTTTTGAGGCTGGGGGAGGAAACGAGGGGTGAGAGGGAGCGGAAATGTGGAATATCCACAAACAGGACATGGTTGGCTTGGAACTTGGACTCAACAGGAGCTATCCATATGGCAACATTTTCTTGTGGCTCCCCTTTGTATCTATTTATCTTCCAAAGTTATAAACTGCCCTTCTCTTTTTCTGTATTTGATATTTAGTGTACTGAAAATACACTATTTGATGTGTTTTCTTTCCCGACATGTTTCCTCTTCAGACCTGTAGCCTGTTTGGCTGCTTAGAGACAGCAGTTGCCACCTTTACCTGCCCAGCTTTACTGGGATGCAAAGTATGGAAGCAGGGCAACATTTGCTTCTGTCAGTATCAGAAGTACCTGGGATGGTGCCGAGCTTGGAAAACACAAACTACAAAATTGTGGATCCACTTCTCCGTTTTGGAGTTTATTGTTAACATGAATGTGGGTGGCGATTTTTGCATTCTTTACTTATTAATTAAATTAGTATACTGCCCTATACCACAGGTCTCAGGGCAGCTCACAGGGTAAAATAAAAACACAGAATACATAATCAAAACAAAAAACAAAAGAGAACAACCCCCCTCCCCCACAAAAGCACATTTTAAAAGGGCATTGAATGTTAGTCAACCAAAGGCCTGGTTAAAAAGGAACATTTTTGCCTGGCGCCTAAAGGTGTATAATGAAGGCGCCAGGCGAACTTCCCTGGGGAGAGCATTCCACAGATGGGGAGCCACTGCAGAGAAGGATCCGTTCTCGTGTTTCCACCCTCTAGATCTCGAGGAGGAGGCACACGAAGAAGGGCCTCAGAAGAAGATCTCAGCGTCTGGGTAGGTTCTTATGGAAAGAGACGGTCCTTGAGGTATTGCAGTCCTGAGCCGTTTAAGGCTTTATAGGTAAAAACCAGCACTTTGAATTGGGCCGGGAAACTAATCAGTAGCCAGTGTAGTTGGACCAGGATCGGTGTAATTGGCTCAGACTGTCTTGCCCTGGTGACCAACCTGGCCGCTGAACTTAACGATGGAACACTCATTAAGTCAATACCTAACCTACTATCGGGTTCTTTCTTTTCTCCTAAAAAGTGCTTTAAAACCCACCAACAGTGCGTCTTACCTCATAATGTCAAAACAGATTTACCTCAAAAAATAAAACAGTTATTTGAGATAAAATTGCAGTTTTTGAAGCCTGTTTTTATACAACACCTGCTAATTTTGTTGATTAACAATGGGAGATGGAATGCAAATGGCAATGAGATCTCCATGTTACCTTTTCCCTCTCCTCCGCATTTCAGGTATTTGTTGTGGCAAAAGTTCTCAGTGTTCTCCTTGGTGCTCAAGATGTCTCACTTTGCCTCATGGATGGCACTTGATAAAGAAGGCTGATACAAGCAGGGAGTACGCATAGGATGTATTCACCAGAGACATTTTTTTAAGTTCCATGAAGCTAAACTTTTTACATATGAAATGAAACCATTGTTAATATTGCCATCAATAAAAGCCACCATGATCTACCCTGTCCTTTCTTTGTGTTTTTTTTTTTTTTAACTTGGCTGGAATCAACCATTTTTATTGCACAGATTATCATTGAGTGTAATCCTAATTCCTCGTATTTTAGCATCTGAAGAGGACATTATTTTCTGTGGTGGTACATTTATTAGGCAATTCTATGGCAAGATGAGCAGTTTAGGATGCCTGAGCTCAGGCAGACCCAGCTGGTGTTAAATTCCCAACCCTGTTCAGCTGAAGGTGCACCAGAGTCTCAGCCAGGGTTCAGCTGGCTGGGTTGAAGCTGGCTGAGCCCCGGATGGTGTAAAATGACCAGAGAAGAAAGACTTAGGCTGGTTCCTTAGGCTGGTTCTTGCACCTGTTCAGCTTGGTCACATGACCTGGCTGTCACGAAAGTACCACAAAGTGTTTAGCAGACAAAGATAGTCAAACAGCAAGTCTAGGAGGTAGCATTTGAAGTACATCACAAAGCAGGTCCAGGAAGTAGCAGTCTAAAAAGTGTGTCATGTAGTTTTTTACTAACAGGATATTTATAATAACGGGGAGGGGGGAAGGTCTGGCAACTTGCCAGCCCAGTCATACCCTCCTACTCAGAAGTCCAATTATCAACAACACCCGCCTCTACTGGACAATCAAATACTTAAAAAAGCACCCATTGGGAGAAACCTTCCTCTGCTAAAAATCAATTTCATTGGATTGGCAACCAATCATAGAACACTATTTTTTAAAGGACAAAAGGAGCTTACAGTCTAAAATTTGACACAGGGGAGGGAGATGAGGCAGGGGTAAACAGGAAATAAAATTGTTAATGTTTCAATTGCTTGTGGTTAGGTTTAGTTACAGGCATACTTGCAGTAGGTCACAGGAGCTAGGGGTCTGAACCAAAGGTTTACTACTACAGATGAGATTAGAGACTCAATAGGCCTTTCATTCTGACTCATAATGCTGCATTTCCACAACACAGCCTGGATTGTCTCACTGTGACTTCTGCAGTCAAGGCATGGAGAGAACTAAAATTAGATTTGTGAAACAACAACAACAGCAACAACATCAACAACAACAACAACAACAACAACAACAACAACAACAACAACAACACATTTATTATTTGTACCCTGTCCATCTGGCTGAGTTTCTCCAGCCATTCTGGGAGGCTCCCAATCGAATGTTAAAACAATACAGCATTAAATATTAAAAACTTCCCTAAACAGGGCTGCCTTCAGATGTCTCTTAAAAATAGGATAGCTGCTTATTTCCTTGACATCTGATGGAAGGGTGTTCCACAGGGTGGGCGCCACTACCGAAAAGGCCCTCTGTCTGGTTCCCTGTAACCTCACCTCTCGCAATGAGGGAACCGCCAGAAGGCCCTCGGCGCTGGATCTCAGTGTCCGGGCTGAACGATGGGGGTGGAGACGCTCCTTCAGGTATACAGGACCGAGGCCATTTAGGGCTTTAAAGGTCAGCACCAACACTTTGAATTGTGCTCGGAAACGTACTGGGAGCCAATGTAGATCTCTCAGGACCGGTGTTATGTGGTCCCGGCAGGCCGCTCCCAGTCACCAGTCTAGCTGCTGCATTCTGGATTAATTGCAGTTTCCGGGTCACCTTCAAAGGTAGCCCCACGTAGAGCGCATTGCAGTAGTCCAAGCGGGAGATAACCAGAGCATGCACCACTCTGGCGAGACAGTCTGCAGGCAGGGAGGGTCTCAGCCTGCGTACCAGATGGAGCTGGTAGACAGCTGCCCTGGACACAGAATTAACCTGCGCCTCCATGGACAGCTGTGAGTCCAAAATGACTCCCAGGCTGCGCACCTGGTCCTTCAGGGGCACAGTTACCCCATTCAGGACCAGGGAGTCCCCCACACCCGCCCGCCCCCTGTCCCCCCCAAAATACAAATACAAAGTAGCACAGAAGTTCCAAATCACTTGAAGCACATATGAAATATGCATTATGCTTTGTAATTGTATTTCTAAAAACATTACAGATCACATTCTAAGTCTTTCACATCAGTGTTACAGCTGATGCTTTATATGCAGATGGTACTAGGCTCAATCTCCAGGGGTGACTGAGGAAAAACTTCTTTAAACCCCCGGAGAGGTGCTGCCAGGCAATGCTGATGTGGATGGATCGACAGTGCTGCTTCCTGAATTGAGCCATAAGCACTTCTTTAACACACATTGGGACCCAAAGATGACATGATAACCACTGAAACACTCTACCCATGCTCTCATTAAATTTCTCTCAATGACCTAAGCATGTGAATCATTCTGAACACAGACTCATGGGCTACTAGGTTGCTGCTTTGGGGGACACAATGAATTGGCAGCTCAATCTTTGTGCAAAATGTGCATGTGTGTTTTGTTCCACCAGCACGCAATCCTGTTCTCTGGAAGTTTGCCCAAATCAGGATATCTGATTGATTACAGAAGTAAACAGCTTTTGGTGTAGGCACTGGGTGTGTCCCTTAAATCAACTGTCTGCTGGTTGATGGATAGAAGGGGTTGACCAGGTCAGGCTCACCGTATGACACGCACTGCATGTGACCCACTGCCCTTCAGCCCCTGAGTTGGGCGTCTGGACAAGAAGCAGCCCCAGACCCCGGCTCCCTTACGGGGATTAAAAAGGAATTATTGCTCTTATGTGCCAAAGTCAATGGATTTTGGAGTTCTCCTGCTTTTAGATATTCCCTTGGGCCACTTTTTTAAAAAAATGCTACTTTGGTGCATTTAGATTGTATTCCAACAGAAAAAATGCAGCACATTATCCATTTTATCAAAATACAACAAAGGCTGAGATACTGTACACATATGCCATGTAATTGTATTATATACATATCTTAGTAAGGGAAACTGCCATACAAGAGTTTATATTTCATAATATAACTCCCCAGGGAAAGATAGATTGTCACCAAATTTGTTCATAAACTGAAGTCACTCTTAGGCTTCGAATCTTATGCACATTTGTATATGTTCTATACAGAGGCGTGGGGGGGAGGCTGAGGGGGCGGTGGCCCCAGGCACATTTATGGGAGGGGGTAAGACCAGGTGCCCCCCCATGACAGACTCCCTCATTGGAGTCTGGCTCCGGCATGTGAGGAAGCTGCTGGGGAGTACGAGTGGGGTGCAGGAAAGCTACCAGCATTGCCACCTCTCTCCTCAGCTCTCTCCTCAGCTGGGCTGTGTGTGCACCTGGCTGCAGCTCCGCTCCCGGGTCAAGCCTGACCCAGGGATGGAAGCATTAGAGAGGTGACATTGCCCCTCTCCAATGCTAGCCTGGCAGCTCCATGGCCTCTCACAATCGTGCCTGACCAAGGGGTGGAAGTGGCAGGCTGTGGTGGCTGAGTGTGCCACCCGGCGGGACCCCCCCCCCACCCTAGCATGCCGCCACCCCCATCCCGGTGTACGTGTGTGTGTGTGTGCCTGCCCCAGGCAGTGACTGGGGATGCTACACCCCTGATTCTATACACACTCACATAGCCGTTAGCACATTAAACTAAATGTGAGTTGTTTTTCTGAGTAGACATGCATAAGATTGTACTGCCATCTATTGAGACATGACTGTTGAGGAGCTATTTCTGCTGGAATTTAAGGTGCAGTACATTGGTTTACATTTATCTGCCTGTTGTCACAGAAGGAATAAGACATCAATAAATTAGTTGAAAGAGACTATTTAGCTCAGGAATGGGGGACCTCTACTTGTTGTTGCACATTGGTGAAGGTAGCTGTGGCTGATGAAAGCTGGATTTGAGCAATCCTTGGTGACCTGTTCTTGTCTTAGATGAAGCATAGTGAGAAGCAACAAGCTAACAACTATGGGATTATCCACAGCTTCTCCTGTCCTTAGAAAACATGGGTCCAAGCAGCTTTGCCTTAGCTCTGACACTTTCCCCTGGAAAACCTGCTCTTTAGTGCTAAACTTGAACAAATGGCACTCGGTGGACAACCTGATTGCCATTCGTTCTGATTCAGTGCTTTCCCAGGGGAAAGCAATAGAGAAAGTACAAGTGTGGACGAGCCCCATGTCTCCATCACGGCAGTCTCAGCATGGAGGCTATCAGAAAGTGCACCTTGCAGGCACCATTGTTATCATTAATGTCAAGGGCCACCATTTTCAATCCACAACCTTAAGTTGCATAACTGTTTATTACTTGCATTATGAGAACTGTTTCCTTTTGTTTTGGAAAATTCTATTTAATCTGGAATAATGGCATAAAACACATCAGATAACAGACAGCAAACAAGGAAGAAAAAAGTTACAGTCGCTTAATGCAAGATAAGTATATTTAGGGAAGGAGATAAAAGTGCTATTGTGCTAATCGGAAGAGGATTTCTTAATTCATGGTGGCTGTATTTTCTTGGGAAACTTTGATAAGAGAATGAAAAAAAAATCTTTTTAGTGTATGCTTCAAATAGAACACTATAAAGTTGCCCCTATGGGCATGAATGCTCCAAGGGGGTAGCAGGTATTTCCCCTTTGATACATGAAATTGGTGCTCGCTTTAGGGCTGAACCCCTTACCTGAGGTACTTCACAAAAGCTAGGTTCCCGGGTCAGAGTAAAAAATAAAGAGAACACAACCAGGCACAAATCCAAAAGCACAGTGGGCTGCTCAGCCTTTCATTATTTTTCGTGACAAAGATTCAGCCTCTCTAAAAGCAAAGAAAGGAGAACCCTGAGACAAAGGGGTTTTTGCCTTTTAAAGACTTACATTTGGTGCAAAACAGTAAAAAAAAATCCCACCCCACAAGTGTCAGTGAAACGTAGGCAAATGTCAAAGAGAGGGGGTTACACTAGGTGAGGCAGGTCAAAATTGCCCGTGTCAATCAAAGCATTTGGAATTTACAAGCCTTATACCTTTCCAGACAGAATTTACATCTGGCATTGACATTCCAATGAGTTTCTGCAAGTTACAAACAGGTGACATTGTGTGCAATCTACATAATCTATTCAGTGGACAGTCTGGGTAAACAGAGTCATACACAGTGCTATTTTTCTAGAAAAAGAGGTGCCAGAAATGGCCTGGGTTTGAGGGGCTTTCAGGGGTTGTGTGTGTGATGTAGTGCTTTGTGAAGACATAATTTATGTGCATGCACCGATGAGGACTGAGGAGGGGGAGGTCCTGCTCCCATATCACCACAAATAGTTCTTCCTATCGCCTTTGCTCTTCCAGCTTTCAATCAATGGATCACGGTCTGTGGTATAAAATGGATACAATGGATTAAACTTTGCTTGCCTTACAATGGTCTTTGTCACTTGTTCACTTCCAAACCCTCAATTCCTATAATCTTCCAGTGTACCAAGTTCGTTTTCAAGTCTCTCTTTCATCGATCTGTTAGGTCAGTCAGGCTGCCAGCAGCATTTGAGCTCCATGTATTAATGTATTCTTAGTTTGACACTATTGCAGATTTTGGGACAACATGCTTTAATTATTTCAAGATGATGCATTTTGTGTGGTTTTGAGTATGACTTTGTGGGAGGTAAGCACAGAGTAATTAGACTAAATTTAACTGATGAAATTCAGAAGAAGGAAATTAAGTCTTAATAACACAACAGCTCTGTGTGATGCATCTTGAAGAGATTTGGCTAAATGCAAACTCCTGTGAAACCAAGAAGAACTGTTACGCAAAGACTCAAGTATAAGTAAAGTAAAGTACGTAAATTAAAGAACCAGGCAGCCCCTAATGTGTTTGCTGGTTTTGTCTGCTTTCCTGCTGCTGCCACCGGTAACTCTGCATTTATTTTTCTGAGCTGTGAATCATTTACATAATGTGAAGTGCAGAGATTTAATCAAAACCAATGGTCTTTGACATCCCAATTAGTAAGATGAATGCCACCTGCTTTCTGTGTAGGTTGCTAAGTTCATATTTTCAAAAGATCCAGAAGTGTGCATTTACAAAATGTTATGTACTTAAAGTAAATTATGTGTGAAGAACAAAATAAAGGGCGTGATCCAGCAAGACTCTCCTATGTGCATGGTGTGAAGTGCTGCTGCTGCTTTCACTGGGCTGATTTAAAGGGGATCCTACCATAAATGAAAGACATTTCCTCTTGCCCAAGGGTGGTCCATGATTTCTGCAGATTTCACTCTCCAGATGAAGCCATCATAGAATAATAGAACCACAGAGTTGGAAGCAACCCCAAGGGTCATCTAGTCCAACTCCCTGCAATGCAGGAATCACAAGAATCTCAGACAGAGTCTCTACTCTCTGCAGGTGCAGGTGAAGTTGATGTGCTGCTGCTCTGGGCATTGGCTGCCTGTCTGAGGCCTCTTGTGTCCTCTGCTCTGGCAGGGGGCCAGCTCCTCCCTCACTGCTCCCCCCCCCACCTTTCTGCTTGGGCGTGGTGGAACTTTGACCAGAGGGCTGCCTCTCCTGGTGCCAGTCTCCAGGTGTAGTTCCTGGTTCTGCTGTTTATTGCATAAAAGCACACCTCTGTGCTGTGACGGGTGAGCCCCCTCCCCAGGGTGCCCCTCCTCAATAGCAGAAGTTGTTATGGGGATATGGCTTTTGAAGCAGTGCCAAAGTGGTGCCCATGGACACTCCCCTCATTCCATATTTCACATTGGGGGGATTTTTCAGGAGGTGCAGGGCCTTCACTATGGAGGAAGGGGTAGGAAAGCTGAATTCCATGACCAAAGATCTGCTTGTGGTGGTTAGTCATTTTGCTGCTTCCACAAATTGTCTCCTGTGCCTAAGAAGGTTCATAGCGCATCATCTACATTGTAAGCAAGTCCTTGAGCCATCTTCAGAGCTAATGAAAATATATACCTTAGTTGTAAAGGGGTTTACTCTTCAACAACAGTGCCATTTATTTTGTTTCTTCCTCTTTACAAATTAGCAGTATGTGAGTGTAGCAAATATACAGAACTGAACACTGAAACAAAGCATGGAATTTTGTAAATTTTGCTAGCATTTACAACAGCACTGGGGAAGCTGTGATCATCCAAATTTTGTAGGACTACACCTCCCATCATTCTTGTCTGTTGGCCATGGTTGGGGTTGCTGGGACTTGATCATCTGGAGGGCAACAGAATCAATCCCTCTCCCTGCTTTACAGGAAGACATGGGACTCAACTATACAACTGCAAATAAAATGTTTTAAGTGTCTTGTAAAGTACAATATACAAATGTGACACTAGATAGCGATGGTGAACTATGGCAATTTCAATATATTTTTCAAAATGTTTTTTTAAAAAAACATTTTCTCAGTGTTTTTTTATATGTGTGTAGATTCCACCATGGAATTGCTACTGTTGATGGTGGTATGGAGACAATGGCTAATGGGATGGTGAATATATGCGATCGCAGAAGCTATTTAGGGGCGGGTGGGAGCATTTTTGCAGGCAAGCAGAGATGCATGGGAAGGGAACTTAGGTGGAGAGGAGTTGGGAACTGTAGGGGTTATTCAGACACACTAAGGAGTTAATCAAAAGAATCATAGAGAGTAAAATTGGTAGAGGGGCTGGACAGGTGAGTTGGCTGTGATGGGAAGGGGGGCAATGGCAGGCACCAAAAAGATACCTACCAGAACTACAGCATATATATCCTCAGTCTTTTTCACTTGTTCAGCAAGGATGGGTGGGTGTGCTCTGCAGATGTGAAGGAATGAATGTCAGTGTGATCCCACTAAGTAAGCATTGCCTAGTATTGTAACATTCAATTTTCCTGACAAACTTGAGCCTGATCAAGAGTCCTGCTGGATCCAGATGTTTGCTTGTGGGGTTTTCAAACTCTAGAGAAGAAGGAAGGGAAGAGAAAATGAGCAACAACAACCCAACGCATTTGGAGTGGTAGAAAGCCTCTGCAAGTGATCTCTGGCCAGAGTGATCTGACCTTCCTATGACAGCACACTGGATGCAGAGGGAGAGGTTTAAGAAACAGAAAGGGAAAGAATAGGATGAGTCAGAAAGACGGTGAAGAAAAAGCAGGTTCCCTGCTCCTGCCTAGTGACATTGAAAGTTCCGGAGGTTGTGCATTTTTTAATGGCTTAAGTAAGTGACAGATGCATTATAAATCCAACTTATGTTTTCCCAGTTCTTTGCGAATGGCTATGACTTACTGAGTGTGCCAGTTTGGCTGTGTCATTCAGGATTGCCTAGCAAGGGAGCTTGTGCCTTTAAAAATTATAAGCTCTTCTTTTCTAAGTTATTAAACTCCTTCATGGTGCAATGAAAAAATCATTATGACATCTGCAAAACACCTAGCATCCTCCTCATCAAACAAAGAGAAATACTGTATAGCACAGTTCTGTTAAAAAAAAAGAAGAAGAAGTATCAATCCCTTGAAACAGTCCCATGCACAGGATTTGGGGCAATGCTCCCTGAGTGCTTCCCTTTTCCCAATAGGAAAGGGTTTCAGCAGTGAAAAGCTCTTTTTCAGCAGAATGTCCCCAGACTGGGCTCTTCCCCTTTTCAGATTGCACATCTTGATTGGTTCTTAGCAGTAGAAAGGAAGTACGTATTAATTATAACTTCCCCATGTGGTTATTTTTCAAAGAGTTGCTGCAACATAGAAGCACAGAGGAGGACTACAATACTAACAAAGGTAGAGAAGGGTACACTGTGCAGATGGCCATGCAAAATCAAGTGTACAGAAAAGCAGGCAAGAACTACCCTGACATATCAGACATGACAGAACAGGAAGCCCAATCATATCTCCACCCTACATTTAAAGCACATCAACTCCCTCAAAAAAATCTTGTAGTTTGTAAAAGGTGCTGGGAACTGTACTCTATGAGGGTGAACGATGGTTGCGTGTCGAGGTCCCCAACCACCCTCTAAGAAATAACTCACACCACAAACATTAATTTTGGTTTTGGTTTTTGGCATAAATTTTGGCCACAACTTTATTAAAGTACATGATATGTGAGTGGTTGCATAGGCATTGGTTTAGACTATCTGTCCCACTGGGGACAGAACTGACGACCGTCAGTAAAGGGAAAACACTTTGGGGAGAGAATAGGAGCCGGGGGTCAGACCCAACGACTCTCCCCAAATGCTCCCAGGGGCTCTTGCGTGGCCCTGGCCCCCGACCGGGGGATACGGACAAAAGCATGGCGAGCCCCTGGATTCCTTTAACGGAATTCCCCGCGCAGCAGCAGCAGCATTGGAGGGGCAGACACAGCCAATCTTTACCCCTCCAGCGACGAACACAAAAACCAATGCCTAACCGCCAACCTTACAAGTTGTGACTAATTGCTACGCAGTAGGCGAAAACCAGAATGGCACCAGCCAATCAGCCAAATGGAAAAATTCCTACCAGGCCCCTGCCCCAAAAGCAGACGACCCCATGACAGGCATAGCAAGGTCAATGCAGAGGCCTAATAAACAAGGGGGGGAGGGCGGGTGATCCGTTGCACGTAGCAAAGAGGAATAATGCCCGGGCGGCCAAAGCTTTTAAACCCTCAGGCTGTCCATCAACAAATTGCAACATGAGTTTCTCCCAACAGGCGGACGAAGGGCCCAATCGTAGCCGTGCCATCTCTGATCCACCCAACTTCTGGAGGGGTGGTTTGCTGGCCCCCACCGCAACCCATGCTCTCCATGAAGGAGAACACGCTTTCTCAAGATTCTTTGTGGAAAGCCATGTGCTTTAAATATATGGTCATATTGTGAATGTTCAAATTGTGAAAATGTTATCTCTTTATCTTAAATAATAAACTCAAAGTCACTGAATGAAAGTTATTTACAGTAGGTACTCAGAACAGCAGAATTTGCTTTAACAGCAATCAGAATTTAATGGATCTAGGTAAGGATGTACTTCTCAAATTTTTACTGATACATTATGCTCATTTTAATTTTCTTTCTCTCTGTAACTATGAACTATGAAGACTAGACAACTTTGATCGCTAGAACTGTCTGATGCCTGTTAGGTAAAATACAATTAAATATGCTGAGTGGGCTACTATTGGCCAGTGTGTTTCTCACAGAGTGAAATATGTACTCTTAGTCAAGTCAAGTAGACCTTGCTGCTTCAGCGTCTTGTCAGCAAACTTAGTATTGATATCACAAATCAATCCCCCGATATTAGACAATGTGTAGAGCGGCGAAAAGTAAGGCATCATTAACAGCTGTCACCCATGATACTTAAATGCTATCTCCATGTTCAGGTGCCCCCTCCATCCATTGGAACTCTCAGAGCACTCAGGTTCTAGCTCAGTTGGAGCCTTTGATCCAACTCTCCAGGGGACCAGAGCATTTGCTCTGATGTGTGTTGAGGACTACAGTGTCCCATCAACTTTGCAACACTGGTTGCTGCTAGGCTTTTTCAGGGATCATGGGAAGTTGTAGGCCTGAGTGTCATCTGTCTTGAGGGCAAACGAGTTTGAGGAAGCCTGAGATTGCTAAACTGCTATTGGAAGTAGCGCGTTTGGACTTGCCTGGGCCTTTGTTACTCTCTCAGATCTCGCATTATGTAGATCTTCTGTTGCTGAGATTTCTCCTGAACAGGACTTTTTGGAGAAACTTTACCCCCTGACCTATGTGACCATATCACCCCCTGACCTATGTGATGGCTGGTACTATCATGATCTCCTCTCTCAATGTACAGTTGCCATCCTGTGTCGGAACTATCCGTGGTTGAGCTTGCACTGCTACTGCTGGTGTCAGTATCCTCATATGTATTGACATCAATGGGAAAGCTTTGGAGAATCTGTGTCTCCGGCTTTACAGTAGGTTCTACCTCCTGAGTAAGAAGTCTACTGTTGTTATATTTGAGGAAGGCAAAGTCTCAGGATGACACCTCTCACCTTAAAGGTGCCTGAAGGTACTCACAAAATCTTAATAACATTCCATGCCTACCTGCCAAATGTGACCAAATGAACCTATCAAACAGCTGCCACCCACCATGCGATCCGCACCCACATTTCAGCCTAGGGCTGGGGAGAAGGCTACGGTAAGTCAGGTTTGCCAATATGCTGATGGAAATAAAAATCCTACTTGTCTCCAGAAGACAACCAGAAACACACCCTGCATTTAGGGCAGGAGGATGGGCACTGGAAAGGGAAGAAGAGCTCAGAGAATTTTAGCATAGTTGGCGCCTGCACACTTTGCTCCACCAGCTATGGCTCCCTTTGGCTTTTTAATGTCCAATTTTAATACGGCATTTGAATGAAACAACAACAACAACAACAACAACAACTGCATGTCACTCAGGGAGCTTCTTTGCAACAGATCAGCTAAAATAAATAATATCACTATGCCTTTGAAGTTTGAATGTACTCTAGAAAATGTTTGTTATATATGCTTTAAGAAATACAGCACATAAGATTCCAAAAATGGGAGCTTAAAGTTGTAGCAGCAGCAGCCTAGCACTGGAAGAGTAAGTTTCACTCTTCGAGCCAGGGAATGGAAAGCAAGCATGCACAGACCTAGATATTTCAGTTTAAATTACAACACTAAATTGGAAATGCTAGATCCTTTCCAAAGGCAGCCAGACTCCCCAAAGCATCTGGCTGTTGTGAATAATGCATAAAGAAAAAGAGTATTTAAACTTTCAAACAACACTGGGAAATATCCTAAAGTGTTATTCGATTTAATAAGAATAAAAAAGTTTGAGGATATGGAGCCAGCTGGTAATTAAGGGCCACATAGTATGAAAAGATCTGCCTTTAGTAAGAGTTCCATGATTTCCAGTACTCTGTCAAAAAATGAAGGTTTGCCCCAAGAAGGAAGGGTGGAATTGTTGATGAAGGATTTAAAGACACAGTGCTCTTTAAAGACAGAAGTCAGACACCGGCATCCATTTTTGGACCAAAGGCCTTATTCATCCTTGGCCAAACCTCCAGGGGCCCAAATGTCAGTGGTGTTGCATCTCTTAAAGGGCACAAGACTCCACCCTTTTGCTGCCAAAATTGGTGGAGACCAGAAAAAAGGTGTGGGTGGAGCTGGTGGAGAGGAGGCTGGATCAAGCTCCCAAAACAGGGGTCACCCACCTCTGTTGTAAGCACTTCCTTGTCCTCATGCTCAGTACTCAGTTGCTGCTTGGTAATTTTAATTAGGGGTAGCCAGCTGTTTAAAGTGAAAATGCCACATTTCCTTGTAAGCAAAGTTCCGTTGCTGCATTCCAGTGGGGTCTGTGACCAATGCCAAAAGTCAGTGGTGCCACCAGCCTCTCTCATGCGTGCACACACACATTCATCCACTTACACACCCATTCCGGCAGCTTTCTGACCAGATCAAAAGCCAAGGTGTTAACACGACTGTGACTGGGCACCTGCGTGTCCATACCAACCAAGCAAAAGGCATTGGCAGCAGAGAAAGGAAGTAGTCTTCTTCATAAATTGGTTTTTAGACTATATGGAAATATTATTGCATTTCTTTGTATTTTTTTGTAATGCTACCTTTGCACTTTTTAAATTTTTTTTAAAACATCTTCTTTAGAAAAGCAGGATGAAATTAACCAGCTTCTATTTGAGGTATCAAGGTCTTAGGATGTTTACAAAGATATTGTTTCTAAGGTTGCATCTACCCCCAATCTCTGCCAAGCAGTAGCAAGGTTCCAGGGCTTTGCAGGCACTCAAGCAGGGTTATCTCTCCCTCCCTGGCAGAGAATCTCTTGCCCTGATAACAGTTTCCATGACTTGTTAATGACTTGTTTCCAGCACCATTTGTCATTCTTAGAAACTTCTCTCCCCGTGAGACCTTGGCCTGGCATCTTCCATAAAATATAGGTTAACTGTAGCATTATGTTTCACACAAATGACCATTTTATGTATAAAATACACATTTATGGAATGATATGTTGCATTGCAAAAATGACTTGTATAAGTGGCCTTAGAATGTCTGTAAAACATTTAATATGTCTATAGGAATCCATACAACGCAGAACTCAAAGAGCAAAATATCAGCAGGGTCCCAAATGGTCCTTCCCTGAGACCTGAGCAAGGACAATGAGAGAAGACGACAAGTTGATATCAAATTGTAAAATCAAGATAGCAAGGCTGCAGCCCTATCTGAAGCACAAGCTGAAATGAGTTCAGTGGGACATATGTCTATGGTTAGGATTGCAGTAATAGATGGCTTTGTTTTATGTGTGTTTTATTGTTTTAAAGAAAGTGACAAGTATAAAAAATACAAAAATTTCCAAAAATACAAACCAACAGGTAAGTCACACATTCAGAAGAAGCAAAAGGAAAGCCTCTATTTAAACCCTACTCTGAGCAACCCATATGTGAACATTCAGCAGGATACAAAAAGCTAAGAGAATATCTGTCTGCAATTAAACAGCACAATTCTGCAGAAAGGACTGAGAGTAAAGAGAGATAAAATAAGAAAAGGAAGCTGCAAACACTCATTTACAGGTAAGTGTAGCGAAGCAGAAAATTTCAGGCAAGAGAAATACAGGCCAAATGAAAGAGGATTTTGAAGAGGATAAATGAAGCATTCCAAGGGTTTTGGGTTTGGGTTGAGGATAGGTTTAGGGTTGGGGTTGGGGTTAGGGTTAGGTTAGGGTTAGGGTTAGGGTTAGGGTTAGGGTTAGGGTTAGGGTTAGGGTTAGGTTAGGGTTAGGGTTAGGGTTAGGGTTAGGGTTAGGGTTAGGGTTAGGGTTAGGGTTAGGGTTAGGGTTAGGGTTAGGGTTAGGGTTAGGGTTAGGGTTAGGGTTAGGGTTAGGGTTAGGGTTAGGGTTAGGGTTAGGGTTAGGGTTAGGGTTAGGGTTAGGGTTAGGGTTAGGGTTAGGGTTAGGGTTAGGGTTAGGGTTAGGGTTAGGGTTAGGGTTAGGGTTAGGGTTAGGGTTAGGGTTAGGGTTAGGGTTAGGGTTAGGTTAGGGTTAGGGTTAGGGTTAGGGTTAGGGTTAGGGTTAGGGTTAGGTTAGGGTTAGGGTTAGGGTTAGGGTTAGGGTTAGGGTTAGGGTTAGGGTTAGGGTTAGGGTTAGGGTTAGGGTTAGGGTTAGGGTTAGGGTTAGGGTTAGGTTAGGGTTAGGGTTAGGGTTAGGGTTAGGGTTAGGGTTAGGGTTAGGGTTAGGGTTAGGGTTAGGGTTAGGGTTAGGGTTAGGGTTAGGGTTAGGGTTAGGGTTAGGGTTAGGGTTAGGGTTAGGGTTAGGGTTAGGGTTAGGGTTAGGGTTAGGGTTAGGGTTAGGGTTAGGGTTAGGGTTAGGGTTAGGGTTAGGGTTAGGGTTAGGGTTAGGGTTAGGGTTAGGGTTAGGGTTAGGGTTAGGGTTAGGGTTAGGGTTAGGGTTAGGGTTAGGGTTAGGGTTAGGGTTAGGGTTAGGGTTAGGGTTAGGGTTAGGGTTAGGGTTAGGTTAGGGTTAGGGTTAGGGTTAGGGTTAGGGTTAGGGTTAGGGTTAGGGTTAGGGTTAGGTTAGGGTTAGGGTTAGGGTTAGGGTTAGGGTTAGGGTTAGGGTTAGGGTTAGGGTTAGGGTTAGGGTTAGGGTTAGGGTTAGGGTTAGGGTTAGGGTTAGGGTTAGGGTTAGGGTTAGGGTTAGGGTTAGGGTTAGGGTTAGGGTTAGGGTTAGGGTTAGGGTTAGGGTTAGGGTTAGGGTTAGGGTTAGGGTTAGGGTTAGGGTTAGGGTTAGGGTTAGGGTTAGGGTTAGGGTTAGGGTTAGGGTTAGGGTTAGGGTTAGGGTTAGGGTTAGGGTTAGGGTTAGGGTTAGGGTTAGGGTTAGGGTTAGGGTTAGGGTTAGGGTTAGGGTTAGGGTTAGGGTTAGGGTTAGGGTTAGGGTTAGGGTTAGGGTTAGGGTTAGGGTTAGGGTTAGGGTTAGGGTTAGGGTTAGGGTTAGGGTTAGGGTTAGGGTTAGGTTAGGGTTAGGGTTAGGGTTAGGGTTAGGGTTAGGGTTAGGGTTAGGGTTAGGGTTAGGGTTAGGGTTAGGGTTAGGGTTAGGGTTAGGGTTAGGGTTAGGGTTAGGGTTAGGGTTAGGGTTAGGGTTAGGGTTAGGGTTAGGGTTAGGGTTAGGGTTAGGGTTAGGTTAGGGTTAGGGTTAGGGTTAGAGGTTAGGGTTTAGGGTTAGGGTTAGGGTTAGGGTTAGGGTTAGGGTTAGGGTTAGGGTTAGGGTTAGGGTTAGGTTAGGGTTAGGGTTAGGGTTAGGGTTAGGGTTAGGGTTAGGGTTAGGGTTAGGGTTAGGGTTAGGGTTAGGGTTAGGGTTAGGGTTAGGGTTAGGGTTAGGGTTAGGGTTAGGGTTAGGGTTAGGGTTAGGGTTAGGGTTAGGTTAGGGTTAGGGTTAGGGTTAGGGTTAGGGTTAGGGTTAGGGTTAGGTTAGGGTTAGGGTTAGGGTTAGGGTTAGGGTTAGGGTTAGGGTTAGGGTTAGGGTTAGGGTTAGGGTTAGGGTTAGGGTTAGGGTTAGGGTTAGGGTTAGGGTTAGGGTTAGGGTTAGGGTTAGGGTTAGGGTTAGGGTTAGGGTTAGGGTTAGGGTTAGGGTTAGGTTAGGGTTAGGGTTAGGGTTAGGGTTAGGGTTAGGGTTAGGGTTAGGGTTAGGGTTAGGGTTAGGGTTAGGGTTAGGGTTAGGGTTAGGGTTAGGGTTAGGGTTAGGGTTAGGTTAGGGTTAGGGTTAGGGTTAGGGTTAGGGTTAGGGTTAGGTTAGGGTTAGGGTTAGGGTTAGGGTTAGGGTTAGGGTTAGGGTTAGGGTTAGGGTTAGGGTTAGGGTTAGGGTTAGGGTTAGGGTTAGGGTTAGGGTTAGGGTTAGGGTTAGGGTTAGGGTTAGGGTTAGGGTTAGGGTTAGGTTAGGGTTAGGGTTAGGGTTAGGGTTAGGGTTAGGGTTAGGGTTAGGGTTAGGGTTAGGGTTAGGGTTAGAGGTTAGGGTTAGGGTTAGGGTTAGGGTTAGGGTTAGGGTTAGGGTTAGGGTTAGGGTTAGGGTTAGGGTTAGGGTTAGGGTTAGGGTTAGGGTTAGGGTTAGGGTTAGGGTTAGGGTTAGGGTTAGGGTTAGGGTTAGGGTTAGGGTTAGGGTTAGGGTTAGGGTTAGGGTTAGGGTTAGGTTAGGGTTAGGGTTAGGGTTAGGGTTAGGGTTAGGTTAGGGTTAGGGTTAGGGTTAGGGTTAGGGTTAGGGTTAGGGTTAGGGTTAGGGTTAGGGTTAGGGTTAGGGTTAGGGTTAGGGTTAGGTTAGGGTTAGGGTTAGGGTTAGGGTTAGGGTTAGGGTTAGGGTTAGGGTTAGGGTTAGGGTTAGGGTTAGGGTTAGGGTTAGGGTTAGGGTTAGGGTTAGGGTTAGGGTTAGGGTTAGGGTTAGGGTTAGGGTTAGGGTTAGGGTTAGGGTTAGGGTTAGGGTTAGGGTTAGGGTTAGGGTTAGGGTTAGAGGTTAGGGTTAGGGTTAGGGTTAGGGTTAGGGTTAGGGTTTAGGGTTAGGGTTAGGGTTAGGGTTAGGGTTAGAGGTTAGGGTTAGGGTTAGGGTTAGGGTTAGGGTTAGGGTTAGGGTTAGGGTTAGGGTTAGGGTTAGGTTAGGGTTAGGGTTAGGGTTAGGGTTAGGGTTAGGGTTAGGGTTAGGGTTAGGGTTAGGGTTAGGGTTAGGGTTAGGGTTAGGGTTAGGGTTAGGGTTAGGGTTAGGGTTAGGGTTAGGGTTAGGGTTAGGGTTAGGGTTAGGGTTAGGGTTAGGGTTAGGGTTAGGGTTAGGGTTAGGGTTAGGGTTAGGGTTAGGGTTAGGGTTAGGGTTAGGGTTAGGGTTAGGGTTAGGGTTAGGGTTAGGGTTAGGGTTAGGGTTAGGGTTAGGGTTAGGGTTAGGGTTAGGGTTAGGGTTAGGGTTAGGGTTAGGGTTAGGGTTAGGGTTAGGGTTAGGGTTAGGGTTAGGGTTAGGGTTAGGGTTAGGGTTAGGGTTAGGGTTAGGGTTAGGGTTAGGGTTAGGGTTAGGGTTAGGGTTAGGGTTAGGGTTAGGGTTAGGGTTAGGGTTAGGGTTAGGGTTAGGGTTAGGGTTAGGGTTAGGGTTAGGGTTAGGGTTAGGGTTAGGGTTAGGGTTAGGGTTAGGGTTAGGGTTAGGGTTAGGGTTAGGGTTAGGGTTAGGGTTAGGGTTAGGGTTAGGGTTAGGGTTAGGGTTAGGGTTAGGGTTAGGGTTAGGGTTAGGGTTAGGGTTAGGGTTAGGGTTAGGGTTAGGGTTAGGGTTAGGGTTAGGGTTAGGGTTAGGGTTAGGGTTAGGGTTAGGGTTAGGGTTTAGGGTTAGGGTTAGGGTTAGGGTTAGGGTTAGGGTTAGGGTTAGGGTTAGGGTTAGGGTTAGGGTTAGGGTTAGGGTTAGGGTTAGGGTTAGGGTTAGGGTTAGGTTAGGGTTAGGGTTAGGGTTAGGGTTAGGGTTAGGGTTAGGGTTAGGGTTAGGGTTAGGGTTAGGGTTAGGGTTAGGGTTAGGGTTAGGGTTAGGGTTAGGGTTAGGGTTAGGGTTAGGGTTAGGGTTAGGGTTAGGGTTAGGGTTAGGGTTAGGGTTAGGGTTAGGGTTAGGGTTAGGGTTAGGGTTAGGGTTAGGGTTAGGGTTAGGGTTAGGGTTAGGGTTAGGGTTAGGGTTAGGGTTAGGGTTAGGGTTAGGGTTAGGGTTAGGGTTAGGGTTAGGGTTAGGGTTAGGGTTAGGGTTAGGGTTAGGGGTTAGGGTTAGGGTTAGGGTTAGGGTTAGGGTTAGGGTTAGGGTTAGGGTTAGGGTTAGGGTTAGAGGTTAGGGTTAGGGTTAGGGTTAGGGTTAGGTTAGAGGTTAGGGTTAGGGTTAGGGTTAGGGTTAGGGTTAGGGTTAGGGTTAGGTTAGGGTTAGGGTTAGGGTTAGGGTTAGGGTTAGGGTTAGGGTTAGGGTTAGGGTTAGGGTTAGGGTTAGGGTTAGGGTTAGGGTTAGGGTTAGGGTTAGGGTTAGGGTTAGGGTTAGGGTTAGGGTTAGGGTTAGGGTTAGGGTTAGGGTTAGGGTTAGGGTTAGGGTTAGGGTTAGGGTTAGGGTTAGGGTTAGGGTTAGGGTTAGGGTTAGGGTTAGGGTTAGGGTTAGGGTTGAGGTTAGGGTTAGGGTTAGGGTTAGGGTTAGGGTTAGGGTTAGGGTTAGGGTTAGGGTTAGGGTTAGGGTTAGGGTTAGGGTTAGGGTTAGGGTTAGGGTTAGGGTTAGGTTAGGGTTAGGGTTAGGGTTAGGGTTAGGGTTAGGGTTAGGGTTAGGGTTAGGGTTAGGGTTAGGGTTAGGGTTAGGGTTAGGGTTAGGGTTAGGGTTAGGGTTAGGGTTAGGGTTAGGGTTAGGGTTAGGGTTAGGGTTAGGGTTAGGGTTAGGGTTAGGGTTAGGGTTAGGGTTAGGGTTAGGGTTAGGGTTAGGGTTAGGGTTAGGGTTAGGGTTAGGGTTAGGGTTAGGGTTAGGGTTAGGGTTAGGGTTAGGGTTAGGGTTAGGGTTAGGGTTAGGGTTAGGGTTAGGGTTAGGGTTAGGGTTAGGGTTAGGGTTAGGGTTAGGGTTAGGGTTAGGGTTAGGGTTAGGGTTAGGGTTAGGGTTAGGGTTAGGGTTAGGGTTAGGGTTAGGGTTAGGGTTAGGGTTAGGGTTAGGGTTAGGGTTAGGGTTAGGGTTAGGGTTAGGGTTAGGGTTAGGGTTAGGGTTAGGGTTAGGGTTAGGGTTAGGGTTAGGGTTAGGGTTAGGGTTAGGGTTAGGGTTAGGGTTAGGGTTAGGGTTAGGGTTAGGGTTAGGGTTAGGGTTAGGGTTAGGGTTAGGGTTAGGGTTAGGGTTAGGGTTAGGGTTAGGGTTAGGTTAGGGTTAGGGTTAGGGTTAGGGTTAGGGTTAGGGTTAGGGTTAGGGTTAGGGTTAGGGTTAGGGTTAGGGTTAGGGTTAGGGTTAGGGTTAGGGTTAGGGTTAGGGTTAGGGTTAGGGTTAGGGTTAGGGTTAGGGTTAGG